>CM030368.1:157389483-157796455 GCA_017893485.1 Hemerocallis citrina | reverse complement strand
TGCGGGACAGTCGACTGGCTACCTTATGTATTCGACTGTCACTGCTCTGATTGATGTTTTCCTTGAGTTTTGGATTTTACGCGGGACAGTCGACCGACTACCTTATGCAGTCGACTGCCATTGCTCTGATTGATGGATTTCTTGAGTTTGGATTTCATGCAGGACAGTCGACCAACCACCCTATGAAGTCGACTGTCACTGCTTTAACTGATGTTTTCTTGAATTTTCTGAAGCTTTTTCGTACGATTGTTCCTTCAATATTATATTGTTTTAAAAGATATTTTGCAATAGATTAAAAATGTTTTAGAGGTAGGTGCTTATACCTTGGGATTTGGATGTTTGTGCTAAATTGATGTTATGGCTTATGTAAATTGTAAAAGAAAGTGTTGTAAAAGAAAGATTGTAATTCAAGGTGTTTTGTATTCCGGTGTGTTTTGTAAACAAGTGATGTAATAAAAGTTGAAATAAAAATTATCAGTGTTTTTGACTATGTTCACTATTGCAATTGAAGTTGATGCTGGGAATTGTGCTATATATTTCTGAGATATATTGGAAATTCGGAGCGCTACATATTCGTGAGAATCTCCATAGCCTCCTTTGTGGTCTTTGCCTTTGAGATATGAAATAACACATTCCTACTTAGGTTCAACTGAATCTGGCCTAGCGCCTTCTGATCCAAACGATTCCAATCCGCCAAGCATTTTCGCATCCTTGTCTGCATCTACCGGCTTCTCATCAGACAACGGACCATCAAGATCTTTCTGACGAAGATACGCTATCATCTGAATCTTCCACATTGCGAAGTCACTCCCAGCGAATCTCTCGGTCTTCGTCTTGCAATCGGCCATCTCGAATCTAGTTGCTCTGATACCACTTGTTGAAGAATCTACCACAACTCGTAGTGCTAATAGCGGAAACACACCATAAGCAATAGAAATCACCAAGACTTAGATGAACCAAGAACAAACCACCACAGTATATGCAAGATCTCACAAGAACACAATCAATATGGTGAGATAACCAATACTTCTTATTCCCCAAGAAATACAAAGATTACAAAAGAGATTACAATTCTCAATCTCTTTCTCACCTTTGAAACACTCGGCACAATTCCCTCTTGAAGTTGAACAATGATAATGGCTCACCAAATCTCTCTAATCTGATGTTGCAAATCCTAGAGTCTACAGCCATATATATATCTCACAAGTAAACCCTAAAAGATAAACACAAATCCAGCTATTGGGCCTTAAACTCGTAAGCCCAAAAAAAAATCAGCGCCGAAGTCGGTCGACCGCAATGTGTAAAGCCAAACCCAAGACACGACCGGTTGACTGCATGGTCAACCTTCACCTCCTCTGTTGGACCCTGTACACTCGAAGAACGCTCAGCAGTTTGGGTCGGTCGACCGCACCCCCAGGTCGGTCGACTGCAACTCTCCAGACTACACTTCTTCTACTTGCTGTTGTCTTCTCTTACTGTCTTTGTCTCCTCCTCCTCTTCTCCAACTTCAAGTACACAGTGCCTACATGTATTTGAGGCAAAAAACCTAACATCTGGTCTGGCGGGACTTCATTGCAGTTGACCGCCATCTATTGCCTTCAACCGCATCAAGCGCTGACTGATTATTTGGGTTGCAGGTATGGATCCAATTGAGCTGAATTTTTGTTTATCTTTAGGGTTTATTTGGGGTTATAAATATAGATGTAAATCCTAAGGTTTGTACCAATCATAACTGAAGCAACTTTAAGACGGATCTTGTGCTGATTGATACCTAAGGTGAGAGAGAGATTAGAGATATATCTCTTTGTATCTTTGTATTTCTTGAGTAATAAGAAGTATTGGTTATCTCTACATATCGTTGTGCTATTGTGGTTGTGAGATCTTGCTTTTGTGGTGGAATCTTGTTATTGGTGCATCTAGATTTTGTGAGCATTCTTGGGCACTACAGAATGTGTCAAAAATTGTATATTGACAACTTGAGAACCTTTTAAGTTAATTTTCTGAAATTATATCTGTATAATTCCAAGAACACCTGTTTCTCACACCAATAATCACTTCTTACAAAATACAAAATGTTCTCCTTGATTGCTAACAGTTAACATAATCTCTAAGTTAATCCTATTCTAAATCCTAAAGTTGTGTGATTTTACGGCTGTCATAACCCCTCATTTCTATTTCTAACTCATTTCCGTCACTTTGAATTGTATATGCATGTAGTCACACACCTACCAACCCACATCGCCATCTCATGACCAAATTTCCCCCTTAGTCTCTCTCCCTTCTCTAATAAATTCCACACTTAACTAATAATTCTCAAAATTAATACACTTAACTCTCGTCTTCGCAACAAATAAGTCTTCATGGATCCCCTGGTGCAACCCAGAGCTAAGCCGGAGGTCCCTTGTGCTGGTTGCAGGTTTCTTTCTTTCCTTCATTTTGAAATATAATAGATCAAACATAGTTACTCTGTTGCACCGAGAGATATTTTAACGAAATATTTCTTTTTGTTGTAGGTTGCTACACCGTAAGTGCAGTAACAAGTGCATGTTGGCACCATACTTTCCAGCGAATGAGACTGAGAAGTTTGCGGTCGTGCACAAGGTGTTTGGAGCTAGCAATGTGATCAAGATGCTTCAAGTGAGTGTTTTCTTATCCAGATTCCAGAGTAGTTCTGTTTTCTACGCTTTTCACAGTGGTCTGTTATGAATAATTAGGAAATATCATTTTGAAATGCAGATATAAATTACGTGTAGTGTGAGATAGAGTATATACATGACAAAATTTGTGATATGTACATAAAAAGCCAATTTCCTACGATATGCCAATACTTGTGGAAAATGAAAGGGAAAAAAAACAATTTATCAGGAAAAAAAAATTTGAAAAGAAGAAATTGAATTAAACCTGCAATATATTTTAAGTTGTAATCAGTATCAGGTCCTGGTCAGCAATTACAATCACTGATAGTTAAATTTACATGCTTCTCACGCAACGAGATGGGCTAACATGGTTTGCTAAGCATGCCAAAAAGTTAGCATGATCGAAATGAAATTGTTGAGGTGGGCAGAGTGACAAAACACTTTAAGATGAGAAATGAGGGTACCCATTAGAAACTTAATGTAATTCCAGCTGGATATTTTTTCAAAATAATAATAATAATAAATTCCAATCGGAGATAAAATGAGCTCCAGTGGATGGAGATTGTTTGTTTATTAACACTTGAAACTTGTAACTATGAAAGGACCCAATTAGGAGAGTTGTATGAATATATGATTAATTGTAGTTAAATGGAGCAAAAGAGAAATAAACAAACCTGGATGGAGTCAATACATTGGAATTTTGATAAACGGGCGATATGATCCTTAACAAAGTTCAGTGCATCAAAGGAGTCATGTGGCTGACTCAAAAGACTTGGGTTGGGGTGGACTTTCTTTTGTTGATTTTATAAGCTTCTCTCAAAGAAGTGCATGAAAGGAGCCTGCGATATTTTATGGCTCTCTCGATACCCTTCTCCTCATATCCTCATGAATGCAATTTAAAAGTATTATATGATAAAAGGATTCACTTTTGTTAACATTCACAATGTTTTCGTGAGAATCAATTTCCACACGTACCATTATTTATTCTTCATCACTTTCGAGCCCAACATTAAATCTGTTAAGATTTCATTGTGAACTCCCTCTGTTTTTGTCTTTCTGCTTTGTATTATGGAAGGGTGGGAAGAAGAAGTTAGCCCAGTTAGTACTAGAAAACAAAGGAAAGGGTTGGGGCGTGGATGCGTTCAAATGATTATGGACAGGACAAGGTTTTCTTGCAAAAACGTCGTCTGTGTGTTCAAGAAGATATTCGATCATGTAATAAAAATGAAATAGAGAACATAAATGCACTAAAAGTCTTAAAAGCATAATTCAGGATTCTGTACCAAACATCATGTATAATCTAATAGTGTTAGGAATTTATGCAGGTGGTTGACGATGTCTGGAGGGAGGATGCAGTGAAAAGTATGGTCTATGAAGCTCAAGCGAGACTCAGAAACCCTGTATATGGCTGCACTATTGCCATTTCTTACCTTCAAAAGTGTGTGGAAGAACTACAGAGTCAAATTAAAATAACGAAAGAGCAAATCCTCATTTCTCAGGAGCAAATGGGGCAGTTATCATGTGTTCTGGATTCATACTACCTTCCATTTATCGACATGGTTTCTGGTAGGGAATTATCTGATAACATGATGATTCATGACAGTCCTTTCTCAATCCCCATGGATTACAGCGAGATGAAATGAGGAGTTTATTGTAAGTTGTACTATTTAACATAGAAAATGTGATAAAACCGGAAGAAAGGGCATGTTTACTTCTAAACTTGAAGGTAAATGTGGCACAAATGGTAACTACAAATAGTGTGTTTTACATGAAACATATATATGAGGAACTACCATTGCAAGGAAGAAGCTACCGTGTATAAGAATAAGTATACAATGTTCCACTTAATAATAGGGTAAATTGCGAACGACCTTGTTCTATATGTGTGCTGCTGTTCAGCCTCCTAGACCAATAAATTTCAGAACCCCCCCCTCTCACTACTCATAAGAGGTAACGGTGTTCTGTTTCAGAGTCCCAACATAGAAATGTCAGGATTCAGATATTATGTATTGATGGTATGAGACAAACTAGAGTTTGAGTGATTCGCGCTTCCACAGCAAGGTGCCGCTGCCGCCCCCACCAGCTATCTCCAATATAAATGAAGATTTACGATTTGGGCAATCTCTACCCAAAAATGAGCGATCTATGCCGCTCTCTAAGCTTTTTCTTTTTCTCTCTTATTTTTTTCTTATTCCAGCGGCAGTTGTCATCATTACATATTTATAGAAAAAAATTTGTAAACCTTAATTAACCTCATTGTACTTATCCTGACATAGTACCTAAAAAAGTTCGGGAGTGACGACAGCCTATTGTCAACCACCTATCTTCGACTAATTCACATCTTGGGGTTACACCTACACATCTCGGGGCTACAAATCAGGCCTCCCTAGAGGTGGCAACCGGACCGGTCCGGCCCGTGACCCGCTTGGACTTTGGGCTCAAAATCGAACTGGACCGGCATGAACCGGTCCGGGCCTAGACTTAGACTACCAAATTTGTCGGTCTGGACCAGTTCAGAGGGGGAGCGAAAGTTGCTCGGTCTGAGCCGGACCACTTTTATCCTGAAAATAGTCAAACCCGACTTGACCAGGTCCGGGTCGGTTAATCCCACCCGGACAGGCATTTGGATTTTTTTTGTTGGTTATTTTGTTATTACTGTTTTGCCTTGCCCCCAATAACGGCTATAAACACCTATTTTTTAAGGCAAAATTGGGAACCCGAAAAATATAAAAATCTATAAATAGCCACCCATCTCATTCCATTTTCTTCACTCAAAAATCTCCAAACAATTCTCTCAGCTCTCTCTATTCAAGCCGAAAAATTTCCAACAACCTACAATTCATTATAAATCAAATTAAGCCTCAAGTTCTCAACTCTCTTGCAATCTTTGAAAGAAAAGAAGCGATTCAAGTGAAGAAACAATAATCTCAAGTTCTCAACTCTTGCAATCTTTGGATGAAAAAGAAGTGATTCAAGTGAAGAAACAATTAAGATGCTTCTCAATTTTCTATTGCGATTTTTCTAGTGTGGTATCAATTTTAATTATTTATAGTTCAATATTACTTAGTTGCTTATTTGTAGCTTGCAAATTGTAATTTGTTATATAACTTTTTATATAAAATTTTGAATTTTCATACACAAATCACAAATGCATCATCACGTTCACGTAGCCATAGTGGACAAGAATCCACCAAAAGTAGGTCTAATACATCTCGCACGCCTTTTTCTTCAAATCCACAATTACTATTAGAGAGCGATAGTATTAGAGAGTTTGATAGTATTCCGGAGTTTCCACAAATATAAAACGAAAAAAATTCTTATTGAAGAGACCCAAACCCAAACACAAGGCACCGATCTCCCCACTTTTTAATCTACCCGAAAACAAAGATGTGGAACCTCCGAAATCCACCCATATTTCATATTTGTTCCATCTCAATCGAATCCGAAAGAGGGTTATAAGGTTTGAAACAAGTGTAAAACTGCATACAAATGAAAAGTGGGAGAAGAGACGGGTACATTTAGGCGACACTTGGTTAAAGCATGCCCAGACTTATTAGAAGATCATCTAACCCAACAAAAGATCCACCCTAAGTCTGGCCATATAGATAGCCATAGTTGTAACCATGATTTAGTACGTATGGAGATGGCTAAACTCATTACTAAGGATGAGTTACCATTTTCTTATTCCGAAAGTAAGAATCTAGAGACTTTTAACCAAACCCCCCTAAATCCCCATTACAAACGAATTCCTAGGAACACCGTTAACCTGATTGTTTTAAAGTCTACAAAGAGGCTAAAGAGATGTTAATTGGTATGTTATATTTGTTAACTTGTAGGATTTCGTTAACTCCTGATTGTTTGGAATGGTTGTAATGATGTTCTAATGATGTGTATAACATGTTATTGTATTGATACCGATTGAATCTTTCAAAAGAGGATCATACAATTCAGATTTTTTAGGTATCCCCATAATGATGCAGTTATCACACATATCATAGAAGCATGCACTACATTTTGTATTCGTGATAAAATTTTGACTACTGAATTTGATAGTGTCTCCAATAATACAAGGTCAATTTCTACATTAAGGGATGAGTTTCAGTCCATAGAACCTGAAATATTTTATGTTAGATGTGCATGTCATATTCTCAACCTATGTGTTCAAGATGCATGAAGTTAGCAGAGTGCATTCAGAGACTGTGCATTTCATAACTTTGAGTACTCCTACTCTTCAAGCATTCAAAGATTTGTGTGAGCTTAAGAGAATAAATTATGTAAAATTCTTTAAAGATGTTAGACACCGTTGAAATTTTACTTACGAACTACTTCTTGTTACTACTGAATATAGATTGTATGCAATACATATGAAAAACTTTTGTCTGACTAATGAATATTGGTATTGTGCTGACAATTTGTTAAAATTTTTAGAACCTTTTCAAAATGTAACCTTGCAATTTCTATCACGCCCCGCTTCCCATTATACGAAAACGCGGGCACGTAATTGAGGCCCAGAGAATTATATAAGTATGTCAACTCTTATCATCCATAAGCTGTAACATTCAACTCAACAATATGAAACATAGTCACAACCATGCATGTTATAATGAAATCACATAAACAATAAATAACTGAAAAGATTCATGAAATAATCCACAATAATCCACAAATAACCAACATTTGGGAGAGAATAAACTTCGGGTCAGTGCCCGAGAATACAATGTATGAAAACGACAATAATACAAGAAATAAATAACATGAACGAGATAATAAAATCGGTTTAAATCATGACTCCATTCCTTAAAAGATTTGCTCACTAAGTCCTTTAGTCAATTCTTCTCGTGTACCTGCAAGCTTATCATCTAGAGTTGGAGGTGGGGGGGATGTCCGTTAGAACAAGTTACAGACATCAAGTAGTAACAAGCAAAGAACAATAAAACATGATATATATCAAGGAACAATGAACTAGAACAACACCAGGTCAATAACGAGGGTTGATAATAAGATCAAAAGTCTATAATTAATGATGCAATGATCAATGACAACAATCAATAATCAAATTCGATAACAATAACCACGATAAAAAATGCAAGTATCAATCCTAAGTCGATCAGTCTTTTATTATCTTATCTAATGCACGTAATTCTGCATCTCATACCACAGGTTCGGTGCATACGAACAAGTGATTGTTTAGACTATAGTGGTGAACTCAACAGATCATGTACTCGGAAACAATGATAAATAATCAGTAATTAATAATCCATAACAGTAATCAATAGAGAAACAAGGGCCCTTTCTCCGAGTACAGTCTCCGATATTGTCTACTACTAAGTCAACCGTTATTACCCCGGTATGTTATTATTTTATTATACTCAATTATGAACATGCAATGAGTATCGTTGATAAGAACAGAGGTGTCGAGGCGATGTCAAGAAGGTAATAAGTCTATGCAATGCATGGTATATTTAATTCCATTCATTAGATGCAAAGTTAAACATATTTATATTTGATAACACGAAAACACAATTTCTGGATAGCAAACATTGTTGTAAAACTAATTTTCTGCTGATACAGGAAAGAGAACCATGTTCCGTCAAGGATTATAGAAACTAGACTTCTTACCGATTCCAACGCATATTCACACTACATGTTTTAATTATAATAACTATCAATTCTTTACGAGTCTGCTGTTCAGGCAGCAACTCAATATAAAATTATTATATGCACAATTTGACTAAAAACTTATTTAAAATTTTTGCAAAAATTATAATCTAGTTCTTGGAACTGTTCATTAACATGCTTGCAAAACTTAGGTTCTAGTTTTTAAGTTAACCTATTGATTTAATTAAATGAACATGACAACGTATTTTTAAAAATAGAATTATAAAGTTAAGACATTACAGTGGTAGAATTTAAATATCTTGCAATCCGTAAGTCGGATTGCAAAACCGCCAGATGTTCTCAATTCTAGATACAAAGGGATACAACTTTTATTTAATAAGTTCTAAGTGATTTTATCTATAGCTAGGTCAAAAGTCTGGTTCTTTACTAATCTAGTGTTCTGGCAGAAACCTACGGTCAAGTCCTTATATAGATAACTAGACTGGAAATTCATTAATTAATCTTATAAAAATTACAAAATGACTCTTAAACATGTCTAGCAACATCCTGGTTAATTTCAACTCTTCATTCTACTGATAACACATTATTTTAATTAATAAATCATGTTGATATGTTTCTAAACAGAAATCTGGAATTTAAAACTTAACAGTTCAAAAAGTAGGATAGCTTGCACACTAAAAATCGGATTTCAAATCTGAAAAATGTTCTGGAAACTAGATTCATGGGGCTACAAATTTCATTTATAAAAGTCTAATTTATTTTATTAGCAATTGGGTCATAAACTCACTACAAGATGGAATTAACAGCAAGACAGCAGCATAATAATTTTTTTTGCAACAACCAAGATAAAAAAACATGTACTCTTCTAATAGAATTTAGTGAAACATTTATATTTAGTATTTCGGGTATATCCTTATTGTTAACATGGTGGAAGATTATCACTCCTACGATTTAAAATTTACTACTAATAATCATACCGTCACAATTCATACAATCGAAAATAGACTAGCATATATCTCTGCATAAATTTGTGCGGTGCGTGCAATAGAATAAGTGTGATGGATATGACAAAATGAATAAGATGGTATATAACAATGAAATACCATGGTTTAGGGTTCGAGTCAACGATGTGGCACGAAAAGAAAGCTATTACTTGGTTTCGCCGATGAATCCGTAATAACTTCTTTGAAAAGGTAACAATCAAATGAGATAGAAGTAAAAAGCTACTTGCAGAGATCAAAAATATTTCTTGAGCGAGAATAATAAGTCGGCTCAAGAGAACTTGCTTTTTTGACGATTACGAGTATGAATGAATGATGAAACGACGAAGAAAAGAGCAGCGACGGCTCACGGCAAGAACAACAGCGAATGCAGCGGTAATGGCAGCATGGTCGGCAGCAATAATAAGTTGGGGCAGCGAGCAATGTAGCAGCATGACAACATCGGGCTTCGGGATGCGGTACACGGCAACAAAGAAGGAGAGGCAGCAACAGGGATGGTGACGTGGTGTATCAAGCGGCAAGGGTGGTGGAGGGTTGCAGGAGGGGTTGCAGCAACACAACAATGGTGGCTTCGGGGTTCAGAATGCAGTGAGGTTGGGTGGCGCTCGGGGCTATGAGGCGTTAGACTGTGCTGGAGGTTGCGGGGTGATGCTCGATGGTACAGGCTGGTTGGGGATCGGGGATCGGGGATGCTGTCGTCGGTGGTTGTGGCGACGATGGAGGAAGGGGCCAGGGGGCTGGTTGCTATCTCGGGTGGTGTTGTCGCGCGAGGTCAGCAAGGTGGCATCAACAACACGGCAGTAGGCTCCTGGCGGTGCTAGTGAGGAAGAGCATCGAGGGGCGATGCTCGGTGATGCTGGCGGTGGAGGAGCTCGGAGGCACTGGCGGTTGGTCGCGCTCGTGTACGAGAGGGCGATGGGAGAGGAAGGAGATGATCGAGATGAAGGGTGCAGGTGATGGCTCGGTGGCTATAGTCAGTGGCCGAAGATGGTCACGGTGGATGCAGTCGGGGGTGTTCGCTGCTGGTGGCGGAGGCAGGGGCAAGCGGCAGGCATTGGCGATGAGGGGGAGCAGTGGGGTGGTGCAGTCGGTGGTTGTGGGGATGAAAACGAAGAAGAGAAGAAGAAGATGAGGAAGAAGAAGCCAGGGCAGTTGAGAAAATTTTTCCGTACTGCCCCACTTTTTGAAAATATTTAGCGCTCTGCCCTACTTCCCAAAACAATTAGCGATCTGCCCTTATTTAGGACACGTCAGCATAAACCGTTATTGGAAATAACGGCATAGGTTATTTACGTGCCGTTATTTCTAATAACGGCATCTATTTTACATTTTTTTTCATGCCGTCATCTCTTACAAGTGTGAATCTTCTAACTTTAAAAAGTTCTAAGTGTGAAAAAAACTTATAAATAATGTCGTTATCCTGAATAACGACATTCGAATGACTGATGCCGTTATTGGAGATAACGGCATCAGTTATATATAAATATGAACTCTTGCCGTTGTTTGGAAACAGAGAGAATGAATAAAAAGTTTTAAAAAAAAAATTATAACTGATGCCGTTATTTGGAATAACGGCATCAGTTATAAATTTTTTTTTTTTAAACTTATTCGTTAGAGAGGATGAATAAATTTTTTTTTTTAAACTTATTCGTCAGAGAGGATGAATAATAAGTTACTTTTTTATATATAAAAAATTATAACTGATGCCGTTATTCCAAATAACGGCATCAGTATTGAGAATGCCGTTATTTGAAATAACGGCATCTGTTATAAGGTTTTCACACTTGCAATTTTTTCTCTAAGTGGAAACTGCAAGCTGTCGTAAAACAAAACAACCTATGTCGTTATTCGAATAACGGCATGACATTTTTTTTCAAACAGATGTCGTTATTGGGAAGAACGGCATCGAAATAACCTATGCTGTTTTTTCCAATAACGTTTCTTACTTACGTGTCCTAAACAAGAACATATCGCTAATTGTTTTGGGAAGTGGGGCAGAACGCCAAATACTTTCAAAAAGTGGGGTAGTACGGCAAAATTTTCGGCAGTTGAAGGGGTTTTGGTTTCAGGATGGAGAAGTGGAGAAAGATTAGGAGTTAATAGGGGGATTAAGGAGTGGTTAGTTGGAGATGGTGGTTTAGTGGGGAGGGTGGCGGCTGATAATGATGAAGGAAAAATTAGGTTTAGGATTAGGGAGTAATTAGAGTAATATATATGGGGATTAAGATATGCAGCTGGAGGTTTCGGTTGGAATTTGTATGGGCTTGGTTTGGGCTAAAACATTATGAAATAATATGTATAGAATGGTTTTTAAGAAAAGGAAGTTAGTTTGGGCTTGAACATAAATAATATAGGGAATAGGATTTGAGTTTTAACACATTTATTAAAAAAAATACAATAATAACAACATATTTGGTTTAGCTAAAACATAAATAATTAATCAAATAAGAAATAAGATAAACTTAGCGAACTGAATATGATTTGTATTATAATATAAAATTACTTGAAATTAGTTACAAATACTATTAATGATTAGAAAGAGACTTTTGTAGGAGATAACAAAATAGATTTAGAACAAAAAAATGAATTTAAAAGAACGGAAAGATTTATAATGAATCGAAATACAGAAAATATACGAAAAAATATGTATAGGTGAAAACGGGGTTACAATTTTTAAAGTCTTTTTTCGTCCACTTCTAGTGATATTTTACTTACAATAGTTACTATGATGAAAACATTTCAAGAAATGATGTTTGACCCTTTGATTGGAGCAGTAGTTCATTCCGCCAACATTAAAATTTGGAAATATTTTCATCATATTTCTATGTTGTATTGTGTTTCTAGTGTAAAGGATCTTGCGATAAAATTAGATGGTACAAAGAATATGATTGATATATTTTATACATACGAGATGGTATTGATAACTGTGATCATTATGCATTTACAGTAAAATTTGAGGTGAGTAATAAATAGTTTATATGATAGTTATGATAGAAAGTTTGCATCTACTATTCATACACAACAAACAAGTTCATCATCTTCTTCTACTGCCATAGGAAAGGGTCTTCCATTTTCCAATGCATCAAATGATGTATTGAATCTTATTAGATTGAAAAAATCTAGGACTAATGCACTCAATGAATTACATTGGTATAATGCACAACCTTTGATTGAACAACATATTGATGTGTTATCATGGTGGAAATACAATGAACCATCTTATCCTATTCTCTCTTATATGGCAAAAGAAATACTAACTCCCCCCGTGTCCACCATTGCATCAGAAAGTGTTTTTCTCTTGGTGGCAAGATATTGAGCAACAAAAAGAATCACTGGATGCCGAAATCTATGGAGATGCTCGTGTGCAGTAAAGATTGGATGAAAGCGGAGGAAATGACTCCAGGAGTATAAGACGACTCAACAAGTAGTGACGACTGAAGATTGAATATTGAAGACGAAATTTCCATAAGACGAGCAAAGAAGATTGAAGATTGAAGTTATTGCAGTGTAGTAAATGCTCACTATAAATTTAAGACTATGATGTCCAAGGTTTAGGTCAAGTTGAGGTGCACGACAATAGTCTAATGCCATAACTTCAATATAACCGTAGGTTATCTCAAACTCTAGATCATCCCCTTAACTTGTAATTTTAAATTTTATAACTTTGTAAGCATTATTACAATATTTATTTATTTTAATTTTTTGCCGCTGTAATTCATTCGAGATTTCAACAATTGAGAAAAATAATACATGAATTTTCTTACATGATTAGTTCTTGTACATCATATTTTTTTACAATGTTTTATATGTTTTTCTATTTTAATTTTGAGCTGGAGAAATAAAACAAGAAATATAAAAAAAAATAAACAACCAAGCCAGCCTGGCATGGCCCGGACCAACTCGAAAACTGGGACCCAGGCTGGCGGTTTTCACTTTCGGAACTGGCCCGTCTCGGACCGGTCCTCCGAGGGTGGCCCGACCTGGGCCGGCCGGCCAAGGGGCCTGGCCCAGCGGGTTTCGACCTAGCTAGGACAACCAGACCCGAATGCTACCCATGGCTTATCTACTACCATATAAATCAGTGTCAATTGAATTGAAGATTTTCTCTCAATTAAGTTTTTTATTTTATTTTATTTTGCTAAGCCAATTGCCATGATTGGATACAGAAATTAATAGATGTAATTTGTTTACCTATAGTTATCCAAACTTTGGTCCATTTGGATAACATTTTAGAGGTACGCTACCTCAGGTTTTTTTTACCTCAAAGTTAAGAAAAAGTATAAGTTATGGTAGATATCTAAACTCCGTTACAACAAAGTTTATATTTTGAGCCAAAATGGAGGTACATGTATGCAACCTACATATTGCATTCCTCTATCATCACTTTAAGAATTCGGGTCAGATCCTAATAGGGTTCAGATAGTTCGACTCACTTGATATCTATACCTATAGGTATCATACCTTTATATCAAAATAAGGCCTCAGTTGTTATTTGGAAGACTTTTAAAGCATTTATATCTTACCCAAAAGAAACCAGCCCCAAAAAGAAAATCCTTATGACTTAAATTGGGCCTTCAGTTCTACTAGAAGAAGATGGGCCTTCCATTATGTAGATATAGTCTCGGTGCATCATAATTACACAAGGCATGCCTTTTCCCCTCCTCTTTTCCCAGCGGCGACAATGGCGGATTCGGGACTCAGATAACAAGATATTGGACTACTTGTACCCGAATTGCTGCAAGAAATCTCCGACCACCTTCAAGAAATTTCCTATAGCCACCCTCTTACGTTGCTATCATGGTTGCTGGGACTATTTGATGAAAATCGGTTCCATCTTATTCTACTCATCAAGACAAATAAAATAATGTACTCACATGTCCAAAACGGATTTCAAATGAATGAAATATTAGCCTCCAAAGTTAGCATGTTGAAATGAAGAATTGAACTTTTTGCTTGGTATGTGGTATTAGATGTTAGTCCCATATTAGAAAAGAGCAAAGACACAAGCGAGTTAATAAGTTACAAATTCAGCCAAAGGGTTTTGTCCTTAGGGGTACGAATATTTTCCCCGGAGGGAGAACACACCCAACTTGGGCTTCGGTTTGAAATACACGCACGTGCGCGCTGGCCGAGCCGGGCTTAGGCTTAGGCTTAGGCGTTAGAACAGTAACTTATTTTTTGCTCATTTCTGATTTTGAAAATTCTGCAGTTGAAACTGTTGGGACAGTTGTTTTCTGTACAGTTGTGCAACTGCCTTGGTATAGGGCTATAAATATGAGCTGATCCTGATCAAATCAGCCTCCCATTTCCATACTCCGACCACCTTGTACCAGTTCTATTAACACAAATCATGTTGTCATATCCATCTCGCCCGTAGCCTTCAATATTCTAGTGTAAGTAACGAAGTTCAGACTGTTGTATCTTGGGAGACGACCGCCTAATCATCTGTGTACACCGTAGCAGTCGCGGAAATAACGTCTTAAGGACATTATTTTTAAACAAGCCTCCGTCTATCTGTTCACCATCTTCAAGGTCGGAATTGAAGATAAAATTATCTTCTTTCTGTGCTTTTTCTATAGTGAAATACGCTGTTTGCAAAACAGTTCTCTTAATTCACAATTATCAAGGTTCGAATTGAAGATACATTATCTTCCTTTTGTTCTTTGTTGATGATGAATTTTACTGTTTGCGAAACAGTATAATTGTAAATAAATTTGTGCAGAAATTTAATTCGGCTTTATTAATTTTTTCTAATAAAACTAAATTTGTTGACTTAAGGAGTAACAACTTAAGACGCTATTATTTTCTTCTTTTGTAGACAAAATCATGAGGACCAAAACAGAACTTCTAAAAATGGTCACAACTATGCACAACAAGCGCGAGAATTTCAATGAGGCTGACTTCAAGAATTGGCAGAGCAAAATGCTCTTCTATCTTACAACTCTTAGGTTGGACAGGTTCCTCGATGAGGAAGAACCTAAGCCCGTTGATGGGCAAACTCCTGAAACCCATAAGGAGGCATTTGCCGCAGTTGATGCGTGGAGGCATTCAAGCTTTCTTTGCAGAAACTACATCCTGAATTGCTTGGATGAAGTTCTGTACGAGATATATAGTCTGCTTACTACTGCAAAGAAAATGTGGACCGCTCCGATTAAAATGTACAAGACTGAGAATGCTAGCTTGAAGAAATTTATCGTGGATAAATTTATGGACTACAAAATGGTGGATTCCAAGTCCGTCACTGTCCAGATGCAGGAGCTTTAGATCATTATGCACGAAATTGAAGTTGAGGGCCACAAGGTTGGCGAATCTTTCCTAGTGGAAGCCATCACTGAAAAGTTGTCTCCATCTTAGAAAAACTTCAGATATTACCTTAAGCACAAGAAGAAGGAAATACCTTTAGAAGATCTTATTGTCAGGCTGAAGATTAAGGTAGACAGTCGTAGGACAATCAAGTTCAAAAGCGAGGAGGCTAAAGTACACGTTGTGGAGAGCTCCAACAATCGTAAGGGCAACTCTACTAACAACAACAAGAATTCCAAGAAGAGGACAGCTTCAGACCAAGGTTCCAAAGACAAGAAGCCCAACAAGAAGTTCAATGAAAACTGCTGCATTTGTGGGAAGTCTGGTCATTCTGCCAGTGACTGCCAATTCAAGAAGAATGGGATCACATTAGAAGCAAATGTCACGGAGAACATTACTTCAAGCACTGATGACTTGAACCTTTCTGCTATTGTTTCTGAATGTAACCTAGTCCAACATCTCAGACAATGGTGGGTAAACACTGGTGCTACTTGACACATCTGTTTTGATAAGTCAATGTTCTCAACTCATCTGAAACTCGATCATGAAGAAAAGCTTTATATGGGTAATTTTGTTGTATCAATGGTCGAAGGTTGTGGAAATATTGTTTTGAAGTTCACTTCTGGCAAGAACGTTACGCTGAACAATGTACTTCATGTACCGGATATTTGAAAAAACCTTATCTCTGAGTTGGTGCTCTCGAAGAAAGGATTTCGATCGTGATTGAGTCAGACAAGCTGGTACTGATCAAGGCTGGGGTTTATGTTGGGAGGGGATACCTATGTGATGGGTTATTCAAAGCTAATGTAGTCGTAGTCTGCAAATTCAATGTACTCTGATTCTATGATTAATAAAAGTTCAATTTCTTATTTGCTTGAGTCCGAAATATTTTTATGGCATGATAGATTATGACACATAAGTTTCGTAAGATTAAGAAACTTGTAGATTTAGGTTTAATTCCAAAATTTAAAGTTGATAAAAATCACAAGTACGAGACTTGTGTAGAGGCAAAAATGGTCAAGAAACCATTTAACACGGTGGACAGGAGTATTGAGCTGTTATGCTTAATTCATACTGTTTTATGTGATTTTAAGTCTTTACCTACGAGAGGTGGGATAAGTATGTTATCACATTTATTGATGATTGCACTCGGTATATTTACTAAATAGTAAAAGCGAAGCAATTGCTAAAGTAGAAAATCAACTTAACAAAAAGATCAAGATATTGAGGTATGATCGAGGTGGAAAATATGAATCTCCATTTGCGCAATTATGTGCAGAGTATGAGATAATTCCTCAAACAACAGCTCCATACCGACCTCAGCAAAATGGAGTTGATGAAAGAAAGAACAGAACGTTAAAAGATATGATAAATGTCATGCTTATAACCTCTCGTCCACCAACAAACTTGTGGGGGGAAGCCTTGTATATATCTAATCACATACTAAATAAAGTCCACATAAGAAAACTGATTATATTCCATATGAGTTATGGAAAAGACATTTGCCAAACTACAAATACATCAAAGTGTGGGGGTGTTTGATTAAAGTCTCGGCTCCTCTTCCTAAGAGAACCAAACTTGGACAAAAACTATAGATTGTTATTTTTTAGGTCATGCCGAAAATAGCAGTGCTTATAGATTTTGTCTTCAAATCTGAAGTATGTGACATAAGTGTAAACACAATCATTGAGTCAAGAGATAGCATATTCTTTGAAGATGTGTTTCCACACAAAAGAAATAATGGAAACCGTGCTTTCAAAAGAACAAGAGAAGTGTCAACTGAGAAACAGGATGAAACTCATGTGAAAATGATGAAACCGAACTAAGGAGAAGTGTAAGAACTAAAACCTCTAAGTCTTTCGGTCCAGACTTTCTAACGTACATATTAAAGGCCGAACCTCAGACTTTCAGAAAGACAATCTCATCCTCAGAGTCTCCCTATTGGAAAGAAGCTATCAATATCGAGATTGAACCGATTCTAAGCAATCATACTTGAAAATTGGTTGACCTTCCACCAGGACATAAACCAATTGGATGTAAATGGATCTTCCAACGAAGATGAAACAAGATGGTTCTACTGACAAATATAAAGCCAGATTAGTAGCTAAAGGGTATCGCCAGAAGGAGGGCTTAGACTTCTTTGATATCTATTCACCGGTTACGCGAATAACCTTTATAAGAATGTTGATAGGAATAGCATTTATTTATAATCTTGAAATCCATCAAATGGATGTCAAGACGGCATTCGTAATGAGGATCTCGAGGAAGAGATCTACATGGAGCAACCGGAAGGGTTTGTTTCAAAGGAAGCTAAAAATAAAGTATGCAGACTTGTTAAATCCCTATATGGACTTAAACAAGCTCCAAAACAATTGCATGGAAAATTTGATAAAATCATGATGAAAAATGGTTTTCGAATCAATGAATATGATAAATGTGTTTATTACAAACAAATGGAACAATCATGTGTGATTGTTTGCCTATATGTGGATGATATACTAATCTTTGGTCATAACATGAAAGTTATTAAGACGGTCAAGAAAATGCTAATCAACCATTTTGACATGAAAGACTTAGGTGTGATAGATGTTATTTTGGGTATCAAAATAATAAGAACACCAAGAGGCATTGAATTATCTCAATCACATTATGTGGTAAAAGAGATTGAAAGATTCAAGGAACATGGTACTAAAGGAGTATCAAATTATTTTTCGCCATCTGTAGTTTTGCACAAAAATACTGGTGAGAGTATAATGCAATTAGAGTATTCTCGTGTAATTGATAGTTTAATGTATCTCATGAAATTTACATGACCAGATATTGTGTATGCAGTAAGTAAACTACGCAGATACACAAGTAACCTAGGAAAAGGTCACTGGGCGTCACTGCTAAGAGTGCTTGGGTATTTAAAGAACACCACAAAATTTTCATTACATTATGGTAGATATTATGTCGTTCTTGAAGGATACAGTAATGCTAATTGGATATCGGACTTAGAGGAATTAAAATCCACAAGTGGTTATGTCTTTACCCTAGCAGGAGCTGTTGTATCGTGAAAATCTTCTAAACAAACGTGTATTGCTCGATCCACAATGGAATCCAAGTTTATTGCTTTAGACAAAGCAGGTGAAGAAGTTGAATGGCTTCGCCACTTTTCTGAAGACATTCCATTTTGGCATAAACCAATGACGACCATATGTATCCATTGCGATAATCAGACAGCGCTGAGTAGAGCACACAACTCTGCATATAATGGCAAATCGCGATATAGTCGTAGACGTCATAATATTGTTCGACAGTTACTCTCAAATGGAATTATTTTCATTGACTTTGTGAGGTCACAAGATAACTTAGCTGATCCATTTACTAAGTGATTATCCAGACAGAAAATTAACTATGCATCAAGGGGAATGGGTTTAAAAGCCTAAACCAATACGAGTTGCCATATACAGAAAGCTAAACTGGCGACTGGAGATCCCAAGACTAGGTTCAATAGGACAACCAGTTAGGAGTAACTCAATCAGTAATGCATTTGGACTCAGGTCCATCTCATTCCTATGCTGCAAAATAAATGCATGCTTACAGAAGTATTAAAAGCTTAAGATATGCTTTTAATGATGTCCATATCTTCAAAATCACAAGTGGAGTATTATAGAATACTCTTTATGGATGCACTCAGCTGTGTAAGTGTGAGCTAGGTCGGCTCTATAAGAACTTTAAAAGACTGGAGTTCTCTAAAACACTCGCAGAACCGAGATTTGTTCAGGACAAAAATGAACACAACCGAGAGATTGGATGTGAATGACACAACGTTGTGTAAAGTTTATTGTTTGGTAAATAATAACAGCTGACAGTTCAAAATGAAATGTTTCACCGATTAGCAAGTATGTCCGATAAACTTTAACTAGGAAAGGTTCAAAGTGAAATATCTACCTATCCACGCTTCGACATTATTTCAATTGCACTCTCTGATATGTACCATTTTATGAGGTGGGAGACGAAAATTATCATTCATGTGGGGGATTGTTGGACATTGGTTCTTATTCTGTTCATCAAGACGATTAAAATGATGTACTCACATGTCTAAAACAAATTTCAAATGAATGAAATATTTGCCTCTGAAGTTAGCATGTTGAATTGAAGAATTAGATTTTTTGCTTGGTATGTGTTATTAGATGTTAGTCCAATATCGGAAAAGAACAAAGAAGCAAGCGAGTTAATAAGTTAAAAACTTAGCAAAAAGTTGTGCCTTTAGGGGTACGAATATTTTCTACGGAGGTAGAACACACCCAACTTGGGCTTCGGTTTGAAACAAGTGCGCACTCGCCCGCCAGCCGGGCCGGGCTCAGCTAGGCTTGGGCTTAAAATAGTAACTTATTTTTTGCCCGTTTCTGATTTTAAAAATTCTGCAGTTGCAACTGTCGGGACAGTTGTTTCCTGTATAGTTGGGTAACTGCCTGGGCATAGAGCTATAAATAGGAGCCGATCCTGATCAAATCGGCATCTCATTTTCATAATCCTATCACCCTGTATAGTGCTAACTTAACACAAATCCTGCTGTTATATCCATCTCGCCCGAAGCCTTCATTAATCTAGTGTAAGTTAACAAAGTTCATAATGTTGTATCTTGGGAAACGGCCGCCTAATCATCTGTATACATCACAGCAGTGGCGGAAATAACATCTTATGGATATTGTTTTGAAACAAGTTTCCATCTATTTGTTCACCATCTTCAAGGTCAGAATCGAAGTTAAAATTATTTTCTTTCTGTACTTTGTCAATAGTGAAATACGCTATTTGCGAAACAGTTCTCTTAATTCACAATTATCAAGGTTCGAATTGAAGATACATTTTCTTCCTTTTATTCTTTGTTGATAGTAAATTTTACTGTCTGCAAAACAATATAATTGTAATTAAATTTGAGCATAAATTTAATTCGGTTTTATAATTTTTTTAATAATAAAATCAAATTTAATAACACTATTCAGTCTCAATTGTGAACTCGTTAACTCGGTTCTTCCATCACCCTGCCTTTACTTTCTGTACCCTGGTGAGCAGATCAAACACGTACCAGGATATGTCGTATGTAAAAAAAATTGGACCCTCTCTGTAGATCCCATGTCTTTTTCTGCATTACTGGATGCTTTCGTGTCTTCTTTTGCCTGTCCTAGTCAAACTGCACGGAGCAAAATTCTTACGCTAGGTCTCGATCTCATAACCATTATGTTGTCATTATCCACAAGGCGAGGTTCTTTGTATTCAGTAGTGACAACACAGCATGGCCACTTATGTCTGTGACATGAAAACTTTCTAGAAAGTATCTGATTTTTCTACTGGTTTGGAAAACTCTGTGGTTATGAGATAGTTACAAACTTGTCAAATCGCGTCAGAAGAGTTATTGTTTTTTTAGGAAAAAGGTGGATAGTGGCCACCATGTTTCATTAATAAGAAATTAATGATACAAACCCAGAGAACTGAGCCAGACTACAACCTACAGATAGAAAATAAAACATACATGAAGCAACATGACCCGTACAAACAACAAATCCCTCCAACAACCCTGAGAGGTGGGCCGACAAACAAGCTCGGTCCAGCAAAATTGTAAGTACGTCATTTTAGCTTCGTACACTGCCTCTACGGCACATGTACACCCACCTGAAACTAGTCTGGTAGGATTTTAACACCCGCCTGATCCCTGCCTTCTCCTCGCTGGGGGGACCCCATCTTTGGATCCAAGCCCCGTAGGCCGACTTATGACACCACGGCACATGCACAGCCACCATCTCCACCACACATCCTACAAACGCGCCAACAGCTCTCACAGCCGCTACCAAAGAGATAGCCGTGAAAGAGGTACCTTCACATCTCTCACGATTGTGCTATCTCAGGTGATTTCTCACCAAACAACTATCTCGCTCACCCCACCAAAAAACCACACTTCAGGAGAGAGCCGTGGAGAGGATACCTTCCCCTCTCTCACGCTCTTGTTCTCTCTGGCGATTTCTCACCACACAAACTCATCTCGACTCTTGCTCCCAACGAGGGAAGAGGTGACGCTGGAGGAAGCTCAATAGCCTGATAGTAGGTGCTGTCAAGGCTGCATCGGCGGCATCGTTGGACACCCAAATAAGTGAGCGCACATCATGGAGGGACCCCACCTTCGGGCCCAAGCCCCACAATCGTGCAATACAATGTGCTACACAGTCCCCACCACCCACAGCACATAACCACCGGCCTGACCCCACGGGCCCCATACCGAACCACCGACCTCACACACTTGAGCCCTAGATCCATGGCGTTCGCGACAATAGGTACGGGAGGCTGCTTTGGTGCGACATAGTCGCTCCGCGACAGTTGAGACAAGCACCCCGAAAGTTGAGACAAGTGACTGCACATCATGGAGGGACCCCATCTTCGGGCCCAAGCCCCACAATCGTGCAAAACAACATACGACACCCTCCACACCACCCACACAAAAGCGTAAGGAGATCTATTGCTGCCGACACCACCCACCGGTGTCGACACGGCAGCAGACGGTCTCCCCTACTGGGATTGCGACGTGGGGGGTGGGGGGCGTCTCTCTCGCGTCGTGGCCCATATCTAAGGGATCAGATCTGGGTTGGCTGCCGTCGTCGAGGAGGCGCGGCGCACCGGGAAGAAGAGGGACGAGAGGTAGCACGACGGCGAAGGAGCACCGGGATGGCGGCAAACCCAGGCAGCCACCCCTACACTCACAGATCTAGGGTTTCATCGAGGCGGCGCACCGGAGCGTCGTAGCGCGAACAGGGGGCACGAACAGGGGAGCGTCAATGGCATCGAAGCATCATCTCCGCAAACTCCCCACCGACTAGACGCGACCTGAGCGCTTCGTGGAGCAAACTCCGTTTTCGTCGCCGCGAAGGATGGAGGAAGGCTAGGGGGACGTCGCGGGGGGGGGGGGGGGGGGAAGAGGGCTAGCCGCCGCCGACCCTAGGATTGTAGATCTAGGGTTTTTTTTTTTTTTTCAGATATAGTTTCTCTCTCTAGGAATTTTTAGAGAGAGAAACTCTTTGGGTGTCAGAAGAGTTATTGTTGCTGTGTAGGGAATTGGATGGATTCAAATTGTATTAATTAGATGAAAATAAGCAACAGATGAAGTGGGTGAATTTGAATTTTTCGTACTAACCCACTTTTTGAAAATATTGACCAATCTGACCCACTTTCAAAAATATTTATCCAACTGGTCCAGTTTTGGACACATCGGCATTAACCGTTATTGAAAATAATAGTATAGGTTAATTCTATATTGTTTTCTCCAATAGAGACTTCTCTATATAAAAATTTGTGTGCCGCTATGTAGAGTAACGGTATTAGTTAACTTATTCTCAATCGTGTATTCTATGTGACTTTAAAAAATGCAAGTGTGAAAAAATTCATATAGTTGATGCCGCTATTCTCAACAATGACATTCTCATTACAGATGCCGTTGTTAGGGATAACGGTATCAGTTATAGAATTTTCTGCATATAAATAATGGCCCCCTCTTCTCCTAGATGCCGCTATTGAAAACCTTGTAACTTTTCTCTCTCATATCCTAAACAAGTTCTCAAAATACTCATCATTAAACCCTAATTGTGAACACCTCTTCTCCCTCATTCACTTGGAATTTGGCGCAGATTTTTCTACAAATCTCCTCGGTTTCGAAATTGTGGTAGGTATTCGGAAACCCTTAATTCCTTTGAATTTATTGACTTTGTTAACTGAGATTTATATTGAGGGTGTAGTATATAAGAATTAGTTGTGGAGATTGATATGAGTTGTAGTATCCTATGAATGAGAATAGATTTTGGGGATGGGAGAATTGACAATGTAGTATAATATATGTTGGAGGAATTTGTATAAACTAGAATTGATAAATTTGTAAAAGTTAATCAGTTATATGTTTATGTATGAATGGATGTTGATATGAAATGTGTTTATATATAAATATGTAGTGTTTAGAGATGTTGTGGTGGGATTGTTATATGTGCAAATAGTTTGATACGAGTATTGTCAAATTTTTAGTTATCTTGAATGAAAATTATTAAAGCGGATATATGGTTTATTAATTTGAAATTCATGACACATTGTTTATTAAACAAGTTATTTTTGTTAATTTTGTTGAACAACCCTCAAATATTTGTTAATTTGACTCAAAATTAATTTTGCTAACGCATGGTTTATTAATTTGAAATTCATGACACATCGTTTATTTATTTTGTTCATGACACATTATTTACTGTTGTTGACAGAAAAATGAATGTCGATCAACCATTTTCTTCGCGTGCACAAGGTGTGTCGTCTTCCGCCGCACATGGAGGTCTGGGTCCACTAGACCCAACCCTACTATATTTGCAAGAAGAGCACAGGTCTCAACTGGTGTGGAAGGGAGAGGACAAAATTATGAGTTTCCGAATGCACACGACTTTGCCAGGCGACTCACGTATACGCAACTACTTGCTAAATGTTGGTTTCCATGGAATGACGATGTTGACAAAAGTGATATGCGACCGTGCATTACTTACCGCCCTTGTCGAGCGATGGAGGCCAAAGACACATTCGTTTCACCTACCCGTTGGTGAGATGACAGTGACTCTAAAAGATATAGCGATTATAACAAGACTTCCAATCGATGGGGTGGCCGTGACGGGTAATATCTTTTTCAACAAAGTAATGATATTGAGAGATTATCTTGGGAGAGGTTGCCATAGACAACAAAGGTATTTTCGTCGGCAAATCAATCCGACGTTTGTTGCTCCATGAAGAGTTCAACAATAGTTTGGGAGATGAACCGACCGATTTCCAAGTGCAATGTTACACTCGGGCCTATTTAATTAGTATGATTAGGGGTGTTCCCATGCCGAATTCTTCAGGTGATGTCGTCCATCTAATGTACCTTCCCATGATTGCCGATATACATAGGGTCGGCGGTTATAGTTGGGGAAGTGCGGCCTTGGCTTCTCTTTATCGTGCTTTGTGTAATTGTTCAATGGGGTCGATTCAAATGACCAGGCCGATGGGTGTATTATAGATATGGTGTTGGGAACGACTACTTCTTGGCCATCCTCGTGTAACAGTTCTTTCACAAGCGTGGAGAGAGGACTGAGGAGATCGAAGTTTTCAGGGCACCTTTAGGGGTTTATTGGACCGACATCCATACGTGGAGAGATAACCCACGTAGAGTGTTGACGTATTATAGGGTTGAGCTCGATCAGCTCTAGGAAGAATACGTCAATTGGCAACCGTATACTCCCGAACTGCTACAATGGCTACCCCCAAGTTGCATGACAAACAATCAACTTTGGTTGACACGAGCTCCACTAATAAATTTCAACATCGTGGAGTTCTATTACCTCGATCGACTCCTCCGACAATTTAATGCACAACAAAGAATCCCAGAGAACCGGATGTACGACCGAAGACTACACAATATTATCGGTCAAGAATGATTGTCGACTATGGACTGGGCCGATCACCATCGCTCGCATGTTGCAATGTAACAAGAAAAAGTATGATTTGGTGCTTGATGAGATCGTACCATACAACAGGTCTTTGCAAGATGCTTACATGACATGGTACAGTTGTGTTACACGGTTGATTATTGCTCCAAAATCAATGATCCTGGTGGGTATTCAATACCGATCCCAAAGAACCAAATGGAACCACCACTGGCACATTCGTCTTCTCAACCAATGTTTCAACCAAAGGCGCCATGGTACCGACTCTGGTATTATGCATTTGTTAATAATTATTCCATTTAAATGTTACGTACACAATTTGTTATTACTTGTTTTAAATAATTTGATTTACTAATATTACTTTGTGTTTATTGATGATGTAGATTGACAACACATGGGATATTGCGCGAAAATGTGTTCGTGTGTTGAAAAGCATTGTCTCAAAAGCCTGTAAGGATCTAGTGCGAGAAATCCTCCATCTGTGTCGGTTGTCGCTTGAAGAGGTTGGAGACGGCCCGGCCTTGAACTCCCTTCTACAACAACATGAATGTGCTACTCACCCTCCCCCTCCACAAACATGACGTGCTCAACATCCCCCACCACCACCAAGACAAGCTCAATCTCCCCGACCACCACCAAGGCAAACAAAATCATCATCTTCACAAGGGCAGCGACAGAAGATTGAAAGGAGGCCGAAAGAGGGTTCTCAATTTCAATTACAAGAGATTGTACAAGAGGAAGATGAGTATAAAGAGGAAATTGGCCCTAGTATACCTGTGACACAGGAAATTGGTGAACGTAAGAAGAGTCACATCTCGGAAGAGGAGGCAGCCCCAATACTACATACCTAGGTTATGGGGTGTAAGGAAATTTATGAACTTTACGTTGTAAACTTCATGTTACTTTCATATATTGTATTATTTGCTGTTGATATATGATTATGGTATTTGGGTTGTGATATATGGTATATGGTATTGTGTTGTGATAAGGTATATGGTATTAAAGTGCTCATATTTGTTGTTGACAATTATATATGTTGGAGTATTTGATTGAAATCTGAAACTTGAAGTAAAGTTGCGCAAATCTGTGCAATTTTTAGTGCAAATTAAAAATAACCAATGCCGTTGTCGAGAATAACGGCATTAGATACCTGTAAGATTATTCCAAACAACGGTTCAAAGCATACACAAAGTTCTTTATATTTTATTTTTACTCGTTGCCGCTATTTACAACAACAGCAACAGTGCAAACAATGTCATTATTCTGAACAACGACATCAGTTATCGCCTATTTTTTCCACCAAATAGCTTTCCTGCCAAACTCTTTGCCACCACATTCATTATTGGAAACAACGACATGAAATAATGCATGTCATTATTCTAAACAACGACAACCGTTCAAATTTTTACTTATCAAAATTCATATATTTATTCCAATAGTTGTCGCTTTTCCAAACAACGGTTCTCCTCATTATGGTATAAAACAAGTATCCAATAAAGCAACAAATGCACGCAATGCACACTAATGCACAGTTGTACGGATTCTATGCATCCCATACAACATAGGTCCGAGAGCAAGCCCGTAACGTTCTCCTCATTATGGGGTTAAATCCTACATCATGCAACCTAACCTGTTGACTGTACTCCAATGCATAATTACGTGTGAGTCGCACCCCAAGATATTGAACCTTACCGGCATACCCCTAGCCCACACATTATGTATTTACAGGGCGTATCCTCAGCCACGAACCCCAGCAAGTCGACCTACCATAACTACGAACCGGGCCTACCCCTAGCCCACCTCAGTGGATTTACCGGGCGTATCATGTCCGTCCCGAACATTCCTAGGAACCGCAAGTTCTTTACCAGCATTTTCACAAACAGAACAAACTTACCCCTAGGCCACACATCTAACCTCTTATAAAAGTTTCCATTCATTAAACATCTTTTAACTTTTTTTATCCATTCTCTTTGCTATTATCCATCATGAAGTAACCAACTTCTTATAGCAACATTCAATAACACTTAATGAGTTAAAACCCTTATAAACATCACATGTTTAATATCCCAAATTCATCCTTTAATTACCACTTGATTTCTCATAAGGTACATCTTACTAACATTCCAATTTTATACGTTGTAGAATTTTTAGGACAACTAGATAAAAGACATCAACCCAATAGTATTGTAAAAATCATACAAATTCCAACACTACTCCAAAAAAAAAGATTTCTTAGTTTCATAGGAAACATAAATGAGTCTACTACAACTTTGTAGTTAAGACCATCTAAAATCATCATCAATTACTTCGTCTAAATTCATTTGCAAAACTATAGGTTCAAAATCCGAAAAGTGCATCTCATGC
This sequence comes from Hemerocallis citrina, assembly GCA_017893485.1. Taxonomy (NCBI): domain Eukaryota; kingdom Viridiplantae; phylum Streptophyta; class Magnoliopsida; order Asparagales; family Asphodelaceae; genus Hemerocallis; species Hemerocallis citrina. The sequence continues at coordinate 157,769,056 of CM030368.1, read as the reverse complement.
TACTTATAAAAATTATAGAAAATTCTATACTTCATGAAACTTTGTGTTGTTTAGATCAAATTAAAGTTATACAAGTATACTATAACTTTATAGTTATAAGGTTCTCCAAAATATTGTGTCTATAACCCTGAATTCTTCGAAATCTACAGCAGGGTTGAAATGTTATAAGTATTGCCACTTATTCAAACTTGTTAAATTCATTATAAATTCAATCCTTCATGGAAAATTGATTTCTTAGACTCTAAAGAAAGGTTAACAAGTCTACTTCTACTTCTTAGTATTTACCTTTCTCAAAATACTGTATCTAAGATGCCGAAATTATCAAAATCCGAAATGTATACAAATTTACAGCAGCTAGCCAATTGCCAACCAGTACTAAATTTGGGTTTTATTAAAATAGTAAACGACACCCAAATATTATGAAATTTTAAGAAAATGTTCTTGACATATATGAGATGCTCCAATAAAAATTTTAGCTTTAGATTCCATCTACTTTAATAGATATGATTTTTAAAGTGCAACTAAAACTTAAAACATAAACTTAAAAATGTCCTTAAATCAATTATATCATAATTTCACACATTTAATCAACAACACATAATCTAAAAATGAATACGCAATCTATATAGGCTATCATGCATCGAACAATTCACACATACACATTCTAAAATCTAGCATTCTACTAATAAAATTATATTAGAAAGTTGAAGAAACACCAACCTCAAAAAGCTCCTAATAGTTGAACCCTTTAGCAATTACTCCAAAAAACTCCACAAATCACCCAGCCTTCTCCTCCAAAGTAATCCCGAAAGCCAACAACAGCTTCACCTCTGATTTTCTCTATTTTGTTTGATTTTGTTTTGTGTTCATTTGAGTTTGAATAGGGGGGTATTTATATGTAAATTTTGGAGTAGTTTTAGCAACTAACCACCCCATTACCCACTCACCCACTCTCCCACACTCCCACACTCCAAGAAATGGCTGACCAACTCCTATCTAGTGTGCACGTATGCACGTGTGCACATGTTTTGTACAATTTTTATTTAACTCTCATTTTTTATTATTCTATTTCATTTTAAACCCTCTTCTTTAATTATATTTTATTTCATTAACATAAATTTTAGTATATTTTGTTTAAATCAATCTTAATGAAAATTTTTAGTGCACAACTTTTAATAAAAATAACGTAATCAGCACGTGCATAGAAGAAAAAAAACGTGTAGCAAAAAAAATATTTAAAGAGACATATTCACGTAAAACTAGTTTAAAATGATAAAAATATACACACTTCATAAATTTTATTTTGAAAAAGAATACAACCAATATGTGCACTGCAAACACGTGCGTCGCACGTATAAATAAATATTCAAATACGAAATAGATTTGAGCAGCGGAGAAATGTTTATAGACAATTGAAATATAACATACGAAAATATTTATATTGGTAGTGTTACGAATATTTCACGTAACGGTAAAATATACGTAATCGACGCGTATACTGAAAACACATGCGATGCACGTAAAAATACAGATTAAAAGAAATGTTTAAGTTAGCTTAGAATAGGATAAAAAATAAATTTTGAGATGACAGAAAAATATGTAAATAGTCGAAATACAAAATATGCAGGATATTCCTATTAAAATACGTTACGGATATTTCTCGTAACAGTAGAAAATACATGAGCGTAACACCCTGTGGACAAAATTGTCATAACTCAGTTTTGTGGGCTGTTACAATAATTTTTTTCCAATAATTTTCTCTGCCAAACTCTCTGTCTCCACAGTCATTCTTCCAAACAACGGTATAGGATAAGTGAAACCATTGTCTGGAAGAGCGGCAACAGTTGGAATAAATATATGAATTTTGATAAGTAAAAATTTGAACTGTTGTTGTTGTTCCAAATAATGACATCCATTACTTCCATGTCATTGTTGCCAATAACGACTGTGAAGGCAGAGAAATTTTTTCTTCCAAAAAATATAGATAACCATGTCGTTGTTGAAAACAACGGCATCAGTTGAACTGTTGCCGTTGTTGTAGAAAGTGACAAGTAAATTAAAATATAAAAAACATTGTGCATGTCTTTGAACTATTGTCGTTGTTGGGAATAACGGCATCCAGATATCTGAAGTCGTTCTTCCCAACAACATCTTTTATTTTAAAATTGCATCAAAACATGCAGAGACATTCCAAAATCTTTTCTTCATGTATCACACTCAGACTCATCTTAAAATAATCATATATTACAAAAATCTTTATCATATCCAACTTAATCCAACTTAAGCAAATCATAAAAGGTTACAGATACACATTGCAAAATTTATAACTCATGAGAAGTCCGCATATTAGAAATAATACAAACACATAAAAATATTACAATATAAGGCACCCATATAAACAGATTTGTATAAATATAAACTAGTATCATACACGTGCACACGTGCACGTGGAAAAAATTAAAGGATAATGAAAAGGGTAAAAAGAAAATAATTTCCAAACCGATCCACTTTTGAAAATATTTACAAAACAGGTCCACTTTCGAAAATATTTACCCAAGTTAGTCCATAAGTTAAAAAGAAAATAATTTTCAAACTGAACCACTTTCGACAATATTTACCAAACAGGTCTACTTTCGAAAATATTTACCAAAGTAACCCAACCCGTGCGTTGCACGGGTTGGGTTACTGACTAAGGGGTTCTCCCATTATAGTATTAGAGATATGGGATACAACTTCAAATATCGGTCGTTTGAGATGGACCTACATTGGGTACATTCTTACAGTTGTGCCTATTGTGTCCACTTAACCTGCATTTAGAACAAATTTTATCTATGCTCCCACCTTTTCGAGTACTTGTAGGGCGACCTTTCATCCAATGTAGACTCACATCGGTTATGAGTTTCGATATACTCGGTGTCAGCCAATAAGATTCGTCTTGGATAGTATAAAAAGTTGGTGCCCACGTTAGTGCTAATGAACTTCTAGAATAAAATGAATCAATATAAGGTTGATAATCAATTGTACAGGAAGCGCGGCCAATAAATGTGATCGAGCTGGAATATCCCACAAGTACACGTAGACTCTCGTGATCAACAGTGTGCCAATGTCCACCCTTTCGATGACCATTATCCATTCTAATACCAATTTTAACTCTGAAAACACCAAGCCAGTTATTAAATATTATAGCCTCATGCAAATTTGATTTCTCACACCGTAAATCGATAATGTTTTGAACACGTGGTGCCCATAATTTTCCTTTGCTAATAAGGGTCTGTGTCGCTTCAAGACGGTCAGTATAGTACATGTTGAGACGAAAGAATATCATTTCCACAATTGCCGTGACGGGCAAGCTACGGACACCTTTTAAACCTGAATTGAATACTTCCGATAGATTTGTAGTTATTATACCATATCAACGGCCTCCATCGACGGAAAGTGCCCACTTCTCAATCGGCTTGTCCTTCAACCAATTAGCCCCATCAACATTAACCGCTTCAAGTTGTGCAATTTGCCTCAAACTTCTTAGACTGACTTTGACACGCGATCACCTTGAGCTTGTTAATCACAAACTTGTTCCCAATTATTTTTGAAAATTAATAGCAAAATGCCACATACAATAACAATGATATGCAAGTGGCTCCTTCCATATTCTGAACTCATTGTCCATTGCTGACAAAATACCTGCATAATAATTAGAAATGACATATAGACCTGCACGGTCTGTGACAAAGCACCACATACAGCTCATGAACCATGTCCAGGTTTTTATGCTCTCTCCATCCACTAGTTCAAACACAAATGGAAATAACCTACCGTTTGCATCGAGCAAAACAGCTAGCAACAAATAACCTTATATTTTCTATACAAATGTGTTCCGTCAACACTTATAACTGATCTGCATACCTTAAACCCCTCGATCGAGGGGCCGAATGCCTAAAAAACCTCCTTAAATGTTTCTTTGGCGGGTCCGGACACAATCTTAGCCCAATGGACGATCGTACCTGATTTGAGGCTTGAATTGCTGTAAGAAGATAAGGCAATTTAGTGTAAGCTTCTTGAAAGGAACCTTACAACCGCTCAATGGCTTTATGTTTCGCCTTCCAAACTTTCCTGTATGAAATAGTGTAATTGAACTGAAGCTTGACTATCTCAATTATAGCTCTTGGTGTTACTCCTAGTTGTGCGTTCACAATATTTATTATCATCGTTGATACAATCGTAGAATCAATTTTACTATGATCTTGATTCAATGTCGGAATCATACATGTATGCAGGACCTTTCAATGTTCTTTACCATGAAAAAAGATCGGCCTTTTAGAACAATTGCACGCAATGGCCATGGACAACCCACTACATTTACAAGTTCCGAATTTTCTAGCAATCGCCTCGGGTTAATGTTTGATCGGTGAGTATTTACATTTAACATAGTATAAACTAGGGGTCGATTTTACCATCACGAATTCTCGATGGTCTTCACGAGGTACATCTTCACTTGATGTTGTATACTATCTTTAGTTCGAAATCTTTGACCTATGGAGAGTTCATCCATGTTCGAAGAACCGACGAAGACTATGCATGTTCATGTACGGTCATACGGTATATCCATTCACTCGATTAAAGCTCATGTACAAATGCACTAATGGATTGATTTAGCAACACCACATTGTTAACCGGCACATGAACGTTGACATCATTAACCAGAGTTTCATCGACATCCTCCTCTTCCTCAACTTCAAGACAGCGATCCTCATATTCTTCCTCTTCTACCAAATCGTTATTACAATGGCTTGTATGACCATGTCGATGTGGACAATAATTTGTGTCGAGGTGAACGGATGTACCAGCTCATATTCAGTGGTAATATCTTCTTGTGTATTTGGTATTCTTGCATGTGACTTGGCAGATGGTTTCAAACTCCTAACAGGGCTTGGACTAGGAATAACAATTGGCATAGTGTTTGGAAGCTTCATTTTCCCAAAATATAACTCCAATACAGTCCAACTACAATTTAGATTAAGTTTCCTAGCAATCATGGACTTCAAAAAATTATCATTATCTACGCAAACCACCATGAAATATTGCCCTTCTCCATTACCGGCAGCATAACAGCCTTTGATTTTGACACTCAATTCACCTCTATCCCAATTCTTAACTTCAAATATCTTATCTACTAGTGAGTATATAAAGTTACGGGGAGCCCAAATAATGATCAGTTCAATATCGTTATAACAATATCCAATCTTCGGATCTCGAATTATTTCACCCCCAAAATATAACCAAATAGGTATATCATATTCATACCTAAACATAAAGATTCACACATATTCAAGGTCATTAACTACTCATAAGCATAACCATTATAAAACATATGGTTATAATAATACCTTCAAATTAGACTGTATCTTGGATAGCTTAAAATTACAACGTGGATGAAGAATGAAATGACCCATTACAATGTTGGAGATTTTGAGAATGGGAGAGATGAATTTGGGTGGGAAAGGGAGGATGTAGGAGATACGACAGTTTGAAAGGAAACAATTGTGGAATTTGGGGTTTTAGGGTTCTAGGGTTTTTGGGTTTCGGGAGTGAGAGAGAGATGAGAAACAGATCTAAAGTGAAAGGGAAAAGGAGAAGATGGGGGCACTATTTATATGCAAAATGTCCTATAACTAATGTCGATATCTCTAACATCGGCATCTGTAATGAGAATGTCGTTGTTGGGAATAATGGCATCATCTATAGGAATTTTTTCACATTTGCATTTTTTTTTCAAGTCACATAGAGTAGACGATTGAGAATAAGTTAATTGATGTCGTTAGTCCAAATAATGGCACACGAAAAAAAAAATTAAAGAAATAGTTATTGGAAACAACAGCATCGAATTAACCTATGTCGTTATTTCCAATAACACTGACGTGTCCAAAACTAGGTCAGTTGGGTAAATATTTTCGAAAGTGAGTCGGATTGATCATTATTTTCAAAAAGTGGGTCAGTACGGAAAAAAATCGTGAATGTCAGTAGCGATATGGGTAAAATCAAAGCCACTAAGTCGCCTTTTAATCAAAAAAAAAAATCAAAGCCACTCGATCTTAGGACGCATGTCAATGGCAGTACAGTACAGTAACTTCACATCAACAACAGGACAAATAGAAGAGCATGGGCCATCTTCAGGCCCACAAGCTCAACCAGATCCACAATAATGGCTTGCGTACAGCCTAAGATAGAGGAATTTCCTTCTAATTGTAGTTATTTGTCAAATCCCCCCAAATCAGAAATTAACTAACTAATTCTGTTCCCGAACTAGGGGAATCTCCAACCAAATTTAAGAAAATACATTTTTAGGTAAATCTTCTATAACTGATTCATAGCCTATAAATACTCTCTCCCCTCATTCAGCAAAAGGCAATCAATCTTTCTCCACTAAAAACCTATTCTATATTCTGGATTAATAACTTGAGCGTCAGAGGGTCTTTCGACGGAGCCACCTCTAGTGTAAAGACTTTTTGCAGGTTCCTAAACATTTTCAGCCGTCCAGATCCAGATCTAGAAGAATCTAGCCATCTAGATCCAGATTCAGACAATCATCTGCTAGCCAGATTCAGATCCTGATCGATGGTCCCGATCAGAGCATTCTCTTCAATAAAATAACTCATCATCTAATTGCTCCCACACAAAAAAAAAAACTGCAACAGATTGGTACCGTATGTGGGAACAACCATAGATCTGCCGCTCCGACCATATCCGTCCATCGAGAACACTTCCGACCATGCCTCCTGTGAGAAAGCAAAAAGTAGATGCCGCCAACCGCCTAGTCGATGTTCCTCCACCGTCCACCTCCTCGTCCACCATCGTAGCCCCCTCCTAGCATGGCTACGTATGTCGTCTCTCGACACAACAGTCCCGAAGAACCCCGTCCTGCCGAGAACAGGGGATCAGTTCGCACCTCAACCCCTTCCACGGTGTCCCCTATGTAGCAAGATCTCTACGAAGTCATCAACTCCTATCTCGAAGGGGGTAGACTTCAATCATCGCCTACATGAAAGGCACCCGCGAGATGGTGTTCCCTACTTAGAATGCCAAAAGAGCCAGAGACGCACTTCTCCCTGCCGACAGAAATCCTTTTGAACGCCCTCACCATGAGGACAAAGACGTGAGAGGCGCCCAACTCAAGTTAGTCAGCGAGCTCCCAGGCGTGACAGAGAAGAGAAGGTGCCCGTGTCTTGGGTTGAATTCCAGATATTTCATTGATCAAGCCCTTCCAAGGAGCCTCTAACATAGATCGCCCGTCGAATAGTCCACACCCTACAACCAACCAACAAGAAGAGTCATGTGGGTCAACTAGATCTGAAGGGGCAGAAGATGTGGTGCAGTGCTGCCTTCACGAGATGGAGATCCGCCTTGATTAGATCAGCCAAAGGGATGGCCACAGAATAGGAGGATACCGCCCCATCCGACCTCCTTTCACTAGGGCTATCCTCGAAGCCCCGGTCCCAGTTAAATTTAAGCCCTACCTTCGAATCATATGATAGTGAATCTGACCCAGCATCGAGGGTTTCAAAACTCTCATAATGATCCACACAGCCTCCGACACGCTCCTCTGCAGAGAACCATCTCAGCCACCATGAAGGGATCAACACGAGAGTGGTAATCCCTTCTCCCCATAGGGTCTCTCCTCTTTCGATCAGTTCGAGAGCTCTTCATCACGCACTTCGTCAGCAGCCGAAAAAACTGAGAAGACGAGTGCCTCCCTACTCGAATTGAAGTAGAAGGTGAGGGGACCTCTCACAGGTTTCGTCCAACACTTCACGTCCTAGTCTAGGTCCATCCCTGCCCTTGGTCTCGCAGTACCATCAGCCGATTTCTTACATAATGTCCACGATGCCGCTCTAAAAGCATCTCTTCCCAAGAAGACTCCATGGAACTTCTCCGAACTATTGCAAAGATGTGAAAAGTATATCCAAGCTGAGGATGCCCTCCATCCCCAGGATCAAAGTGAGCTCTCGTCCTGGGAACAAGCGAAGAAGAACGAATGAGGAGGGACCAAAGAAATCACAGAAGGACGGATCACACCTCCTCCTCTGTTCCCTCGCTTCGACAAGTTCACCCATGTTGAATACCAACATATGCACCATCTTCATGGAGATTGAGGAAGACATGATACTTTGCCCCCTCCTAGGATGAACACAACAAACACAAAGAGGGATAAGAGCCGATGGTACCAGTTCCATAAGGACCATGGCCATAACATGGGTGAGTGCAAAGCCCTCAAAGATGAAATTGAAGCTCTTATTCGCCAAGGGCACATCTGTAAGTACGCACAAAAGGACAAAGTCGAGCCTCCATCGACTCGAGGAGACAATAAGCGCACAGAGAAAGACACTGAGTCCACAACTCGGAACCTACTGGTCATTCTTCATTTCATCCAAAGAGGCACTATGGTTGGGGAATTCAACTCCTCCACAAAGGTGTTCATCCGTGAACTCAATTATGTGCACAACCCCCCCCCCCCCCCCCCACACACACCCCCCCACCCACCCATCAAGAGTTGGGGGATTCCAGAAAATTTCTCGGATAAAAACCTTGAAGGAATCTGAACACTTCATTGCGACGCGCTAGTGATCAGACTCTTTGTGGCTAACCACGAAGTGTGCCGTATCTTTGTGGATAGTGGTAGCTCGGTGAACATTCTCTTCTTAGAAGCTTTCAAAGGCCTGAAGCCATCTAGGGATCATCTGAAACCTGTTGGGTACACCCTCCATGGCTTCCTCGGGCTTCAGGTCCATATTGAAGAAATAGTCAATTTCGACATGACTACAAGAAAAGTTGCAATCACCCAAACTGATGACATGGACTTCATGGTCGTTGATGTGAAGGCTGCCTACAATGTCAACCTTGGCTGCCTCGGCTTAACAGCTCTCCACGCCGTAGCCTTGACCTTCCATATGAAGATAAAGTCCCCCACATTAGATGGGATAAGAGAAGTTAAAGGAAGTCAATAAGTAGCTCGGACGTGTTACACGGCCACTATAGGGGGCTCGATACTCCTGCTCGAAGACCTGAAGCTCCATTAAGAGCGAAACCATACCATATCGACAAGCTCCTAGCTGTTCGCTTAATTCAAGAAGTCAGCTACCCCGCGTGGCTAGCCAAAGTAGTCATGGTAAAGAAGGCCAATGGGAAATTGAGGATCTGCATCAACTTCATAGACTTGAACAAAGCTTGCCCAAATGATCCTTTTCCTCTTCCTAGCATTGATGCTCTGATCAATGCCACATCCGGACATGAACTCCTCAGCTTCATGGATACCTTTTGGGGGGTACAATCATATCTGAATGTTCCCTCCTGGTATCCCAAAGACATCTTTCATCACTGACCAAGGGCTCTACTACTATTGGGTCATGCGCTTTGGGCTAAAGAATGTCGGTGCCACTTATCGACTGTTGGTTAACAAAGTATTCAAAGAACTGATCGACCGAAACATGGAAGTATATGTACACGATATGCTTGTGAAGAGTTTCAAGAAAGAAGACCATGCGGTCGACCTCCAGAAATTCTTCGACATCCTGCGAAAACACAACATGAGGTTGAACACCTCGAAGTGTGTCTTTGGGATCTCCTTGGCTAAGTTCTTGGGATTCATGGTTAGCCAGAGAGGAATCGAAGCCAACCCAGAAAAGATTTGAGTCATACTCGACATGTCTCCCCAATCCAATATCAAACAAATTTAGAAACTCACGAGACACCTCGCCGCCATCGATCGTTTACTCTCAAGGTCTAAGGAGAAGTGCCTCTCTTTCTTCAAGGCCCTCCATGGATCAAAAGGGTTCGAGTCTCACTAACTCTCAAATAGCAAGCCTGGAATCCAACTCGCGACTCGAGCTACTCCCAATTCGGAGCTCGGATTGTCGTTCGAGCTGCTCCCACAACTCACTAACTCTCAAATAGCAAGTTCAAAATCCAGCTCGCAACTCGAGCTACTCCCACTTTGGAGCTCGGCTCGTCGCTCGAATTGCTCTCGCAACTCACTAACTCTCAAACAACAAGTTCGGTGTCCAACTCGCAACTCGAGCTACTCCCATTTTGGAATTCGACTTGTCGCTCGAGCTGCTCCTGCAACTCGCTAACTCTCAAACAAAAGTTCAGAGTTAAACTCACGACTTGAATTGCTTCTACTTCAGAGTTCGGCTTGTCGCTCGAGTTGCTCGTACAACTTGCTACTCGAGCTGCTCCTATGACTTGCTAACTCTATACAGCGGACCACAACACAAAGGAGGCGAAAAAGAATAAGATAAACAAATGTGCAGTCTTTATTTCATATCAAAGTTCAAGTACAAGTATGAGAAACTAAGTACATTAGATCAGTCTACAAGTTTTTCTTCTCACATCACTTGCAAGCTCAGCAAAGAAGGATACTTCAATTAAGAGACATGGCTCACCTGGAATGCCTCCTTGCCACAGAAGTTCCACCTTAGCCACCCGAGCTACCAGAGAAAGGTTCTAACCCGACTGATTGAGTCCGAACTTCACAATGGAGGGAGAGTAAAGCCCTCTTAGTAGATGCAACACTCGAAGTCCTAGCTACTCCACTCTGAGCATCTCAAGGATTCAGTGGTGCTGCAAGGACCCCCAAGGTTAACTCATGGAACCTTATTCCTTGGTTATACTCGTTGCGAGAGAAAGACGTACTCTGTGTTTGCAGCCCCCTAGCCTTGCCTTAAGATGATAATCTCCAAATCCTTCCTGAAGAGCATATCCTTGAGATGAGCATACTTGACACAGATCTTCCACCGAATCTTACGAGTGTGAGATGAGCATCAGGGATGACCCTCGGCCGTGCATCTAGGGGGAGTATCCTTCAAGTGGTCAAGATCTAAGTTCATTTCAAGAAGCAATTTCTTTAGACTATCATTTTCCACCTGCTGCTCGTCCAGTACATCTTGAAGACGAGAGATTTTGGCGTCTTGAGGATCCTCTTTGGAGTAGACAACAATCTGTTAATGCGAACAAAGAGGTTACAACACATACAAGTTCAAAAAAACTTAGCTTCAGTTTTGAAATTTTTTGAGAAGATCACAGGGTCCAACAAAATGCATCAAAAAGTTTGAACTTAACGATTTGACATAAAAGATTTTCATTAATTGAGAAAAGAACACATACAAGTGGACAGTGCACAGTTCGGCAAAATTACAAAAACAATCGAGTGTTGGGATAAAGGGATCACCTCGTTGCTTGTAATGGGTGTCGTCGGAGGCCCGCTCGTCTTTAACACCCTCTTCAGCGACTCCGAAGTGGTCACCTCCCGACCCCCCCTTGGGCACGCCCTCTTCCTATCTGCTCTAGCTATCCTCGGGAACCATGACGCCTTTGCCCTCCTTGAGGCCAAAGTGGTATCCCTCACTGCTAAATCCGATGATCCACTCCTCCATGCCTTCTTGTAGCCTCATCTTGGGCTTCGATGACCATGACCAAGGCCTTAGTTTGGTCCCTCGCCATTTCCTCCTCCCAATTTTCCTTCTCCTTTAGCAGCTTTTCTCGCTCGGTGTTGAGTGAGGCGACCTCCAGGTGCAGGGCCTTTTCCCTCTTCTCAGAGACCTCAAGCACCTCTTTGGTGTCGAGGCACTCTTTCTCCACCCTCGCGATTCTATACTTCAGCAACTTCATGGCATAGTCATACTGCTTTTTCATCTCGGCACCATAGAGGGTAGCCTGCCAAGAAAAACTCCAAACACTTCAAAACACTAAGCAAGCAAAAGTCAATAGGACGAAGGAACTGCCCACATACCGCAACATTGGATCGGGCCCATTTGAGGTAGCCAGACTCGAAGGTCTCATGGACCAACATTGCCCGGTCGCAAGGAGGGTCCAGGTGGTCCACCACCTCGACCGCGACCCTAGACTCGGTCATCGAGTCTGCGATAGTCACCTACCAGTCGAGGTCGTAGGTTGTCTCCGTCATGGAGGTGAGGATCGCGTGATCTTGGGGAGGGAAGTTGGGGAGAGGAGCCTGAACAAGGTCAGTAGCAACAAGAGTAGTAAGGGTCGAGGGTATCCTTATCGGCTCGACAGAATAGTCCTCCGCCACCACCAACGCCTTCTTCGAAGCGGGAGGTGGAGGTGGATGCCGACAGCCTCTTTCGACTCTTCGCCTTGTCAGCTATCTTCTTTGTTATTTCGTAGGCATTGAGGTTGTTCGATTCAACGATGATATCTTTCACAGTAAAAGTATCTCATGGATCTTCTGACTGAGAAAAGGATGTCCGGGTGTGTAACGCCGCAAGCTCAGCTCAGCTGCGCAAGTGGCTATGCATGCGCGCGAACGCGAAAAATAAGTCCTAACAATGGCCCACCAGAGATTTGCCTCACAAAAGGTGTTATAGCTTGTAGGTACCTCTTGATCATTGGCTCTATTATTTATACTCATTTCCTCACATATTTCTCCGATATGGAATATTTCTCATACACTCACTCATTCACACTCACATCCTCACTTGTTCTCACGTGCATGACATCATGCAACCTGGGCCCAAATCAAACAGCCACCACATTTTCCATGGCCCATATATATATCCACAATATCAAGGCCCAACTCACAAGCATACAACCACCTCTTGGCCCATATATGTATATATACACATATATACATACTCTCTCTAAATACGGGGTATTACATACACTCCGCCTTGAGATCTCATTGTCCTTGCTGAGCTCGAAACGTGAATTTAGCATTGGTATCGGGTTGGGTCGGGTCCTTCACAATCCGGACCCAGACTCGATCCCCTATGGCTCCAAAAATTGGACCTGGACCCGGACCCGTGAGGACCGGCTCCGGTTCCAGGTCCGGGTCCTATTAAAATATTCCAACCCGTTCGGGTAGGAGCAGGAGTGTGAGCGGCGAGCGGAGGCGGCGAGGGGATGATTTAGACTAGATGAGAGAAGAAAAATGCATGAGTTTTGAGTTTGGAAGAGAAAGATTTAGAATTGAGGAGGAAGGAGAGAAGGGATGAGGATATAATATTTATTTTTATGTTGATTTTTTGGGGGCTTTTTAACGGGTCCGGGTACGGGTCGGGTCTCTTTTGAGCGGACCCGGAACCGGACCCGAAAATACAATGGGTCCCATTTTAGGACCCGGACCCGAAAATACAACGGGTCCCATTTTAAGACCCGGACCCGAACCTGGATAGGCCTGGTCGGTTCCGGTCTAATGACGGGTCCGGGTCGGGTTCGGTTCGGATCCGGATTTCGGGTATTTATGCTAATGCTACATGCAATTTGGCATAGGATTGCATTTCCAGCCGACGTGGAGTGGAGTATTCTGATTCTGCTAGTGTACAACAATGGTCTCTCTATCAGTGTACATCGCTAGCTCCATCTCAGACGTACATCTTGCACACTATCGGTATCGAAAGTCGGCTCTGATATCATTTGTAATGCTCCGAACCCGGCCCAGTTGCGCAAACGGCTACGCACGCACGCACACGCGAAAAACAAGTTCTAACAATGGCCCACCACAGACTTGTCTCACAAAAGGTGCTATAGCATGTATGTACCTCCTGCTCATTGACTATATTATTTATACACTCATTCTCACATATTTCTCCTATATGGGATATTTCTCATACACTCACTCATTCACACTCACATCCTCACTCGTTCTCACGTGCCACCACATTTTCCATGGCCCATATATATATATATATATATATATATATATATATATATATATATATATATATATATATATATAGGAAAAAAGGGGTATGAGCAACTTGCTCATTTAGTAAATAAACAATTGATGATGTGGCAGACATGTGATTGAAAAATTCTTAGAAGGGTTAGTTGTCCAATGTATTGCATGCATGCCACATAATCAATTGCTCATTTACTAAATGAGCAAGTTGCTCATATCTCTTTTACCCATATATATATGTCAATCAAGGCCCAACTCACAAGCATATAACAACCTCTTGGCCCATATATGTATATAAATACATGATATGGGTCAGATAACGTGGCCCCTCCTGGGCCAAAGGATCCCCTCAAAAATCGTTCACCCCTGATCATCAGGTCTGCCAGGTCTGCCCTAAGCCTCATGGATTTCTGCCACGTCAGGCCCACGGGCAACCGAGTCTAGACCCGGCCCAAACGGGTCCAAACCCGCTTTGCATTGCCTATAAATACCAGGCCCTCTCGCCCTTCAAAGGTAATCAATCTCCCCCTCTAAAAACCCTAGTTACTGTTACTCTTCAGTGACTAACTAGACCGTCAGAAGTCCTGCCACCGGGATCAACCCCGATGTTCCTAAGCCGAGTGCAGGTACACGAGACTTCCGAATCCGAGCTTCAAGATCCGAGCCGAGCATCCGACCTCCACCTCACTCCCGCCTACTCCCGGGTTGTTCCCTCAGCTGAGGGTCGGGCGTACCGTCAATACAAAAGCTTACACTAAATTACAAATTGAGAGAACTCACACTTGGTGCAGCCACCCCAAAAAACAAACCGCATGAGGTTGGTGCCGTCCGTTGGAACCCTCGGTATGGACATCAGTTCGAACCCAGCCATTAACGACATTCGATCAATCCGAGCTCATATAGCACCCAAGCCCTGGAGAGCTGTCACCTCTACACGTCGTCAGGACGCTCCTCAGGACGTCCCCACCGACACTCATGGATCCAACAATTCGAGGGTCAGTCGCAACCTACCTGCGTCGGGTGATCCAGGACAGACAGGCCAGTCGAATTAGGGGAGGGTTCGCTTCCAACTCAGCCCCGAACCATCCCAGGCATCCGTCTCCAGAGCGGAAACCGGCTCTCAGCCGCATCGACCGGAGGCTGCCACCCCAATGCGACCTGGCCGAACGGGCTCCGGTCACCCACCGTGAGTTCCAAGACTTCCGAAACGAGATCCTAGAGGCCATCCTAGGGACCCCTGTCAACGAGACACTCCACCGCTCTTATGCGCGGTCGGACGCCGGAGCCAGCGCGTCTCACAGCCTGACAGCCCCGCTAGAGTACGACGAGGATGACCTAAGATGCCTCCAAGAAATGGAGAATCGCCTCGACCACTTCGGCGAAGGCGGCGCGAGACCTGCTTAGGGTTATAGGCCAACCCGACCTCCTTTCTCCGTTGCAATCCTACAAGCAAAAATACCCCAGAATTTCCGAACTCCCCAATTCGAGACCTATGACGGCGAGGGTAATTCTGCTGATCACATGGAGGATTTCAAGACCCTCATGATGATTCACAGCGCTTCAGATCCCCTCCTATGCAGTGCCTTCCCTGCCACCCTCCGGGGTCCGGCTCGGGAATGGTTATCTAAGCTCGTCTCCGGCTCGATCTACTCGTTCGACCAGCTGGAGGCTAATTTCCTGGCCCACTTCGTGACCAGCAAGAAAGCCGAGAAGACGAATGCATTCCTACTGGACCTCCGACAGAAGGAAGGGGAGTCACTCCGACAGATCGTCCGGAGGTTCACCACGAAGGCGAGGTCGGTCTCCTCCCTCGATGCTAGGGTCACTTCGGCGGCGTTCCGGCACAACGTCCGGCACGGCCAACTGAAGGCATCCCAGATCGAGCAAAATTTGAGTTCCATGTCAGGGAGTCTTTCCTTGGCCGAGCAAAGACTGCAGTTATACAGGTGGATTGTACGATGGAATTGCACTTAAGCTGTAAGGCTGCGCTTCTAGTAGTTCAGGATTTTTTGGATGTTTTTCCAGATGAGTTGCCTGGCTTACCCCCTGATAGGAAAGTGGAGTTCGGTATTGATGTTCAGCCTGGAACAGTGCTGATATCGAAGAATTCCTACAGGATAGCACCAGTTGAGCTAGTAGAGCTTAAGGTGCAGATTCATGAGCTTCTTGATTTGGGTTTCATTAGACCAAGTGTTTTGCCTTGGGGTGCTCCGGTCCTTTTTGTCAACAAGAAGGATGATAGTCGTCGACTGTGTGTGGATTATCGGGAACTAAATAGTGTTACTGTGAAGAACTGGTATCCTTTGCCTAGAATCGATGATTTGTTCGACCAGTTGAGTGGGACTGCTATTTTCTCGAAGTTGGATCTTCGTTCTGGGTATCACCAAGTCAAAGTGAAGGCTGCTGATATACAGAAGACTGCATTCAGGACTAGATACGAGCATTATGAGTATCTTGTGATATCTTTCGGGGTCACTAATGCGCCAGCTGTATTCATGAGTCTTATGAACCGGGTCTTCTTTCAGTTGTTGGATAGATTTGTGGTGGTCTTCATTGATGATATTCTGGTATATTCTCAGAATCGGGAAGATCATGTCGAGCATCTTAGAGTGGTTTTGCAGACTTTGCGAGAGAATCAGCTCTATGGAAAACTCAACAAGTGCGAGTTTTGGCTCGACAAGGTTTCTTTCTTGGGGCACATTATTTCTGGCGATGGTCTTGCTGTGGATCCAGCCAAGGTTGATGCTGTGAAGGATTGGCCTATTCCTAAGTCAGATTCCGAAGTTGGGAGTTTTCTTGGTCTTGCAGACTATTATCGAAAATTCGTTCAAGATTTTTCAAAGATTGCAGGGCCGTTAACTAAACTGATAGGAAAGGATCAGAAGTTTTGTTGGTCTAGTGAGTGCAATGAGGCTTTTGTTGAGTTGAAGAACAGATTGACGTTAACGCCTGTGTTGACTATTCCAGATGGTTCAAGCGGATTCGTAATTCACTATGATGCTTCTGGTAAGGGTCTTGGAGCAATTCTTATGCAGAAGGGTCGTATCGTTACGTATGCATCGAGGCAGTTGAGGTCGCATGAAAAGAACTATCCTACTCATGACTTGGAGTTAGCGGTAGTGATCTATGCTTTGAAGCTGTGGAGACATTATTTACTTGGAGACCGCGTGGAGATCTTTACAGACCACAAAAGTCTCAAGTACGTTTTCACCCAGAAGGAATTAAACATGAGGCAAAGGCGATAGTTGGAGCTTATGGCCGATTATGACATCAGTTTGCAATACCATCCTAGTAAAGTAAACTTGGTGCCAGATGCCCTGAGCAGGAGACCGACAGTTATGTTTCTTACTCAGCAGAGTGATCTCATTGAGCATATGAGGAGGTTGGATTTGGAGGTTTTGTTGCCGAGTTCTGATCGGGGTTGTCTTGCACTCCAGCTTTAGTATTCTCTTGTTGATCAGATCAAGGAGGCTCAGGCTGGTGATGTGCAGTTACAGGATTTTCGAACTGAGGTTGAGTCTAGATCCAGAACGGACATGGTTATTCATGTCGATGGTTTGCTTCGTTTTGGTTCCCGGTTGTGTGTCCCTAAGGGTGAAGTTCATCAGAGGTTGCTTGAGGAAGCTCATCAGTCCTCGTATTCTATCCATCCTGGCGGTACGAAGATGTATCGAGATTTGAAGCTTCATTTCTGGTGGCATGGTATGAAAAGGGTTGTAGCTCGGTTTGTTTCTCAGTGTTTGATCTGTCAGCAGGTTAAGACAGAGCATCAGAGAACCACTGGCCTTCTTCAACCGCTTCCTATTTCGGAGTGGAAGTGGGAGCAAATCACCATTGATTTTGTGACTGCTTTGCCGATGAGTCCTAAGGGTCACAATGCTGTTTGGGTGATTGTCGACCGTTTGACGAAAAGTGCTCACTTCATTCCCTTTCGTGTCGGTCAGTCTACTGAGAGCCTTGCTGAGAAGTACATGCAAGAGATTGTCAGGCTTCATGGGGTTCTAGTCAGTATTGTATCCGATAGGGATACGAGATTCAGATCTCAATTTTTGGAGAGTCTTCAGGCTAGTTTGGGGAGTAAGTTGAAGTACAGTACAACTTTTCATCCCCAGACTGATGGATAGTCAGAGCAGACTATTCAGATTCTTGAGGACATGTTGCGATCCTGTATGTTGCAGTTCGGTGGATCTTGAGAGGACCATTTGCATCTCGTAGAGTTCTCGTACAATAACAGCTTTCAGGCCAGTCTTAAAGCTGCACCGTTCGAGGCACTTTATAGATGTAAATGCAGATCACCAGTATTCTGGGATGACATTGGTGAAAGACAATTGTTGCGTCCGGAGTTGATCACCAGGACAGTTGATGTTGTGACTCAGATCAGAAAGCATCTTCCAGCAACTCAAGATAGGCAGAGGCGGTGGGTTGATGTCCATCGGAGGGCTTTGGAGTTTGTTCTTGGTGACCATGTTTTCCTTAAGGTATCGCCGTGGTGCAGTGTCATTCGGTTCGGTGGTGGGGGCAAGCTTAGCCCTAGATTTATTGAACCGTATGAGATTTTGGAGCGAGTAGGCAAGGTGGCCTATCGTCTTACTTTGCTGCCAGCGTTATCAGGAGTGCACGATATTTTTCATATCTCACAACTTAGGAGATATATCCGCGATGAGGGTCACGTGATCGACTACTCTGAGTTGACCGTGCGACCAGATTTGACTTGTGAGATTCCGTCAGTTGATATTGTAGATCGGCGGGAGAAAGTGCTTAAGAACAAGGTCATCAAGTTGGTTCGTGTTGATTGGAATCCTCAATCGCCTAGTGAGTCGACTTGGAGCTGGAGGAGGAGATTCAGTAGAAGTTTCCTCATTTGTTTGAGTAGTGGTTGTTTTGTTTTGTTTTGCCTTGTTTTCTTTTCTTTTGGGGTTACCCTATGTATCTTCTTTTTGAATTTCGATGACGAAATTCTTTTTGTTAGGTGGGTAGGATTGTAACCCCCGTTTTTCGTTTTTCGTTTTTCGTATTTTTGATGTATTTTTTCTTCTTTTTGAGTATTTGTACTCTCTTGTATTTTTCTTGGACCGTATATTGGAGTTGTTTCAATATATATTCATTTTTGTTTCATTTTGAGCTCTTTGTGTTGATTTGTTCGTCTTTTGCTTCGTTCTTCATCAATTGTTGTTCTTTTCTCTTTATTGGATTCTTGTTCTCTTTATTTTGCTCTTGGGTGTTCATGGTATTTTGGTTGGCTACCCTATCTCTAATCCTATTGCTTTGATCCCTAATTGATTTCCAAAGCCAAATTAACCACAATCTTATTTTGAGTCCTATACAAGTTTATCCTAATCAAATTCTAATTAAACCAATCTTATTTCTACTCCTAAACTACATGCAACCCAACAACCCAAATACCCACTTACCCAAATCCTAAACTAAAATCCTATATATATATATACAACTCTCTCTCTCTTCATAAACCCTAACTCTCTCATCCCGGCCTTTCTTTCTCTTTCCTGTGCGCGCCGACACACCCCAGCTCGACCTGCATCACCCCGACGTCCTCCATCCCGAACAGCCCAACCCCCGACCCTCCTTTGCCGACGCCCTAGCCGATCACCCAACACCCGAGCACTCCACCATCTCATCTTTCTCTCCCCGTCCTCCACCGTCCGACGTGCAGCAGCGACGCAGGAGCAGCGACAGCCAGCAAGCCAGCCACCGCCACTCCCGACGTTTCGACGCTCTCTTGTTCTCTCTCTCGCTTTGTGGGTTGCACGTGCGTGAGTTTGCACGTGTTGATCGTTGTTTGGTTCGTGATTCTTGTTCGTAGGTTTGTTCGTTATCGGGATCCGTTCCCGTTATTCTTGGTGTTCTTCGTTTCGTCTTCGATTAAGGCAAATAACTTGTACTCAAATTTCTTTATACGATACAAGTCAAAATACCGCTTATAGTGTAGATGGGTTCTAGAGACAACTCGTGTGTGTGTTATCTTTGATGGGTTTTGTCTCTATAGTGCTATTTGACCATAATTACTTTGTGACATGAAAACAACTAGCTTTGACCGTTCTTGATCATTCATATATGTGAGATAATTAGGTGAAATTATGTGTTTGATGAGATCAATGTGAAATGATGGTTGTGAATATGTTATATACTCTATTTCATGATATTTGGACACTTAGTAGACTCTATACCATATTTGATTGTGATTAGAACGAGTTTCGTGTGGTTTATGTTAGTTTTGTTTCTAGAGAAAATCTGTAATTGTCGATAATCAGTTTTGATTTGTATTTTAGACCCAATTAAGATCAGAATTCTTAATTTTTGTATTAGACATAAATTGTAGAGAAATTTGTCTTCTTTCCAAACTCTCTGACCTTGATCGATTTCGTTTTCGTATGAGTGAGTTATGACTATTTTACTACAGAGGTATATTCTATTTCCATATTTGGTTTCTTGATGATTTTGATGATTAAACTATTTTGATACTAGTCCTAATTATATTATTTTGATCTGAAACTTTGCACAGTATTTCTATATCTATCTAGGGATTACCCGGAATTTTCGTGGATTTTATTGATGAGTTTTATATGCCGTTTCATGCTTGTTTATGAAAGCTATACTTGCTGTGTTTTGCTCGCTGGTCTGTAAAGAATCATATTGTCACCCTATTTCCTTTTACTGCATGAAAAATATTTATGAAACATGAAAGTTAGCTTACTTTGTCTATTTTCATCTCCCTTTAACGAATTTGGATTTCGTTTCACGGTTTGCGAGATATTGATGTTTTCGTACAGCAGTGTTGGGAATTCCAGATTTGTCAAACTATCGTTTCTTGATATTTTCTGATTTTTGTTGACTGAACTAATTTTACTGGAATATTATGAAACTTTATATTCTAATACTAAACATATAGGGGATTACCCCAGATTTTTCCTGGATTTATTGGAGAAGTTTTAATGTTGTTCTCCTATCATTGAATACGATTTACTGATTTCTGGCTGAACGTGTTTTCTGGATTCAAATCAGTTTTGAGTTATGATTTTTTGAAATACTATACGGCTTATATATAATCGCTGGATTCGTGTGGAAGTCTACTTTTCAGATTCTTTGACGGATTCAGATTTGGATTTCTGTAGTAACGAAAATCACTGTTTTAGTACTGTACTGTCATATTGTCCTGAATATGAACATACACTGTCTTGCTCGTTTATGTGACCGTATATAATCTATGCATGTTTATTTGTTTCCCTGAACCTATTACTGATTATACCATGTTAGTTTGACACTATTTCATGCACTATCATGTCTGTTGATAACCATAATAAAAGTGATCAAGCCGGAGTTTCTTAAGTGTTGATCTAGTAGTGGAAAATATGAAAACGTGTACCTGGAATGAAACTAGTGTTCCATACTGTTACTGTTAGTGTTACTTTTACTGCTACTGTTACTGTTATTTTTACTGCTACTGTTACTGTTACTGATACCTGAGTACACTGCCCCATTATGATCCACTATGAAATCTAAAAGTGGAACTATTTGTTGTAGCAACAATGTGTTATATTTTGGGGCGCATGAAGTGCTACCTAGCTAGTAATATACACAAGACTGTAAGAACATAAGACTGATACTGTTGGACTGATATTGTTATACTGTTACACTAATATACTAAGCCTACTGTTACTGGACACTATTAGTTGTTATATGATACTATACTTGACACATTCATTTGTACTGTTAGTATCCCATGCTAGTTGACTTTGTTTTACTGATTCATGCTAATTATTACTGTTGATGCATTATTCCACGCTATTTGTTTACCTTTCTTATGTACTCATATCCTACATTATAAGTGGCCCGTAATTTGCATTGACGGGTACTTGTTTTCTGTTTCCTTCTCCTGCAATTACTAATTGCAGATCAGGATGGTCAGCTACCCGACGGCATTGGCGAAATGAGATATTAGTGCTGGATTTCTTGCTTATTAGTATTGCTATTATTGTTGCTTTGAATAATGTATTTTGGGTACTTAGATGATTACTTTGTATTTGGGCGATGTGACCCAGGATATTTGACTTGTCCAGATTCTGATTTATTTAAACTTAATATGTTTTGTTTCAAGTAAATTATGTTGGTTTATTAATTCAATTATGCATGTGTGGTTGACTCTTTTGCTTCCGACTCTGATTATTTTGTGAAATGTTGTAAAGATTCCTGAACAGCTTATGGATGATGCAAATCATTCGCTGGGTTGAGTCGCGTATCCGTATTCCGTATTCTTTTTGGGAAGCGAGGCGTGACAACGGATACCCTCATGTAAATTATAAAAATGTAATCGGCACGTTATGCCTTGTTTTGTAAAGTCAAATATGTTATAATTATGTCTGCTTTCTTAAAACAAGCTTCGGCTTCGTATTAGCTTTCTTTAAAAACAAGTCTCGGGCTCGGCCTTCGGAGGGAACCGCGAGTCACAAAAAGCTTCCCTTACAAGCTTGGGGGCTCGGCGTTCGGAAGAAACCGCGAGCCACAAAAAGCTTCCCTTACAAGCTTGGGCCTCAGCGTTCGGAAGAAACTGCGAGCCACAAAAAGCTTCCCTTACAAGCTTGGGGCTCGGCGCTCATAAGAAACCGCGAGCTCCAAAAAGCTTCTCTTACAAGCTTGGGGCATGGCTCTCGGACGGCACCGCGAGCCGCAAAAAGTCATCTCTAAGGTATGGGGGCTCGGCATAGACCTCGAGCATGGGTTGGGCTTGTTCAAGCCCTGCAGCCTATGTGCTCGGCGATGATCGCCAGCCACGCCCGTACTATCTACCCGAGAACAGGTGTGGGAGCTCGGCGTCGACCACGAGTAAGGCCTTAGCTTTTTTCAAAGCCATGCGACCTTTACGCTCGGCGACGACCGTCAGCTACGCTCATAACTAGCTTCTCTAAGGTATGGGGGCTCGGCATCGACTTCGAATATGGCTTGGGCTTGTTCAAGCCCTGCAGCCTATGCGCTCGGTGATGACCGCCCGCCACGCCCGTACTATCTACCCGAGAACAGGTGTGGGGACTCGGCGCCGACCTCGAGCAAGGCCTTGGCTCTTTTCAAAGCCGTGCGACCTTTACACTCGGCGAAGACCTTCAGCTACGCTCATAACTAGCTTCTCTAAGGTATGGGGGCTCAGCATCGACCTCGAGCATGGCTTGGGCTTGTTCAAGCCCTGCAGCCTATGCGCTCAGCGATGGCCGCCAGCCACACCCGTACTATCTACCCGAGAATAGGTATGGGAGCTCAGCATCGACCTCGAGCAAGGCATTGGCTTTTTCAAACCATACGACCTTTACGCTCGGCGACGACCTGCAGCTATGCTCATAACAGGCTTCTCTAAGGTATGGGGGGTCGGCATCGACCTCGAGCATGGCCTGAGCTTTTCAAGCCCTGCGGCCTATACGCTCGGTGATGACCTCCAGCTACACTCGTACTATCTACTAAGGAGCGCGCAAGATGGCTCGGTGTCGACCCCGAGCAAGGCCTTGGCTTTTTCAAGCCATGCGACCTTTTACGCTCGGTGACGACCTTCATCCACACCCATCCCAAAAATTTTCGTTAAAGATTTAAGGCGCTCGCCTTCGATAAACGCTCTGAGCCCCGGACCGTTGGTTGACCCACCTCTCACCCGCGAACAACTCGGGGTTTACGGCTGTTAGAACCAAAACCCCGAATTGTTCGAGGGCGGCAGAGGAGCCACCGACCCAGGACTCTCGCGGAGCCCCCGGACCGATTGGTTGACCCACCTCTCACCCATGAACAACTCGAGGTTTACGGCCCTCAGAGCCAAAATTCCAAATTGTTCGAGGGTGGCAAGGGAGCCACCGACCCGGAACTCTCGGCTAAAAATTCCACTTATAAGCGCCCGCCTTCGGCAGACACCCGAATCTCACCTCCGGGGTCGGCCCACCTCTCACCCGCTGACAGATCGGGGTAAACGACCTCGGAGCCGAAACCCTAAATTGTCAGCGGGTGGCAGATGAGTCAAATCTCAATTCCTGATGAAAAGTGTTGAGGGGATGGAGATTATATAGCCCCTTGAGCAGTGCATTTATTACATCGGGAAGTCCAAACAGCAGAAGGTGAAACGTCGCCATTAATTTTTCGGAAGGCAAAACGTCCCTCATTAAGCGTTCTGCAAGAAATTGAGTTTTAGCTCCCGAGCAAGCCACAGACTGACCGCCCCTTCTGCCCACCTCACTCACCAAATCATCAAAGTTAAAGAAATCGAAGTTTTATTACTTATAGAACGCCAGAAACGGCCACAATACAATGAAAAGTTAACAAATCGCTCATCGCTCGGCTTAAAACTCAAACTCGGTGCTTCCTACGGGATCCTTCGCGCGCTCGACCGGTCCGGCCAGCGAGGGTACCCCGGCTACGGAACTTTCCGCATCAGCGGGTTGGACCACCTCTAAGGAAAAGGTCGGAAAATGTCCCAACACGGAGTTGCTCGCCTCCTCAACTAGACCAGCGCCTAGCATGAGCTTCAGCCTACGAATCTCCAACTCTTTCTCTACAACAGCCTCACGAAAAAAAGACTCCGAAGCCGGTCGCCCACTCGAAGCATCCGAGATCGACCAATTCGTCTCAACTGCCCACTAGTCCCGGTCAGCTATGGTCTTTTTCAGGCGAGCGACCTCCAGGCTGAGCTCTCTAGACTTGTTCATAAAGTAATTCACTGCGACCTTTCGATCCCAAGCCGGCTTACGTTGGCGAGCCAGAACACTCTCTATGGCCCCCAGCCCAGCTCGGACCCTGGAGACCTCGGCAGAACCAAGGTCGGCGCCGAGGACCTCATGCTTCTATCAAAAAGACGGGAAAAACAACAGGTTACAAAAAAGGCGAAAAAACACAAGTCATAGAGCATCGACCAAAAATCCTCTTCTACAAAATCAAAATTTGGTATTACAAAATGCGGTGGCTAGTCCGCGTAAGGCGTTTACAAAATCAAAAGGAAAAAAACCTAAACTATGCTTGAGGGGGGATGGCACCTCTTCGTCAGCAGGGTCACCCCCGACCTCCTCTTGGTAAGGGTCCCCCAGTTCCTCATCACCGCCGGGCGTGGGCGGATGCTCTGGCTGCCAGTTGAAGTGCAGATGGTTGACCCGTTTGTCCGGGTAGATTAGCGTGAAGTGCTCCTTCGCCTTGGCATAGGCCTCGTCCTGGGCCTGGACCAGAGTGTCAGCCATGGCAATATGCGCCTCCTCCATGGCCTTCTGCCCCTTCTTAGCATCCGCCTGGGCCTTCGCCCTGAAGTGCGCCAGCTCGGCCTTATGTTGGTCGACGAGCGAGGCCATCTGAGCCTCGTGGACCGCCTCGTTGTTCCGGACCTCCTTCAACTCGCCCGTAAGTTTGGTGACCTCGTGGAAGTACTTATCCGCATTCTTCCTCTCGACGAGGACCTCCTTCTCCATGCACCGGTGGTAGTGCTGCCTATTGAGCAACGCCTGGCCGAGGAAGAACGAGTTAGAAAAATCCTGAACTCTAAAATTCTACACACATGGAAAACACCAAACACTTACCGAGAACTATGCCTGAGCCCGCCTCATGTAGGTTGTCCCAGACGTCGGCGTCGTCAGATGCATCTGATCTCGCTCCGTGGCGATATGCTCCACCGCCTCCATCGCCACCGAGCCCTCGAGCAGGGTGTCCCCTACCTTGACCCCCCAGTCCGGGACGTGCGGCCGCAAGCCCTGCCTGCCCACCATCTCCGCGACATCGGGGCGAGGGGGCGGGAGCCTCTGCTCCTGAACCTCGACCACCTTCTAACTTCCAGAGCTCGCCCCCGGCTCCTTCTCCGACCTCGACGAGTGGTGATGCCTCTTCACCCTCTTCAGGGACGGCTGTACGAGCGCCGACGTCGGCACCTTACTGGACCCCACGGCCGGTGCTCCACTTTTCTCCCGTGCGGCCTTCGCCAAATCGGCCCTCCTCTTGGCCGCCAGGGCTACTATGGCATTTCGGTTGTCGAGCTCCTTGGCAGACATTTCTACAGAAGAGAAGTAAAAATGTTAACGTGAAGGCAGAAAGAAAAACGAAAAAGAAACAAAAACATACTAGGGTCGGCTGGGCTCAGTCCGACTCGGGCGAGGTGCAGCTCCGTGACGCGAGGCCACCCGATGCTGTGCCCCTCCACAATCTTATCAACCTTTTCCCACTCTCTTTCGGTCGAGTCTCTTCGCTTCGGCGACTTGTGGTTCGGCTTTCGAAAATTCCAAACTGTTGGAATTTCCCAAAGCTTCTCGCTTCGGACTATGAAGTACTTCTCCTTCCACCCCTTTATAAAGTCCGGATGTCCGTGCATCACTTTCTTATGAGGGGCGAAAGATAAAAAATCCCCTCCTGGTCCCCGAGCGAGCTCATCCCCAGGATGGCTCGGAAGTATATGAGCATCGGCGTGATCCCTTTCTCCTGACACTTCAAAATAAAACACACCAAGTGTTTCCAAGAGTTGGGACCGTACTGCATGGGGCTCAACTCCCCCCAGTTTAGCACCCTCTTGATGAACGGATACAGCGGAAGTCGCAACCCCGAAATGAAAGCATCCTCAGGAAACAAACAAAAGCTCAACTCTAGCGCGGTGATCGGGCGGATGCCTAGGTTCGGCACAAGCAGCTTGAACTCCCACGGAATAAAGTAAGCCGCCCTCAGGATGGGCAAGTAGTCCCTATGCAAGGCACACTTCACGCTGTCCATCTTGATCATGGACCGGCCCTCGTCCCGCAGCAGTGAAGTGTACGCCAGAAGATCCTCCACGTCGTCAGGATACATCCTGATCGACCCTGAATTTTTTCCAGAAAGATGGGGGTACTTAAACCCGGAGCCATACTCATACTTGTCCTTCTCGGCTGGACTGTCGGGCCATAGCCACTTCCTCTTCCTCCTTCGGAGGCGAGCCTTCCTATCGGGGGAAGGGGTCGCTAAGGGGGGCAACGGCTGGAGGTCTGCCCCTTCCTCTTCTCCCTCTTCCGCGGTTCCTCCGACCTCACCATGATCGCTACTGCCTTCGGTCCCTTGTTCGGACCCCTCCTGACCATCGCCCTTTTCAACCTGCTCCTCTTCTTCCGGGCCTCCTTCCCTGGACTCATTCTCCTCCTCAACAAACCCCTCTCCCTCGGGGTCTCTCTCTTCATGCTCCTCCTCTACAGGTTCCTTACCCGGCCTACGGGATTGCAAAGGCTCTACAATGAAAACTATGTCGCCCTCGCCATCCGACCCTCCAACTGATAGAACCTCCTCCTTTACCGGGCGCAAGTCACCCGACGACCAAGATATCAAAGACGAGTGAACTTCCTCCCTGGTGCGACCTGAAGTGCCTGCCTCGGAGCCGGAATGAGCGCATGACATGTTAAAACAAAAATACTAACCTGTTTCACCGAAGAAGGCAAAGATCAACGAAAAGTGGTCGCCGGCGATGTGCAAGAAAATTTCTGTTGTGAAGAGGATGAAAGCAAAGTGAAGAAGTGGGGTGAGGGGAAGGGGATTTATAAGCGCAGATGAAACTCCTCAAATTCCGCAAAGAGATCTGGTTGGTTGATCTCCATCATCAAGATCTAACGGCCACCAAGATCTTGATGACGTCAGCCTGGAGCGCAAAAATACCTTCTTACCCTCGGCTCTGTCGACCAACGCGGTGGCTCGGTGCGCAGGGTCAACTTCTCGGGTACTTCACCTTTATTCACCCTAGTTTCTCCTACAAAAGTTTCTCTCAACGGCTTAGGGGTCGACGCTCGGATGTCACCGCGAGCCAAAAAAAAATTCTCTCAATGGCTTGGAGGTTGACGTTCGGATGTCACCACGAGCC
Source organism: Hemerocallis citrina (assembly GCA_017893485.1). Taxonomy (NCBI): domain Eukaryota; kingdom Viridiplantae; phylum Streptophyta; class Magnoliopsida; order Asparagales; family Asphodelaceae; genus Hemerocallis; species Hemerocallis citrina. Next base: position 157,741,538 of record CM030368.1, on the reverse strand, counting down.
CCAAAAAGTTTCTCTCAACGGCTTGGGCCTCGATGCTTGGATGTCACAGCGAGCCCCAAAAAGTTTCTCTCAACGGCTTGGGCCTCGACGCTCAGATGACACCACGAGCCCCAAAAAGTTTCTCTCAACGACTTGGGCCTCGACGCTCGGATGTCACCGCGAGCCCCAAAAAGTTTCTCTCAACGGCTTGGGCCTCGACGCCCGTATGACACCGTGAGCCACAAAAAATTTCTCTTAATGGCTTAAGCCTCGACGCTCGGATGTCACCGCGAGCCCCAAAAAGCTTCTCCTAAATGGCTTGGGGCTCGACGCTCGGATGTCTCCGCGAGCCCCAAATTATCCCCCAACCAGTGAGGGGTTCGTCTCCCAACCTTCGACGCTCGGTAAGAAGACCCCCTACTCCACAGATCTCGATGTCCCCTTGCTTTTCCAACAAGTGAGGGAGCTCGTCTACTGACCCTCGACGCTCAGCCAAGCGACCTCCTACTCCAAAGAGCCCTCCAAAAGTGGGGGGCTCCTGATATGGGTCAGATGACGTGGCCCCTCCTGAGCCACAGGATCCCCTCAAAAATCGTTCACCCCTGATCATCAGGTCTGCCCTAAGCCTCATGGGCTTCTGCCACATCAGGCCCACGGGCAACCGGGTCCAGACCCGCTTTGCACTGCCTATAAATACCAGGCCCTCTCTCCCTTCAAAAGGTAATCAATCCTCTTCCTCTAAAAACCCTAGTTACTGTTACTCTTCAGTGACTAACTAGACCGTCGGAGGGCCTGCCACCGAAATCAACCCCGGTGTTCCTAGGCCGAGTGCAGGTACACGAGACTTCCGGATCAGAGCTTCCAGAACTGAGCCGAGCCTCCAGATCCGAGCCGAGCATCCGACCTCCACCTCACTCCCGCCTACTCCCGAGCCGTTCCCTCAGCTGAGGGTTAGGCGTACAGTCAGTACCAAAGCTTCCACTAAATTACAAATTGAGAGAACTCACACCTGGTGCAGCCACCCCCAAAAACAAACCGCATCAATACATATATACATACTCTCTCTAAATATGGGGTATTACAGGGTGGCAACCTAATGACACACCTATAGATCACAATATCAAGCTATCTGCCTTCACGGGTGAGCCTCTTCTACAAGATGAATATAGATATCGACGGTTAGTAGGGAAGCTTATTGCCTCTCCGTTATCAGGCCCGACATATCATATGCAATAAGCTTGGTGCATTAGTTTATGCAACCCCTACAGTTACTCACTGGGAACCAGTTCTTTGTATACTTAGATATCACAAGAAGGCTCTTAGACAAGTTGTACTCTTTATACTAGGAATTTCTTCACTTTGCATTGCTTCTCAGATGATTGGGCCGGATCAATAGATGATAGAAATTTACTAGTGACTATTGTATTTTCTTCGGCGGTAATCTAGTTTCATGGAAGAGCAAGAAACATCGCTCGTTCCAGTAAGCAAATACCAAGCTCTGGGTCATCTTGTATGAGATATTCGTTGGCTTTGTTCTTTTCTTCATGATTTGGGTATTCACCATGCCTCTCCAGTTCTTGTATGTTGTCATCATCAGATCACTATTGATATCTCATATCTCAAAAAATTCGGGATTTCATGAGAAACTTATCAAAGTTGATTGTCATTTTGTCATAAATGAGTGGGAGAAGAAAATCTCTTTCACATATGTTCGTTCCATAGAACAATTAGTCGACATCCTTACCAAAGCTTTGCAATCCAAACTTTTCAGAATTTCCTTGACAAGCTTGGCTTTGATAACATGTATGCCCCATCTTGAACGAGTGTTAAAGTAGTACTATAGTAATAGTATGGTTCAGTCCCGTAACGGATAAATAAGTATTTTTCTCATCTTCCTACAGTAGAAATTTCTAATTATCCATCAATAAAGTATTTTCTTTCCACTCTTTCTAATACTGTGAAATTTAATAGATACCATTAAGTTCTCAGAAGACGTAGAAGAAAGACCAACTACCCAAAAAAGATAAGTATATAGCTATTTATTGAACAATTTAAAATTGAAGTATCAAATATTTGAGTAACAAATAATTTTTCAGAATAAATTTTTTATTTGATAAGACCTCGAAAACATAAATGTTATTGCTCAAAATTATTGATAAAGAAAAGAAGGAAGTTGAAATTTTGGATGTTGAGGCGGACGAATTAGTGAAGGGTGAAAAGGGCAATGGTGAAGTCAATGCAGATTGTGAAGGTGAAGAGTTAACTTGTGGATGTAGATTGTAAGAGCATCCACAGTCATTTATGATCAAAATATGCATAAATGGATAAATAAATATAGCAAAGTTACATTTTGTTGCAGTCATTGAATGTTATTTTTTGCCATTTTAAATTAAAATAATAACAGACGGTGCTTCATGTGCCGTCGGATAGGGAAAAAAATAAAAAGCATTTTAAAACGGTGAGACGGCATATCATGTTCCATCAGAGAAAAAAAAATTATAAAAAAAGGTGCGACGGCACTTCAAGTGCCGTCCGATGAAAAAATTTGTCCTCGAAGTGCAAATAAAAAATTACAAAAAAATATTTAAAAATTACAAAAAATTTACAGAAATTACGAAAAAATGACAAAAAATTACAAAAAATACAAAAAAAAATACAAAAAATTGCAAATAACTACCTACAGGGTGGGACGGCACTTCAAGTGCCGTCCGAGGGAAAGGTGGGTTTTTTTTTGAATTTTTTATTAGGAAATTAATTTTTCTTTGTAGGGACGGCACTTCAAGTGCCAGTGCCAGTGCCGTCCGACCATTTTTTTAAAAAAATAATTTTGTGCGACGGCACTTCACAAGTGCCGTCCGACCATTAAAAAAATATTTTTTTTGGTGCGATGGCACTTCAAGCTCCGTCTCTTATTTATCCATATTTCTCATATCCATTCTCATTTATAGCAATCTCCTGTAGCGAAATATGCATAATATGCATATTTGGCCGACGACTGCAGCACAGTTTTTGACTAAATATGCATATTATGCATATTTTAGCAAACGACTGTGGATGCTCTAATGAATCGATTGAAGATGAGGATGGTGATATGATGATTGAATTTTTCTTTGTGAAATTACAAACATGGTTAAGTAGATTTCAATGAAAAAATAAGCTTGCTTAGTTTTTTAGTACTCTAGTTGCTATTTGATTACATCGACGGAGTTATCTTCATATTAATATTTTACATGTTTATCTTATGTTATGTTGTTTATTTTGTTTATTTTCTGATTATCTGTTAATTAGGAACACTGCATAAAAAGATATATTTTTGTCGACTCAACCTTCCATGATCTTCAACATATCTCATCCTCTAAAGTCTAAAATATACCTGCAATCTGATGATATGGGAATTGATATGTCAATGAAAAAATAAGCTTGCTTAGTTTTTTAGTACTCTAGTTGCTATTTGATTACATCGACGGAGTTATCTTCATATTAATATTTTACATGTTTATTTTATGTTATGTTGTTTATTTTGTTTATTTTCTGATTATCTGTTAATTAGGAACACTGCATAAAAAGATATATTTTTGTCGACTCAACCTTCCATGATCTTCAACATATCTCATCCTCTAAAGTCTAAAATATACCTGCAATCTGATGATATGTGAATTGATACTATGATATATATCATTTATTGCTTAATTTATGCTTATGAGTTAATTTATCTTATGATATAGAGTAGTATCACGATTTGACAACTATTCCAGGATTCTAATAATACCATAAGTGAATTTGGTCATTTTGAAGAATATGTTTGGTAATTCCTTGAATCTTAAACGTGTCACTTCAGGACCCAAATCAATGGGTCTTAACATAAGTGGTGGTTATTTCACCAATAATATGCTTCAAGTTCCCTTCTCCATATATGGACACTGAAGTTATGACCAAAGAAAAGCATTTGATAATTCACAAGAGTATTTTGCTAGTTGTTCAACACAATTAGACTAGTAATTCTTGTTATGAACACCACTTACTGAACGCATTAGGCTTTCCTGGCGATCATTATTTGTGATGTTATCCTTTCTTTATTACATCAAACATCTAAACCCTAAAGGCCTGTTTTGAGAATGGAATGTGGAGGTAAGAAATAACTCCATTCTCACTGGAGTTAAATTCCAACCTCCAAAAACTCCATGCAGCGCCATTCCCGGACAATAAGAAAATGCTATTATTGCATGCAACTGCTGACATATGATTCCAAGGCATGCATGGTTTTAAATTTAATCAGGAATAAAAAAAAATTACCATCTGTAATGTATGCTCAACTGATTTAAATTCACCAGCTCCCAAGTATCCCAAGACCAGAATGTCCAAGAGGGAAGCTTGCTCAATTCCTTTAGAACCATAGTCCACCTGCTCTTTCGCTACTTCATAGTTTGCTTGAAGTAGATCCATGGCTTCAGTTTTGTGACTTTTGTCCCCCCTTGCAAGCGAGGTTTTGACTTCAACAAAGAGATCTTCTAGGGGCCTTTCAAAATCATTCATACCATCCAAGTCGGTATTTGACTTATCCAGCACCGCAGACCTGGAAAGAATATAAAAGATTAATCAAGAGAATGTGCAATGATGTACAAATATGCATATCAATTAGAAGGTTCATGATGCATTGTCGACATGGATCATAAATATCATCATCATCTGAGGCCTTTTTTATCAATATATGGTCATGTATGTCATAATGTTTCCCACAAAACATCGTGGAAGTACTCATAAGATAAATAGATCAGGATGGAGAGAAAAGTTTTTTTTTTTCCTTCTAATCCCATCAAACCATATTGTATCGTACTGTGAATCGGCCGTTACGTGTCAAGGCGAATGAGACATTCACTGCATCGTATGATACTTAGCACTCTTCAAAAAGCATGCCTTCGATGCGTATCGATTTCCCCTTGAATCGTCTTGTATCGTACGATACGAAATCACGTATCGCACGATACTAACAACAACACTGATGATTAGGGAGGACTTTGTTGTTGATGTTACTACAAATGCATTTGTAAATGGCAGATACAGACAAAGGCCATGTCCTATCTATATAATAAAACACAAAGAAAGCTATCAAGTGGCTCTCCTTCAATCCCCCAAAAATTAAAGGCCCAGATTTAACCTCACAAAACATATTTTCCCCCCAAAAGTTTTCCCCCAAAACTCAAATTCAAATCCCCCACCCAAAACAACTCCTATATTTATTTATTTATTTATTTATTTATTTTTCTCTCTCTCCCTCCCTCTTCTATTCAAAAAAATTAAGAAAATAAAAATTTAAAAAAATTTTACAAAATAAAAAATTAAAAAACTAAAAAAATTAAAATTTTAAAAACTTTAAAAATAATTCAAAAAAAAAAATTTAAAAATCATATAATATGTTTTTTTGCTGGACCCCCAAAAATTTCTCATATAATATGTTTCCTACTTCAATTAATTTGCTGGACCCTCCAAAACTATTTTATATGATCAAACAAGATGCACCGTTCCGAAGACGTGCCGTAGGCACATGTCAATGGGCAACCTAGTAGTTTTAATAATTTAAAACCTGTACCTTCAGATGCAAATGGTATCCAGCTGGCTCTTTGAAGGGGCAGTGGAAGACAAGAGAAGACCACCAAACATACTTCCGACAATATATAGTAGGCTCTAAGAACTATGACTTGGTGGTTACTTTGACTGAACTTTTGACTCGCTATAGTCTAATATAAAGATGTAAAAATATAGTAGTTTGTAACCTATGTTCCAACAAAATCAGAAAGGAACTAGTTTGGTTGGAATTCACTTTCATGGGTAGGAAAGCATTTTCTGAAAAATTAGCTTGAACGAATGTTTTGATGTTCTTAATGAGATTCATTCACAAAAAGTATGAAACCAAAGGGAACAGTGCAATGTAACACGAAAGTTTTAATCATGAAGTTGTATCCATGGTGAATAGGAACACTTATTATTGTTCTTGGATACTTATAATATGTGTCCTTAAATTTATGACATTTTAAAAATTCTGGACACTTGGACTTTTTCGAACATACTAAACGCTTTGTCTCGTATAGATGCAAAACTGGTCAATTGTTGAAATATAATTCTTAGGTTGTATATTCATTTTCAAGCTCTGAAGTTCTATGATAGCATAACCCGCATACGATTGTGTACAAGTACAAGAACCTGAGTATGTTAGCAATACCAAAATCTACAAATCATAAAGATGTAAAAGGTAAGATCAAGGAGCATACAAAGATTTCATTATCATCAGTGCTCCATTCATTTAACCAATAATTTTTAGAAGTTTTACCAAGTTTTTTTTCTTAGGGGTGTTGCTTGTTACAAACAAAAATAACATCACAAGGCCTTTATCCTAAACTTTTGGGGTCGGCTATATGAATTCTTATCCTTCATTCAACTCTATTGAGGGTCAAGTTAACACATTCCAAATCCCTATTAATAGCTTCTACCCATGTTCGTATCGTCTACCCATAGTCCTCTTTGCTCCCCTATCCTATGAATTGTCCTACTTGGAGCCTATATCGATCTTCTTTATGTGTCTAAACTACCTCAATCGATTCTCCCGCATTTTATCCGTTTTCCGCATGCATCCTTTTCTTGTTTTATCGTTTAATGTGTCTTCACTCATCCACCTTAACATCCTCATTTCGGCTCAAAATTTGGTATTTATTACAATATTAAACTACTATTATTTATGAGTAAACTTTCAGAATTAAGCTTTATTGGGGTTGAACACTTACAGCATATGGACAAGTAAAGCGAGTCAAAACCTATCTTAAATGTACTCCTTTATTTGAGGGCCAAAACGGGTGGATTTAAAATTAGGAATGTGACTGGATTTAAATGTACTCCTCTCTTACGTTAAATTCCTACATTAGGAATGTAACAGACAACAAATAATTTCCATTCCAAACTAAATTTTATCCACAAATAAAGAACCTCACTCATAAAGCTATACAACCATTTTGTTCATATACATGCACCACGCATGTCAAAACCTAGTAAGAATATAACAGTGTTTCACAGGGTTCTCTCCACCCCCCTTTGAGCCACAATCAGGATCTTGCTATCCAATACATGGTGGGTTCTCGATCCAAATCTTTTAAACTAGCGATTCGCATACAATTTACTCAATTGAACGCATTTATTCATTAAACCAAGAACTTCTCTTCAAATTCTTCACAATTAGTCATGTTGTGTACTAAAGATTATTACCCTTATTTTTAGCAATGCACCTAGCTAATGCTCTTATATATTCATGTTCTCTCTTTCTCTATGTCTACATGCGGACCCACCAAGATATGTTTTATACATTACTCTATGACAACCCCAACTTATTCGACCCCCTCCGTACCATGTACCGCACAAGGTAACGAACAGCGAACCCGAGCGAACCCGTTCCCGTACCGCGAACCTAAACGTACAACGAACCTGGTTAAACTAGAATATAACACCATAAAAGAATTAACATGTCACATACACATTACTCACTAAGCTTCACTTGAGTAACAAACTTCGCATAAGCAAAAAACGCTCAGTATACTGAGTAAATAGACAAAAAAAAGATAATCAAAGAAGCAATACCCACATTTTTTAAGTGCAATGCAGCTCTACCAATCCCCTCCTATTCAAGCAGAGCAGCAACCTCACCTTCGAACAAAACCCAACACCCTTGCATTCCCGCATGCCAAACAACATATAGGTATCTTACCCTGAAACCAAAAACACATCAAAATCAAAGAGTTTCTTCTAATGCGCATTTCAACAAACAGTTCAAGTGCAGATATGGGTTTTTAGCTTGTTCTGTAACCAACACAAGTGATTAACTATGGAAACCAGACAACTATATATCTACTAATTCAATGATGCACAAGTCAAGAAATTTAACCTTTGCAAATTTAGGAGTGAAAATGAAAGGGGGAGAGATCGAGAGAAGAAGTTCCCTTTTGGGCTCTGCAAGGTTTTAGGGTGCGAAATGGGTTTTGCTTTTTGTTTTGTAAGAGATGTTAGAGCATCTCCAACCCAGCGCTATTTTAGCGCTGAGTTGGCAGATAGCGTTGGAAACCCCCTCCAACCCATCGCTATATTCAGCGCTATAATAGCGCAGGTTGGGTTGGGATGAACAGTGGCGCGCCATATATGGCGCGCTACTGTTCACCCAACGCCAAAAATTTTTTTTTTTTTTTTTTTTAAAAACCCCTAAAAGTTTTGTAATCTTTAATTAAACCCTTATTAAATATTTTCTTAACAAAGTTAATTACATTCTACTCCCAGAAATAAAAATTTAATTTTTTTGCGTTCTATTGAAGATTATTAATTAAATATTAAGTATATTTAATATTTATAAAATAATACGAAATGTCAATTACAATATATATAAACTTCGTACATTTTAAGACGTCTTAATTAAAATTTCATAAACATTCAAATAAAAAACAATACAAACTACATACTGCAAAATACAATAATCAAACTAAACTCGTGCAAAAAAAATGCAAAATACATATCGCAATAAAATAATAACACACATAAGACTAATAATAATTTAGAAAGGTGGTAAATCTGTTCCGGATCCTCCAATATCATTGAAAAACTGTCCAAAAGCATCGGAAGATGACCCTTGATGTTGTTGTTGTTGTTGAGCTCTTTTCTGAAGAATTCTTGCTTGTTCAACTCGGAAGTGCTCACGCACGTTTGGATCAGCAATGGAATTCAAGTCTTTGAATAAAACTTTATTTTCTTCTTTCATTGCTTTAAAGGCCAAACTTTGCCGCTGAATTTCCAGAAGTTCCTTCCTCTCGGATCTGGTATTTTATAACATCTCCAGCAGTTGTCGATTACTTTCTTTAATATCATTTAATTCTTCATCATTTTTTCTTTTTCCTTTGGCTTTTTTTACCCCATTGGGTCGTTGCGATGAAGTACTTCCAAAATTTTCTTCATCTAAAGTTGGAAAAAATGAAGGCAGCCCAGGAGAAGATGACATTGGAGACTCTGGAGTAGGATTATCTGACTGTGGCGAGTCATAGTTTAAATTTCGAGCTATTTTTCTTGCAGTGGGTACATTATCTTTAAATTTCTCAAAATCCTTAACTATATTCCAAACATGATCAAATTTGAATCCTTTTTTGAACTTTGGATCTTGCATGAATAATTCCTTCGCTCGACTAAACTGTAAATTATTGTGAACATAAGGTTAAGTAATCGTAATAAAATAAATAACTTTTGAATGTGAAAGTTAAAAGAATACTCACAATATCCGCATCTGAGGCACCACTTGGATTCAAATTCTCTACTTGTTTCAGACAACCATTTAATTTTTTTACTTCCGCCATTATAGTCTGAATTCGACATTGCACAGATCTTTTTGAACGAGACTCCCAACTCTGGTTTCTTGATGCATTGTAACTTTTCTCCACACGAGACCAAAAATGATCTGCTGACTGGTATCTACCCGTAATAGGGTCTTGAGAAATTTCTAAATAAACTTGACAAAGGTGCACGTCTTCGCTAACAACGTATGAAGAAGCTCGGACAGACATTTTCTTCTGAGAACAAGTGGAATGAGAAAGAAGATGAGTGGAATGAGAAAGAAGATAAATAATATCTCTATTTATAGATGTTAGATTGTAGCCGTTTGGATTATAGCCGTTGGAATACAGCCGTTGGAATCTATTCGTTTGGATTATAGCAGTTTGGATTATAGCCGTTGGAATACAGCCGTTGGAATATATTCGTTTGGATTGTAGCCGTTTGGATTATAGCCGTTGGAATACAGCTTTTAGAGCACTATACCCATCTTCAAAATGGAGATGCTTCAAAAAAGTTTCCAAATTTGGAGACTTTTGAGTTCATCTCCAAAACACTATTCATTATTTGTATTTTTCATTTTATCTTTTTTTACCTTAATATCTTTTTAAAAATTCCTTCCATATCCTTTAATTAAAATGTGTATTGTACATTTCGTGAATGTATCTTATAAAATATTAAACAAAATTTTATGAGTAATGCTTTAGACACTACCAATTTCACTACCATTTCCTTCACTATCTTAGGTGGCATATTCCTATTGGAGAGTTCTCCCACCTACTCTATCATCCCCTACCTATTGGAGTGTGCCACCTAAGGTAGTGAAGAGAAATGTAGTGAAATTGGTAGTGGCTCTAGCATTACTCAAATTTTATTATTTTGGTACAGTTGGAAATGTCTCGACGATACCTTTAAAATGAGACCAATTTTGAATATTTTTTTATTGTTTGAAAAAAATAATTGATACAATATTTATAGATAAGATTATTTAGTTATTTTGTATTAGCTTAACATATTTTAAAAAGACTACTCACTCATACAATGTGATCATTAATTGGAAATAGATAAACGACAAATACATAGAATCATTAATTGAAAATACAAACGTTGGACATTGAAATACATAGAACTGAATAATAAAAAAAATTTAAAATTATAACATTAATAATCCCCAACTTTTAATCCATTTCATTGCGTGCCTTGCCCACAAATGCTCTATCAGTGCATTTCTAAGTGCAATATGAGCATTTTTGTCTTTGAGTTGCTTGTGTCGAGCAAGAAATCATTGGAATTGCTCAGCTTCGTTGACATCAATCTCTTGAGTATTCTGAATAATTGCAGGAGTAGACAAAACTAGTCTTTCAGAGTCATCGCGTTCATTCTCGATGATCATATTGTGCAGTATAACACACGCAGACATGATGTCATGTAGTACACTTTTATTCCAAAAACGTGATGGCCCTTTGATGATGGCAAATCGTGCTTGAAGGACTCCAAATGCACGCTCCACGTCTTTTCGTCATGATTCTTGCATCATTGCGAAATATTGTTTCTTTGGACCTTGGGGTTGGGAAATAGTTTGTACAAGGTGTTGATTCTTGATTTTGATGATCACAACACACTGCACATGTATCTATGCTAAACTTACAGGTGCTATACACAAAGGACTTACTACTATACAGCTGAACAATTGAACAAGCACAAAAGCTCCAGCTAAAGACAATGGTCAAAGCTTCATTCAAGACTCAAGACTAAAGCTCAAATGTGTCAATAAATTGTCATGTCTTGTAAACAATGTAATTTTACTTTTGTTGAGTCTTAGTATGTTGTAAAGCCTTGTCACACACACATACACTCACTATTTTATAATGTGTGTTTTTTCCAAAACATCAAAAAGAGTCAAAACAGTTTGAAATAATTTAACTGTTGAGTACCAGTCGACTGATGACTCTGGCAGTCGACTGTCAGTACAAAACTGTTTAAATTTATTCAAACTCTGACCAGTCGACTCATTATGGCAACCCAGTCGACTGTTCAAGTGCTTTTGACCGTTTTCTGTTTTCAAAATCGATTTTTCAAATTCAAAAGCTTTAAGATCCGTTGGTTGACAGTTGGAATAACTGTCTCCCAACGTCCAGGAGTTCTAACTCTATAAATAGAGTTCAGAACTCACTGAATAAGATCTTACAACACTTTTTAAGATCTCCAAGCATTCTTGAGCATTTCTAAGTGAAAAAGAGAAAAAGCTTTCAAGTTTCAAAATCTCTGGTTCTCTACACTCAGTCCAGTATAACATCGGAATTCGTTCTGGACTGGGTATAGAAGTCGACCTTTGTTTAGCCACGTTCTACAACACATAACACCAACAAGGCTATAGGTTGACTGTAAAGTTTTACTGTTTTCTTTTTGCTCTCGGTTGGAGAGTTAGACTCTAGGGTGTAGAGTCGGTCGTTTCACTCTTGGTAGTAGAGTTGGTCTGCTTTCTCTGGTTGAGAGAAAGGACTACGGGTTAGACAAGGTTGTTGTCTTAACACCGTAGGGTATTCTTGTAAACTTATTTTTCAAGAATAGTGGAAATCTCAAGTGGGTTGCTTGGGGACTGAATGTAGGTCGGAAGGACCGAACCAGGATATATCGTGTGTACTCTGTGATTGCTCTCTTGATCTTGCATTTACTTTTTGTTTACTTAAGTTCTGTGAAACTTGTCTGGACAGTCGACTCCTTGCATTACCAGTCGATTGGTCAGTCTCGTATAAGTTGTATTTTAACTGTGTCTTCAGTCGCATGTCTCAACTTTAAGTCGACTACACAGAGTTGTTTATATTTGCTTTTACTTGGTCATATCAGTCGACTGGTTCACAACTAAGTCGACTGCACCGAAGAAAAATTTATTTATTCCGCAGTTTTTTAATTAACACTATTCACCCCCCCCCCCCTCTAGTGTTTGTTGCCTCGCCTACAGGATCCAACACTTGGTATCAGAGCAAGGTTACATGCTATGGCAACTACTTCAAATGCTAATCAGTACCATGAAGGCCAATCTACACAAAGGCCACCGCTATTCGATCGAACGAACTACAATTATTGGAAGCGCAGAATGAGAATCTACCTCCAATCAATCAACTACGAAATATGGCACATGACGGAGACGGAATTCACTGCCCCTACTATACCATATGCACAATGGAATGATGATCAAAAGAACCAAACTATGAATAATGCCAAAGCAATGAATGCATTATTTTGTGCACTCACAAAGGAAGAGTTCAACTGTGTATCAAATGCTACAACCGCACATCAAATCTGGCATACACTCGAGGTAATACATGAAGGAACAAATAAAGTTAAAGAGTTTAAAATCTCTGTTCTTGTTCACAGGTTTGAGATGTTCCGAATGAAGGACAATGAGACTGTGTCCGAGATGATCACCAGATTTACTGATATCACAAACTCTCTTGTGGCACTTGGAAAGACATACACTCAAGCAGAGATGGTTAGAAAAGTCCTTCGTGCACTCACTCCAGAATGGGAAAAGAAGACCACGGCAATAGAAATAGCAAATGATTTGTCACAACTTTCTCTTGAGAATCTTGTGGGAAATCTCATGGTATACGAGGTTCAACTTGAAGATCGAAAGAAGGATGCCGAATCACACCAAGCAAAGAAGAAATCATTGGCTTTTAAAGCCATGACAGACTCAGAAGATGAGGAACAAGATGAAGAGGAGATAGCAATGTTCACTCGAAGATTCAAAAAATTCTTAAAGAAGGGTAAGTTTAATTCCAAAAATAGAGATTCTAATGACCCTCCTACTTGTTTTAGGTGCAATAAAACAGGTCACATGAAGAAGGATTGTCCCCTAGAAAATGCAAAGAACAAGGGAAAACTATCCAACTTCAAGAAGGACAAATACTCAAAGAATAAGTTTGCCAAGAACAAGAAGGCCTATCAAGCAACATGGAATGATAGTGATTCGTCTTCCGAAGAAGAAACGGATGAAAACAATGAAGTGACAAACATGTGCTTTATGGCTACACAAGATCATGTAAGTAATGACTTCGACTCAGAAGATTTACTTGATGCCTTTAATGAAATATTTCAAGAGTTAAAAAAAGAAAAGATTAGAGTTAAGAATCTAGAGAAAGTGAATCAAACACTTTCTCAAGAAAATCTTAACCTTGATAAGGAAGTGAAATCTTTAAATTCTCGTATTGCAAGTTTAGATACTGATCTTGAATCTCTCAAAAAGAATTATGAAGAGATATCAAAGAATGTATCTAAGTTTAACAAAGGCAAAGAGAATTTAAATGATGTCCTTCATCATCAAGTAAAATCTAGTCAAAAATACGGTCTTGGTTTTAAAAATTCTTCTATAAAAGAATTTTCTTCTAAAAACACTAGTAGAAACAAATCAGCATCTATTTCGAGTGTTACACACAAATTATATGAATTTTTTGAAAAGCCTAAGGTAGTAAATTTTAGTGATAAAAGCAAATCTGACGTTCGGTTAAGTCAACTGAGCCCATCTATCAGTCGTCTATCCAGAGGAATTGAATCTTATTCAACAAGATCAAAACCTCATATAAGTCGACCTAGTGTATCATCCAGTCGACTGACTCACACTAGAAGTCGACTAAAAGACACTATCAAGTCGACTGGACAGAACAAGTTTGTATGGGTTCCAGTCAACTTAAATTAGAATGAAAGAATTGCGTATATTAATTCATATGTATTAAATGTGTGTAATTCGATTAATTATATTCCTGCTTATGGAGGAAAATCAAACTCATTATGGGTTTGGTTTCCCCCAAACTAATATGTTTTGGACCCAATAAAAAGGGTACCATATTTACCTTATGTTGCCGCTAAATTTGGTGTGGGGGCAAACAGATAGTATTTGTGGATTCTTAGGAAAACTGAATAGTAAACCTGTATACCTGTTCCGTCGGGGTATGATCGTCGCTCCTGCCGTGCACCTGCAAAAAGTGCGAGACACCGGGGTTGTTCCCGGCGACGCACCCTCCGACGCTCAAGTCAGTAATCTAGATGATTATGAAAGAGCGCAAAAAACTGGAGAAAGATTGATTACCTCTTAATGGAGATGGATGGGGGTATTTATAGTCGTCTTAGGGAACATATTAGGCATGTAATTCCTGTGTATAGATAAGGAATGTAATCCCTAATCTCCAGTGAAAGGATAGATATGAATCAGGGCCGTTGATTAATATTAATCAGAAACCCTAATTCTATCCTGCTGGACCGGGTTTGTTGCGGGTTGAAGCCCGCACCCAGTTGAGGTGGATCCGTTCACGGGTTATTGGATCTGTGAGAAGGAGACCCAGGACTCGCTTCAGACCCGTGTGTAGGTGAAATCACTGTTTTATCCCTGGGCTTCAGGATTCGTGTTCAATTTGGACGGTCTCGATTAAACCCCTATTTTTAGCCACATCACGAGCCCCCCACTCCTAAAGGGTGGTTCCTTGGTTCGGAGGATGGTTCGGAGGTTCGGTATATTGGCTCCTCGGCTCGAACCCTCCGAGGTACGTGGCATCATCTGGGCCGTCCATCTCAGCGTGGATCCCCATAAAACACTATCTTGTCGTTTAGTGGACGTGGCAGGATCTGGGCCGTCCATCATGACGAGCGCGCTTTTTTACAAGATCCAACGGCTGATATGGGCCGGCACGTTTTTTTGCCATATACGAGGGTCGGTTCCTCGTCATCTCAGCTCGGGATCTAAGTGGCGTTGGTCGAAGTGCCAAGTCGGATACTTTGAAGGAAGCGTCTCTTGATGGTTCCATTTTTTCGAGCCCAGTGGCTCGGCTGCTCGACTAAGCTATTCGGTAGCTCGGTTGAGCAGGCCGATGGCAGGCAGTTCGGAAGGTACACGTGGGCGGATCTGGTCCGTCCATCATGGTGCGCATCACGAGGATGGGGTTCAGATCACGAGAAAACGTTATCTTGTCGTTTTGTGGGCGTGGCGAAATCTGAACCGTCCATCGAATTCTGACGCAAATTTTGGAGAGATCCGACGGTGACTTCGCCTCGGAAGGATTTTTCTCCATATACGAGGGTCGGTTCCTCGTCATCTCGGCTCGGAGTCTGAGTGGCGTTGGACGAGGCGCTGAGTTGGGTACTTGAAGGTTGCATCTCTTACTGGTACCACTTTTCCGAGCCCAGTGGCTCGGCTGCGCGACCTAGCTGTTCGGTAGCTCGGTTGAGTAGCCGATGGCAGGCAGTTCGGAAGGTACACGTGGCCGGATCTGGTCCGTCCATCATGGTGCGAATCACGAGGATGGGGTTCAGATCACGAGAAAACGTTATCTTGTCGTTTTGTGGGCGTGGCGCAATCTGAACCGTCCATCGAATTCTGACGCGAATTTTGGAGAGATCTGACGGTGACTTCGCCTCGGAAGGATTTTTCTCCATATACAAGGGTCGGTTCCTCGTCATCTCGGCTCGGAGTCTGAGTGGCGTTGGACGAGGCGCTGAGTTAGGTACTTGAAGGTTGCGTCTCTTACTGGTACCACTTTTCTGAGCCCAGTGGCTCGGCTGCTCGACCTAGCTGTTCAGTAGCTCGGTTGAGTAGGCCGATGGCAGGCAGTTCAGAAGGTACACGTGGCCGGATCTGGTCCGTCCATCATGGTGCAAATCACGAGGATGGGGTTCAGATCACGAGAAAATGTTATCTTATCGTTTTGTGGGCGTGGCGCAATCTGAACCGTCCATCGAATTCTGACGCGAATTTTGGAGAGATCCGACGGTGACTTCGCCTCGGAAGGATTTTTCTCCATATACAAGGGTCGGTTCCTCGTCATCTCGGCTCGGAGTCTGAGTGGCGTTGGACGAGGCGCTGAGTTGGGTACTCGAAGGTTGCATCTCTTACTGGTACCACTCTTCCGAGCCCAGTAGCTCGGCTGCTCGACCTAGCTGTTCGATAGCTTGGCTTGGCAAACCGGTGGCCGAGTCATGGACTTATGTAATTTGAGGTTTTTGCTTTTTCGAAACATCGCAACTTTTCTGCTTGGCGCTTTGGCTTCTTAGTGGGCCTTTGAGATTCCCAAGGAGGCCCACTCCGTTTTGGGGTTATAAGTTTTCACTCTCCCACCCCCATGCTCATTTCTCACTTTTTACTCCAAGATTTCACTTTTGCTCTCTAAGTTCTCTGCTAGCGGCGACCTTTGCTCCAAGGTGGTGTCGTTAGCTGTCGCGTGGGCCAGGCGATTTCCGGCGAGCACATTCCGATCGTGGACGTCAAATCAAAGGTCAGTCTCCTAGCCTTAGCTTTTTTACACGAGATGTTAAGGGTGAGCTCGGGTAGTGGGGTCTTGTCCTCGGGCGATGAAGGTGCCAAGGAGAGGAGAAGGGCGGAGACCCGGAGGAAGGGAAAACAAGTTGCCGAGCCGTCTGCAACCGAGGCAAGGCAGGGGAAGAAGAAGAGGAGGATGGCGACCCCGTCTCCCGTGGTCGAGGAGATCATTGTGAATCCAAAGCGAGCGCCCGAGATGGGACGGTATCCTTCGGTATTGTCTGGGCACTCAGGGGTTAGGCAGTACGAGGGCGACCTCTTGGAGAAAGCAATCTACGAAAAGTCGAAAGTCCTCGAGGAACCCAACCCGGCTCTCCCTACTGAAGCCGACGAGATTACTTCGGTTCTGTCCGAGAGGGATCTCCATCGGATCAGAAGGGGATTCACCATCCCTCCGGAGTACAAGCTGATGATCCCCGGCCCCGGGATGCGAGCGAATTCCAAGCTAGCATCATCGGACATGTGCATGTTCGACTTCGACTCCTTGAATGCCAGACTGTGCTTTCCGTTGCATCCTTTCATTCTCTAGATTCTCGGCTGGTTCTGCCTCGTGCCGACCCAATTCATGCCGAACACATGGCGTCACGTGAATGCTTTCCTGCTTCAGTGCCGCAAAGCTGAAGTCGAGCCGGACCTAACGGTTTTCCGAGGCCTGTATCGGATAAACCGGATGCACAAGACAGAGCATCGGTACTACTTGGGGTCGAGGAAGGGTGTTAGGATCATAGAAAACCCAGACTCAATTAAGGGTTGGAAAGAGAAGTATTTTATATTGAGGGGGGAGCCAATACTGCAAATTCCGACCCAGTGGAAACCGGAGGTGCCGAATTTTGCGAGGGCCGACCCTGTACTGTCTGCGGCTGAGGAGGAGGTGGCGAGGAAGATCATGGCCCTCCCCTTGCTGAGTTGGAGGGAGTTGACGGAGGAGGTGCTGTTCGGGTCCGGCCTTAGCCCCATCGACCCGAGTATGCTCCTGACATCTCATTTATTTTCGTTTTTCTTTCAAGTCTTTAGTCCGTCTTGCTGACTCGTTCTTTGTTGTTTGATGTAGAAGCGATGAAGATTGATTTCAACGCTATGATGGCCGATAGGTCCAAGTTGACCGGGGGCAGGAAGAGGAAGAGGGCGACCACGGCTGCTTCGTCGACTCCGCAGCCCACAGTCGCCTCGACTACCACCCCGCCTCCTCCGGCTACTGAGGTGCCTCCGGAGGTGGTCGTTGCCGAGGAGCCCTCGATCCCTGTGGCCCCGACCATGATTGAAGGGGCCTTTGATGTTAACGCGGCACTGGCGCTCGAGGCTCCGCCGTTGACCAAAGCGGCCGAGGAGATCCTGACCGAGCAGCACAAGCAGTTGTTTGTGCCGAACTGGCGGGTGAAGAATCACGACGGATTCCTCGGCAACTCGCAGATATCAATGCAGGTCGTCAAGCACTTGGCTACCCTGAAGGACAGAGTCGCGCTGAAGGCGGGGACGGTCGGTGACGACACCTACGAAGTGGCTCGGTCGCTCGTGTCGGTAAGTGTCTCCTTGCGAATTTCTTCAAGTTTTACTGCTCGGCTTGTATATTGCGCTTACCGTTGTCTTCGCAGGCCACTTGCCACTTCGGCCACCTCCTCGAGACGTTCGCCGCGCAGGAGAAGGAGCTGAAGGCCGCAAGCGACAAGGACAGGGCGGAGAAGGTCAAGGCGGTTCGGCAACTCGAGGCCGAGCAGAGGCGGGTCGAGGCCCTGGAAGTCCGGGTCGCCGATCTTGTGGCCGACTTGGAGAGAGCCAAGGGGCGATTTGATGCGGAGTCTGCCAAGGCTGCGAAGGCTGCCGAGGAGCTGGCCGCGTCGGTGAAGTCTCTGGCCGACCTGAAGGCGGAGAAGGAGGCGCTGGCCGTGAAGATTAGGGCCGAGGTAGAGGTCGAGGTCGAGGCCGAGGTGAAGAAACACATGGCCGAGAACATGGAGAGGTCCTATCAGAGGGCACTCGACCATGTTCAGGATCGTGTCCCTGGCTTCGAGCGGGTCGGCTACAGGCTGTGGCCCGGGTCGCCCTCAGGCGGTGAGGAGGAGGGAGCCGAAGGCGACGAGGTCGAAGGCGATGACGAGGAGGAGGAGGCCGACCCACCTGTGGCGAATGCCCAGGTCGAGGGGAGGATCGAGGGGCCATCTAGTGACGCGCCCGTGGTCGAAGTGGCGACGCAGGTGGACCCCTGATCCCCTCGCAATTTTTGTAGTTTTTTGTTTTGTTTTCTTTCAAACAGTGTAATGCCTTTTGCGGACTGGCCACCGCTTTTGATGAATGAAAAGTGTTGTGTTTTGATTTTGGACTTCTGTCTGTCAAAGTGTTTGGTTCGGCCATATAGTACTTCAATGTTGTCCCTTTTTCATTTCAGATTGCCGAGCAGACTCTTATCACCTCGGCGGATCGGCGCCGAGCAGAGTTATTTCAGCAGTCCCGGGAGGATCGTCTCGAGGGCGAGGTTCATCTGACGAGGAGAATACTTCACAACTTAGAGATTAGGTACAGTGAGGTGTTGGTCGAACTGCACCATCTGCGGATAGTCGAGGCCGAACTATCAGCGAAGGAGGAAGAGTTGGTCCGAGTTTCGGCCGAACGAGATGACTTTGCAAGGAAGGTAGAACAGCTACAAAGGGTGACGGTCGATAAGAGCATCGAGGTGACCCATTTGCGCCGCGTTATATCTGGCAGCGCCGAGTATCCTAGTTCGGCGAAACTTCCTCGATTCAAAGTGATTGTAAAGGACGACACGTTGAAGGACCAGATCGTCGAACTGGAGGAAAAGGTTGCTCGGCTCAAACCTCAGCCGGTGAGGGCTAACATCCGGAGCACCTCGTGCACTCGCGAAGAGATTGAGCGAGGGATTACGTTCTATCAAGCCACGAGCCGAACCCCCATTATAGGTAGGACAGCAGCCGACCCCCAAAGCGGGGTAGTGGTGTCTTCAAGTGGTGCTTCGGTTGGAGCGACTGTCAGGGTCAGCGGCGAGGGGGCGTCTCGATTCGTTGGTCTAGAGACGAGCTCGGAGGTCAAGAAGCGCCGACCTAAGGTATCGCTGAACCGGAGTGTCTCCCTTCCGCGGAGGCAGTGAACGGGTCGTGTCGTGTCTTTTGTTGTAATCTTTTTGTAAATTTATCCAAGTTATATTAATAAAATTGGAGTTGATTTATCCGAACTGTCCTTTGCTGGCTTCTTGTTGTGCTGTAATTGCGCTAGCTAGGGTAGGCTCGAAATGAACCGTGAGGCGAGTGTCTGCTTCGTCGAGCATCTTGGCCTCGAAACTCACGCTTTTGCCGCGGTTCTGAATCTTGCTCGGCGCCTTCAAGTGCGGCTCGTTGCGGTGGCTAAGGTACAGCTGTTTCGAAGCTGCGGCCACGCGGCCTGATTAGGAGTGCGGGCCCTTCTCCGGCCGAGCATCGTTCTGAAAAGATGGGACCAGTTCCCTAACAGCATTAATGGTGCTCCGGGATCCGTGGGGGCGTTCCACCTTCCCAAGGGCGTTGAGAGTGGTGCCCTTTAATTAATACGCAGCGCTTCAGCTCCCTAGGCATGACTGTTGGACTCACGAGGGTCATAATGACAAGTCTCTTGGGGGAAGGCTATAAGTACCACACCCCCTTGCAGTTTTAGTCATTGCAATCTTGAACTTTAGTGGCATCGATGGTGTCTGCCCTTGGGCGGATGCCAACCTTGAAAAATTTTGACCTCAAGAGGTTCGGAGGGGTGGTCACCCTTCTGCCTTGTTCTTCTCCCGTTCCTGACGGTAACGATGTGGGTGTCAGGGGCGGGGGAGGACAAGGCAGAAGAGTTGGCGACCGTAGTCTGGACCCGAGGGAAAGGCTCTTCGGGAGGATGGGTTGCCATTCTTCAACCGTGATCTTCTCCCGATTCTGACGGCTCCGATGTGGGGGTCAGGATCGGGGGAGATCGCGGTAGAAGAGGTGGTGACCGAAGTCCGGAACCTTGGGGGAGGTCGCTTCGGGAGGACGGGTGGTCGCTCTTCCACCATGATCTTCTCCTGACTCTGACGGCTCCGATGTGGGTGTCAAGGTCAGGGGAGATCACGGTGGATGAGGTGATGACCAAAGTCCGGAACCGAGGGGAAAGTCCCCTAAACCTTAACTCAAACTTTCTTTCGAGGCTCGGCTGGATACTTGCTCGGCACGGGTCGGCTGCTCTTTCGTAGCTCGGTAACCGGAGTGACTTTTGCCGAAGGTTGGTTCTGGTTGCCTATCGCTCGGCGTTTGGGGCCGAGCAAAGTGAGGTGATCAGAGCCGTTGGATGGTGGCACGAATCTTGAGGCGAGTCCAGTTCTCAAGAAAACGTTATCTTGTCGTTTTGCGGACACGTGGCTTAATCAGATCCGTTCATCACACTCTAGCACACATTTTGAGATGATCTGATGGTGGTTTCACCTCGGAAGGTTTTTTCGCCATATACGAGGGTCGGTACCTCGTCCGCTCGGCTCGATGGTCGTGGGGGCAGTTCAGAATGGCCATCTACCCCCGGCCCGCATGAGGACGAGCCGGTGAAGTAAAGTCGAGCCATAGGACCCCGACCATCGTTAGGTTAGTTTGATGGCTGTGGGAGCAATTCCGAATAGCGAACTACTTCTAGCTCGCTTAGAAGCGAACTTGCGAAGTAGAATCGAGCCAAGTGTTGGACTCCGAACCATTCAACGGCTGTGGGAGCAATTCCGAACGGCGATCTACTTCTGGCTCGCCTATGGGCGAGCCGGGGAAGTAAAGTCGAGCCGAGTGTTGGACTCCGAACCATCGTTAGATTAGTTCAACGGTTGTGGGAGCAATTTCGAATGGCGAACTACTTCTAGCTCGCTTAGGAGCAAACTTGCGAAGTAGAATCGAGCCAAGTGTTGGACTCCGAACCATTCAACGGCTGTGGGAGCAATTCCGAACGGCGATCTACTTCTGGCTCGCCTATGGGGGAGCCGGGGAAGTAAAGTCCAGCCGAGTGTTGGACTCCGAACCATCGTTAGATTAGTTCAACGGCTGTGAGAGCAATTCCGAATGGCAAACTACTTCTAGCTCGCTTGGGAGCGAACTTGCGAAGTAGAATCGAGCCAAGTGTTGGACTCCGAACCATTCAACGGCTGTGGGAGCAATTCCGAACGGCGATCTACTTCTGGCTCGCCTATGGGGAAGCCGGGAAAGTAAAGTCGAGCCGAGTGTTGGACTCCGAACCATCGTTAGATTAGTTCAACGGCTGTGGGAGCAATTCCGAATGGCGAACTACTTCTAGCTCGCTTGGGAGCGAACTTGCGAAGCAGAATCGAGCCAAGTGTTGGACTCCAAACCATTCAACGGCTGTGGGAGCAATTCCGAACGGCGATCTACTTCTGGCCCGCCTATGGGCGAGCCGAGAAAGTAAAGTCGAGCCGAGTGTTGGACTCCGAACCATCGTTAGATTGAAGAGTTAAAAGCAGAGAGATGTAACAGTAGCAAAAATATGAAAAAACTTTATTTATTAACATCCAATGATCGGCTGCTTCTAAAGTTGCTAGCCGTTATTACAAGGAAAAATAAAAGAAAATTACTACAAGTAACAGGAAAGGAACGGTTCGACATCTCGAATTACTTAGAGCGGCGTTGTTGCTCTCTCTTGGTATTTTAAGAGATGGTCGGCATTCCAAGTCCTGGGAATCTCCCTGCCTTCGAGATCTTCTAGTCTGTATGTGCCGGGGTGGATTTCTTTAGAAATCTTGTAAGGTCCCTCCCAGTTCGGGGCCAATTTGCTTTTCTGACTAGGGAACGAGATGGCCAACTTTCGGAGGACCAGGTCCCCTTCTTTGAGGTCCGTTGGGCGGACTCTTTTGTTGTATGCTAGCTCAATCCTTCTTCGGTAAGTTTGCTGGCGTATGGCAGCTCTCTCTCGGATTTCGTCTATCAGATCTAGACTTGCTCTGAGCTCCTTAGCGTTCTGTTCTTCTTCATAAGCTATCAGGCGAGGAGAGGGTAACCCGACTTCTAGGGGGAAGATGGCCTCGGACCCGTAGGTGAGATTGAATGGGCTCTCGCCTGTTGGGGTCCGCTTTGTGGTGCGGTAATTCCAGAGCACGTTGGGCAGCTGATCGACCCACAAGCCTTTGGAACACTTGTCTAACCTCTTCTTAATGCCTGAAAGGATCTGTCGGTTGGCATTCTCGGCCTGGCCATTCGACTGAGGATGGGAGACGGAGGAGAACCGGTGTTGTATGGCGAGGTCTTCACATAAAGCTCGGAAGGCAGCCCCCGTAAATTGCGTTCCGTTGTCCGTAATTAGGACCCTGGGGACGCCGAATCGGCAGATCACGCTCTTCCAGAAGAATTGAACAACCTTGTTTTCGGTAATCGTGGCCAGGGGCTTGGCCTCTATCCATTTCGAGAAATAGTCGACTGCCACGACTAGGAACTTGAGCTATCCGGGGGCTGGCGGAAACGGCCCTAGTAAATCCATCCCCCACATTGCGAAGGGGATCGGACTTGATAGGGAAGTGAGTGGTGCTTGTGGAAGGCGTCGGATGTCGGAGTGCTTCTGACAGGTGCTGCATTGCCGGACGTGTCGTTCGGCGTCCCGTAGGAGAGTGGGCCAGAAATACCCGTAGTTCAACACTTTGCGCGCCAGGGCTCTGGAGCCAGAATGGGCCCCGCCGATGCCCTCATGAAGTTCTTGAAGGGCGTAGTCGGCTTGCCCGGGGAGAGGCACCTCAGGTAGGGCCGTCCGTCCACCTAGGTGAAAGAGCGTTTATATAGGATGCCTCCGATTAGTGTGTAACGCTCGGCTCGGGTTCTTACTCTTCGTGCTTCCTTCGGATCCTCGGGAAGGAGTCCGTCCCTTATAAATTCGACGAGGGGTTTCATCCAATTGTCTTCGAGGAGGACAGGCAATGTTTCAACGGAATCAAGTGTATCGTCCTCTATGCTCGGCTTCAGGAGGACTTCTATCAAAACAGTCTGTTCGAGGCCTTGAAGGGAAGAGGATGCTAATTTGGATAGGGCGTCGGCATGAGCATTTTCTTCTCTGGGGATCCTTTGGATGAGGGCCTCTTCAAACAGTGCCATGAGGCTTTTGACTTTAGCCAAGTATTTAACCATCTTGTCATCGCGGGCTTCATACTCGCCGAGGACCTGATTGATGACCAACTGAGAATCGCTGAAGATCCGCAGGCATTGTGCCCTTGCATTTCGGGCCATTCCAAGACCTGCTATTAGCGCCTCATATTCAGCTTCCGATGCTTTGAAGTTTATACGGAGGGAGTATTGAAGGATGAAGTCATCTGGGCCTGCCAGAATGACCCCTGCCCCGCTTCCCTCATTGCACGAGGACCCGTCAACATAAACCGACCAGACGGGTGGTCCCTTCACTGTTTGACTGGACTCGGGGATAGTACTCTCAACTATGAATTCGGCTAGAACCTAAGCCTTGATCGCGGTCCGAGGCTGATAAGTTATATCATGTTGGCTCAGCTCGATCGACCATTTCATAAGGCGACCCGAAGTCTCCGGCTTATGGAGGACCTGCTTCAGCGGCTGGTCGGTAAGAACGACCACCAAATGGGACTGAAAGTACGGGCGAAGTTTTCTCGCGGCCATTACCAGGGCATAAGCCATCTTTTCTATCTTCGGGTATCGGAGCTCGGCATCCCGAAGCACTTTGCTGACATAGTAGATGGGCTTCTGAGCCTGATCTTCTTCCCTCACTAAAACTGCACTGAGGGTCTGCTCGGAGGCTGCCAGGTAGAGGTAGAGGGGTTCACCAGGGATTGGTTTGCTGAGGAGAGGGGGATTGACGAGGTAAGCCTTGAGCTGGTCAAAGGACTCCTGTTGCTGCTATCCCCATTCGAATCCTTTAGCCCCCCTGAGGGCCTTGAAGAAAGGGAGGCATTTTTCCCCGGACTTTGAGAGAAAGTGCCCGATGGCGGCTAAGCAGCCTGTTAATCTCTAAACTTCTTTTACATTCTTGGGAGGGGCCATGTCTAATATGGCCTTGATTTTCTCCGGGTTTGCTTCAATTCCTCGTTGGCTAACCATGAAGCCGAGGAACTTCCCTGATGAGACGCCAAACGCACACTTGTTCGGGTTGAGTCTCATATTGTGCTTTCTCAGAACGTCAAATGCTTCTTGGAGGTCGGTCACATGATCAACGCCTCGGATACTTTTCACAAGCATGTCGTCAACATACACCTCCATGTTCCGGCCGATCTGAGCCTGAAAAACCTTGCTGACGAGGCGTTGGTATGTTGCACCTGCATTCTTTAGACCGAACGGCATGACTCTGTAGCAATAGAGGCCTTGGTCGGTCACAAACGAAGTCTTCGGGATATCCGGGAGGAACATCTGGATCTGATTGTAGCCTGAAAAGGCGTCCATGAAGCTGAGGAGCTCATGTCCCGAGGTTGCATCGATCAGGGTGTCTATGCTCGGAAGAGGGAATGGGTCCTTGGGGCAAGCCTTGTTGAGGTCGGTAAAATCAATGCAAATCCTCCAAGTCCCATTGGACTTCTTCACCATCACTACATTTGACAACCACTCAGGATAGTTCACCTCCTGTATGAACCGGGCCTTCAAGAGCTTGTCCACCTCCTCCTTAATAGCGAGCTGACGCTTGGGGGCGAACTTGCGCCTCTTTTGCTGAACCGGTTTGGACCCCGGAACAACGCTCAGGTGGTGGACCAGGAGCTTTTCGGAGATCCCGGGCATATCTGCAGCTGACCAAGCGAAGAGGTCTTCGTTCCTTCGGATGCATTGTACAATGTCTGAGCATAGGGCGGACGGGAGGGTCTTGCTAACAAAGAATTTGCGAGTCGGGTCCTGCTCTGAGAAGAGCACTTCCTCCAATTCGTCCACCAGCTCGGAGGTCGGCCGAGCAGTGTCTTGGGGGATTTCCAGAGTTTCTAAGGAGAGGACGGGTCCGAGGGTAGAGGTCATGTAGCACTTTCTGGCCATTTCCTGATTGCCCCTTACTTCCCCTACTCCGGCCCGAGTGGGAAATTTCATTTTGAGATGGTAGGCAGAAGGGACGGCTTCAAGGGCGGCCGGGTCGGGCCGACCCAAAATGACATTGTAGGCTGCTGGGACATCTACGACCATGAAGTCCATCGACTCCGTTCGGGTAGTAGGAGTTTTGCCAACGGTTACGTCGAGGGTAATCACCCCTTCAATAGTCACTGGCACTCCCGTGAACCCATGGAGCATGTAACCGGCGGGTTTGAGTCTATCTCGGGAGAGCTTTAGGCCTTTGAAAGCGGCGAGGGAGAGGATGTTTACAGAGCTGCCATTATCCACCAGTATCCTCTCCACTTTGAAATTCACCATGTGGAGGCTAATGACGAGTGCGTCACAATGTGGGGTGCGAACTCCTTCAAGATCTTCGTCTGAGAATGTGACAGGCACTCCGAGGCCTTTGAGAGGAGGGGTGGTTCGGACCGAGTTGACTTCTCTTATAAATGCCTTCCGAGAGGAGTTCGAGGAGCCCCCCATTGGGCCCCCATGAATGAGGTGGAGGACTCGCTCTTCCTCAAAGTCAGGCGTCTCTTCTCGTTCCGGACGCTTGTTAGCCCCCCGAGGCGGGGGAGGAAGTTCGGCTCGGTCCTTTCTTACAAACCTGGTCAGCTGCCCCCTCTGGATAAGGGCTTCTATCTCGTTCTTTAAGGCGCGACAATCGTTGGTGTCATGCCCGTGGTCCCGGTGATAACGACACCATTTTTCTTTGTCTCTCCTCTTGGCGGGGGTATTCATCCTCGGAGCAGGCGGTATTATCCCTTCCTTTTCGACTTCCACGAGAATGGTTGAGACATTAGTGGTGAGGGGAGTGAACTTATCAAATCTGGGGAGAGGTCGGTGCTGGCCGGCATTATCCTTCTGGAGCTTCTTAGCTCCTTCCTCTTCTGTTCCCTTTCTCTTCAACCCGAAGGAAGACCCCTCCCAGTTGGATCGATGCTCGGCCTCTTCGGCCCGGATGTACTTTTCACTGCGAAGGAGGAGGTCGAAAAAGTTCTGTGGAGGCTTCTTGGCGAGGGAGGAGCGGAGGCCGCAGCGACCGACTGGTCGAGGGATGCTATGGACCTGGCTTCTGCTGTGAACCTCTTCACATAGTCTCTCAATTTCTCCCCCTTCTTCTGGTGGAGGTGCAATAGTGAGATGTTGGTCTTCTCAGCTCTACGACTGCTTACGAAATGGGTGACGAAAAGGGTCTCGAACTGCTCGAAGGAGAATATTGATGAGGGGGCAAGGCGAGAGTACCATTCTCGAGCTGGGCCCTTGAGAGTTGCGGGGAAGGTTTTGCAGAGGAGGGCGTCGGAAGCTTGATGGAGGAGCATCAAGGTCTTAAAGCTTTCGATGTGATCAATGGGGTCGGTCTCCCCGGTGTAAGTCTCAAATTGGGGAGGTTTGAAGCCGAACGGCATAGGTGCATCCACTATGGTTCGGGAGAAAGGGGGTCGGCTAGGACGTAGGGTCCTTCCCCTAAGTTCTTCTTCTCGGTCTATCTGGCCCAGGCGCCTCTCTACCTCATGAAGACGGCGGTACATGGTGTCGTCCCTCCGACGGTAATCAGTTGAGCCTCTAGAATCGTCTTCGTACGAGGGAGAGCGAGGGCTGCGGTGATGGTAACTTCGGGAGCGACGAGGACTTGGGGTGCGCCGGGAGTTGCTAGGAGCAGGACGAGGAGATGGGGACCGTCAGCGAGGGCTTCGGACCGGGGGAGGAGATGGATTCTTGGGTGCGTTGGTGTTGGGACGGAGATTGAGAGCTTGTAGGACGGTCACTTGGAACTGCTGGAACTCGGCACGTGTGATGGGTGCCTCATTGTTCCTAGGCTGTTGCCGACCTGCAGGGGAGTGCGGCCTTCTTCGGTAGTGCTCGGAGGATTCTTTCCGACCCCTTTGGTTAGGGGACCTTCTATATTCACGGTGGCGAGGGGACCGCTCGTTCGGACGGTGTTGGCGGGAGGTTCCCTCTCGGGCCCGCTTCTCATCCAGATGGCGGCGAAGGTCATCATCTTTCTGGCGATTGAGGGCGGTATTGTGGCGACCAGAGGCTCGGGGATGATGGGAGGCCATAGAGTCCGAAGAGGCGTTGTGGATGGAGACGTGGTCTTGGTGAGGAGGCTGTTTTTGAGGGTTAGGACCCTTTGGAGGTGACTGATTTGGAGGAGGAAGGTCCTGTTGGAGTGGGTCCTCTGCTTGAGGAGGAAGCTGTCCCTGCTGTTGGGTAGGCTGGATGGGAACTTCTTGTTGCTGATCGGGGTTGGGTCCTCTGTTGGACCCTCTTGATTTGACTTTCCTAGGAGGCATGGCTGGAGAAGATCTGTTCACCGGGAAGAGGAGAGGTTTCTATTCGTTAGTTTCCCACAGACGGTGCCAATCTGTTGCCGCTAAATTTGGTGTGGGGGCAAACAGATAGTATTTGTGGATTCTTAGGGAAACTGAATAGTAAACCTGTATACCTGTTCCATCGGGGTATGATCGTCGCTCCTGCCGTGCACCTGCAAAAAGTGCGAGACACCGGGGTTGTTCCCGGCGACGCACCCTCCGACGCTCAAGTCAGTAATCTAGATGATTATGAAAGAGCGCAAAAAACTGGAGAAAGATTGATTACCTCTTAATGGAGATGGATGGGGGGTATTTATAGGCGTCTTAGGAAACATATTAGGCATGTAATTCCTGTGTATAGATAAGGAATGTAATCCCTAATTCCCAGTGAAAGGATAGATATGAATCAGGGCCGTTGATTAATGTTAATCAGAAACCCTAATTCTATCCTGCTGGACCGGGTTTGTTGCGGGTTGAAGCCCGCACCCAGTTGAGGTGGATCCGTTCACGGGTTATTGGATCTGTGAGAAGGAGACCCAGGACTCGCTTCAGACCCGTTTGTAGGTGAAATCACTGTTTTACCCCTGGGCTTCAGGATTCATGTTCAATTTGGACGGTCTCGATTAAACCCCTATTTTTAGCCACATCACCTTAAATATTTTATAGGTACCCAAGAAAGATCGCTGGATACTTGACAGCGGGTGTTCAAAACATATGACAGGACATGCCAACCTTCTTTCCACCATCCAAAGCATAGATGGAGGAACAGTTACCTTTGGTGATAACAACAAAGGCAAAGTCATAGGAATCGGCATGGTAGGTAAAAATTCTAACCCCACTATAGAAAATGTATTGTTGGTTAGTGGATTAAAGCATAATCTATTAAGTATTAGTCAATTGTGTGATAAAAGGTATAAAATAGTATTTGAAAAAGATGCATGTTTGATTTATGACTCTTCTATGCAAAATATCATTTTTCAAGGTTTTCGCAAAAATAATATTTATGAATTGTGTTTGAATACAATTGAGTTTTTAAATGATTTTTGTTTAATAGCTTCTAACAATGAATCTTGGCTTTGGCATAGAAGATTTGGACATGTGAACATGAAGAATCTCTCAAAATTATCTAAGTATAACCTAGTTAAAGGACTGCCAAAACTATCCTTTAAAAAGGATAAGTTATGTGATGCATGTCAACTAGGAAAACAAATCAAATCCACTTTTAAAAAAAAGAAGTAATTTCTACTAGTAGGCCGCTCGAATTAATTCATATGGATTTATTTGGCCTTACTAGAGTTGCTTCTTTAAATAAAAGTAGATATGTATTTGTTTTAGTAGATGATTTTTCAAGATTCACTTGGACATTCTTTTTAAAACATAAAAATGATGCTTTTGATGAATTTGCAAATTTTTGTAAGCGTATTCAAAATCAAAGATCTCTAACCATAGTCACTATTAGAAGTGATCATGGTGGAGAATTTGAGAATGAAACATTTACAGAATATTGCAACAAGAATGATATAACACATTCATTTGCATTTCCTAAAACTTCACCACAAAATGGAGTGGTTGAAAGGAAGAATAGGACTTTGCAAGAATGCGCACGTACCATGCTTGTTGAAAGTAATTTACCAAAGCACTTTTGGGCTGAAGCTGTTGCTACAGCTTGTTATGTTTTAAATAGAATTCTTATAAGACCTAAGCTAAAGAAGACTTGTTATGAGTTGTTTTTTAACAAAATTCCTAAAGTCTCTTATTTTAAGACATTTGGTTGTAAGTGTTTTATTCTAAACACAAAAGATAATTTAAACAAATTTGATCCTAGATCTAATGAGGGTATCTTTTTAGGATACTCAAATAGGAGTAAAGCATATAGAATTTTCAATAAGTCTACAATGACTATTGAAGAGTCAATGCATGTTACATTTGATGAATCTCTAACTTCATCAAATTTAAATAAAGATGATGAAGTTGATTCATCACCTTTAAATAATGTGATTAAATCTTTAGAACAAACTAGTCTGGCTGATAAGTCGACTGATAAGGACTTCCAGTCGACTGAAGTAAAGCAATCGACTGAAGAACCTGTCAAGTCGACTGATCCTATTGTGATATCTTCAACTTTACCAAAATCCTTTGTTGAAGTTAAAGATCATCCTCATGACTTAATAATTGGTAACATCTCCCATGGTATTCAGACACGATCACATGTTAATATGATTTCTCATACAGCATTCTTGTCGGATTTTGAACCAAAAAATATACAAGAAGCTTGTGAGAATGAATTTTGGATGAATGCCATGCAAGATGAATTAAACCAATTTATAAGGAATGATGTGTGGGATTTAGTTCCACTACCTCTTGATCAGACTATTATTGGTACCAAATGGGTATTCAAAAATAAGTTAGATGAATCAGGACAGGTTGTAAAGAACAAAGCTAGATTAGTTGCTCAAGGGTATAATCAAGAAGAAGGTATAGATTTTGATGAAACATATGCTCCTGTTGCTAGACTAGAATCAATTTGTATTTTATTATCTTTTGCTTGTTTCATAAATTTTATACTCTATCAAATGGATGTTAAAAGTGCTTTTCTTAATGGGTTTATTAAAGAAAATGTTTATGTTAAACAACCACCAGGCTTTGAACATGAACAATTTCCAGATCATGTTTATAAATTGAAAAAGGCTTTATACGGTCTTAAACAAGCACCTCGTGCTTGGTATGATCGTCTGAAAACTTTTCTTTTAGAAACAGGATTTGAAATAGGTAAAGTAGACACTACCTTGTTTATTAAGAGAGTTAAGAATGATATCTTAATCATACAAATATATGTTGATGATATAATTTTTGGTTCTACTAATAATAATCTATGTCAAGAGTTTGCTAATACCATGAAAAACGAGTTTGAGATGAGTCACATGGGTGAACTCAATTATTTCCTTGGACTTCAAATTAAACAGTCCTCAAATGGCATATTTATTAATCAAGGAAAATATGCAAAGGAATTACTCAAACGTTTTAACATGGATAGTACTAGTAGTAAATCCACACCTATGGCTACTACTACTACCCTTGACAAAGATATATTAGGTAAGAGTGTTGATCAAAAACTCTATCGAGGTATGATTGGTTCACTCTTATATATTACCGCAAGTAGACCAGATATTATGTTCAGCATATGTTTATGTGCTAGATTTCAGTCTAGTCCTAAAGAGTCTCATTTAAAAGCTGTGAAACGAATTTTAAGATACGTTAAAGGCACATCTGAATATGGTTTATTTTATCTACGCACCGATAATTTTCAACTTTTGTCATATAGCGATGCTGATTTTGCTGGTAGTAAAACTGATCGCAAGAGTACGAGTGGGACATGTCACTTTTTGGGACATTCACTAGTCTCTTGGTGCAGTAAAAAGCAAAATTCCGTATCCCTATCAACTACAGAAGCTGAGTATATCGCTGCAAGTTTGGCATGTGCACAAATCTTATGCATGAAACAAACTTTATTAGATTATGGTATTTCCTTTGAAAAACCTTCAATTATGTGTGATAATACCAGTGCAATTAATCTATCTAAAAATCCGATTCAACATTCACATACGAAGCATATTGATATTCGACATCATTTTCTACGTGATCATGTTTTAAAAGGAGATATATCTTTAGACTTTATCTCTACTGATAAACAAGTAGCAGACATCTTTACCAAACCCCTTAAAGAAGATACTTTTATTAATTTAAGAAGAGAACTAGGAATATGTAATTTTATTGATATTTGTTGAAAGTTTCATCTGTTAAGTCGACTGTGTTTTTGATTAAGTCGACTGTACTGTATTTTAATATATACCTATTTTGTTCTCTGACCAGTCGCCTGATCCTTATTCCAGTCGACTGATCAGCAGATATAAAAAATTTAGTCTCTTCTCGACTAAGTCGACTGCTATACCCTACCAGTCGACTGTCGCGAGTTCAATAGTCTTCAGCGACGACTCATCACAGCTTTTGAGATAAAAATCTCATCTCTTTTCACCTGTGACTACTCATATCAGCCGTCGATCTCTACTCTTTCAATCTCAGCCTTCAATCTCCAGTTAAAAACCCCTTTTACAGCGCCCTTCTTCACCTTTTACCGTTCTCCCAGTTTTCCCCCAAATTTCAAAACCCTAATCAGAGAAGAAGAAGAAGTCGACTCAATCTTATCTGCTGCTGCTGCTCGACTCCTTTCTGATCTCTCTCCTTTTTCCTTGGTAAAATCCTTCCTACTCTCTTTTGATATGGCTCCTAAGCGTTCTAAGAGGTCTCATGATGCTAGCTCATCTCAAGATTATTCTCAATATTTGTTGAGTCCTGATTTTTTAGAACGTTGGCACTTAATGTGTAGCATTACTATTTTTCCGGGTCGTTTTGTCAATTTTGGTGATTTGGATAGGTTTAACCTTGTTCCCTTATTCCAAAATTGCAGTCTCTATGATTATCTCTCTTTAACTAATCAACCCGACTATTACCCACAACTAATCTATCTTTTCTATACGAACATGAGAGTTGTTCAATTGAGAGATGGAGATGTTGTGATCCGTTCTTCAGTCAAAAATACCCAGATGACTCTCACACCCGAGAGAATCAATCAAGTAATGGGTATTGATGACGAGGGACTTGATCTCGGTGACATTATCCTTAATGATTTCTCTATTTTATCTAGAATATTTTTGCCAAATCAAGGACCCCCAATGACTAGTAAAAACATAACACCTGTTGCAAAATTAGTTGCTAGAATACTTGCTTATAACATTCTTCCCAAAAGAGGAAGTTATGATCAGTATTCGATGGAATTGCAACAAGCTGTTTATGCCATTTTTGGTAAAATAGCTATTAATTGGGGTCGTGTCATTTTCTCTAAACTTCAACAGCATCATATTCATTTCCTACCCTTTGGAGGTCTCCTTACCAGGGTCTTTACAGCTTATGATATTGATCTCGACTCCGAGACCAATGTCGTTAAGCAGTATGAATGCTTCGATCGTGCTAGTTTAGCACGTATGAAGCTTCTTGATCCTGCTCCTAGACCAACCCCTAGGTCTCCTCCTCCTTCTCAAGTTCCTTTGGTTTCTAGTGCTAGACCTTCAGCCTCCTCTAGTTCTTCTCGTCCTCAAGCTAGATATGAAGATCCATCAACTCTTTATGAATGTGTAAATTACCTTTTGAAACATTCAGAGACTGTTGATTCTCAGCTTCACTCCATTGACTCCAAAATTGATCACCTAACTGATCTCTTCACTTCTTAATTTCCCCTCCTTCTCATGCTGGTGATGAAGACTCAGAAGAGGACGATTGAAGATTATTTTTCGTTATTATGTAATTTTTTATTTTTCCTATGTATTGATGAACTTATAAGCTTATGTATGAGATCATTAATTCTGTGTTCTTTTATGAGACTGGTTATTTTTTTTTTGTTGTTTTTGTTGATGACAAAGAGGGAGAATATCTCTCTTATTTATTTACATGTGTTTGTATGTGTTTTTTCTGTGTTTGTTTATATTTCTGTGTGTATTTTTTATCTCTGATAAGTCAACTAATATCCTCATAAGTCGACTGATCTATCTGTATTTGTATTTCACATATGTCCTGTGTATTCTTTATCTGTTGTCATTACCATGCTTGTATTATTTTTCTGTTATTATCAGCTATTGTGTTGTCATCATCAAAAAGGGGGAGAATGTTGATTCTTGATTTTGATGATCACAACACACTGCACATGTATCTATGCTAAACTTACAGGTGCTATACACAAAGGACTTACTACTATACAGCTGAACAATTGAACAAGCACAAAAGCTCCAGCTAAAGACAATGATCAAAGCTTCATTCAAGACTCAAGACTCAAGACTCAAGACTCAAGCTCAAATGTGTCAATAAATTGTCATGTCTTGTAAACAATGTAATTTTACTTTTGTTGAGTCTTAGTATGTTGTAAAGCCTTGTCACACACACATACACTCACTATTTTATAATGTGTGTTTTTTCGAAAACATCAAAAAGAGTCAAAACAGTTTGAAATAATTTAACTGTTGAGTACCAGTCGACTGATGACTCTGGCAGTCGACTGTCAGTACAAAACTGTTTAAATTTATTCAAACTCTGACCAGTCGACTCATTATGGCAACCCAGTCGACTGTTCGAGTGCTTTTGACCGTTTTCTGTTTTCAAAATCGATTTTTCAAATTCAAAAGCTTTAAGATCCGTTGGTTGACTGTTGGAATAACTGTCTCCCAACATCCAGGAGTTCTAACTCTATAAATAGAGTTCAGAACTCACTGAATAAGATCTTACAACACTTTTTAAGATCTCCAAGCATTCTTGAGCATTTCTAAGTGAAAAAGAGAAAAAACTTTCAAGTTTCAAAATCTCTGGTTCTCTACACTCAGTCCAGTATAACATCGGAATTCGTTCTGGACTGGGTATAGAAGTCGACCTTTGTTTAGCCACGTTCTACAACACATAACACCAACAAGGCTATAGGTTGACTGTAAAGTTTTACTGTTTTCTTTTTGCTCTCGGTTGGAGAGTTAGACTCTAGGGTGTAGAGTCGGTCGTTTCACTCTTGGTAGTAGAGTTGGTCTGCTTTCTCTGGTTGAGAGAAAGGACTACGGGTTAGACAAGGTTGTTGTCTTAACGCCGTAGGGTATTCTTGTAAACTTGTTTTATAGTGAAAATCTCAAGTAGGTTGCTTGGGGACTGGATGTAGGTCGGAAGGACCGAACCAGGATATATCGTGTGTACTCTGTGATTGCTCTCTTGATCTTGCATTTACTTTTTGTTTACTTAAGTTCTGTAAAACTTGTCTGGACAGTCGACTCCTTGCATTACCAGTCGACTGGTCAGTCTCGTATAAGTTGTATTTTAACTGTGTCTTCAGTCGCCTGTCTCAACTTTAAGTCGACTGCACAGAGTTGTTTATATTTGCTTTTACTTGGTCATATCAGTCGACTGGTTCACAACTAAGTCGACTGCACCGAAGAAAAATTTATTTATTCCACAGTTTTTTAATTAACACTATTCACCCCCCCCCCCCACCCCCCTATAGTGTTTGTTGCCTCGCCTACAGGATCCAACACAAGGGTTGACGATTTGGGGTATATGCCATCGGCTAAATAGTAACCAACAACATATTCTTTACCTTGAATTGGTAATTAGCAGGAGGAGTAATACCTTGAGTTAGGTTAGCGAATAGATTTGACGCTTGTAACACATTGATGTCATTGTTCGAGCCCGTTAGTCCAAAATATGCATGCCATATCCATAAGTCATAAGAAGCCACTACCTCAAGAATGATAGTTGGACTACCATGATGACCCGAGTATTGTCCCGCCCAAGCCGTTGGACAGTTTTTCCATACCCAATGCATACAATCAAGACTTCCCAACATTCCTGGAAAACCTCGTTCTTCACCCTTCTGTAATAATCTTGCAACTTCATTGGCATTGGGTGTTCTTAAGTATTCATCTCCGTAAACCTCTACAATTGGCCCTGCAAAATTTCTTTAAACATAAAATTGCAGTAGACTCACCAATTCTTATATATTCATCGGTACAATCCGCTGCTAATCCATATGCCAACATTCGAAATGCTGCCGTGACCTTCTGCAAAGTGGATAATCCAAGCTTTCCGATACCATCTCTCTTTTGTACGAAGAAGGTATCGTGATCTTTTACCGCATCGACAATACGAAGAAATAGACTTCTCTGCATCCGGAATCTTCTACGAAATAAATTTATTTGATTAATGTTATATATGATATTATTAAATTAATTCTTAAGTAATTTTACACTTGATTATTTTACATTGTTATTACAAGTAAAAAGTTCATAATTTAAAATTAGTTCCAAAAAGTACTAATATTAGGCTCGTTTTAAAGCTTTCGGCGAGATATTTGCAACAGCATAATTTTTTTTTCCCAAATACATTATTAATATAAGCAATTTAATGTAAAATTATTTATAACAAAACTAATCAAAAATTCCTATAAATTATAGAGATGCATGGTTGGAGTGGGTCTTTATTTTCTCATCTCTATAATGAAATATTCCTATTCCTGGGAATATTCCATTATAGAGATGAGAAATAAAGACCCCCCCCTATTGGAGATGCTCTTAGAGACCGTCGGTTAGTTTATTCTGGAAGAGTGGAACCAAATTGATGACTTTGAGTAAGACTGTTCATTAGTTCAAAACCGAACCTAACTTTTTCGGTTTGGCAATTTAGAAACCGAACACCGAACCGCTGAATAAAAGTTCGGTACAAACCGAACCGAAATTTATCGGTTCGGTTTTGGTTGAGAACCGAAATAACCGAACTACCCTAAGTTGATATATAGCTCTGGTTATAAGGCCTCAAATTACAAATTTCCTGAACATCCAGGAAAATTTTGCCGTACTGCCCCACTTTTTGAAAATATTTGGCGCTTTGCCCCACATCCGAAAACAATTAACGATCTGCCCCTGTTTAGGACACATCGGCATAAACCGTTATTGGAAACAACGGCATAGGTTATTTACGTGCCGTTATTTCCAATAACGGCATCTATTTTACATTTTTTTTCATGCCGTTATTTGGAATAACGGCATCAGTATATTTCTCTTACAAGTGTGAATCTTCTAACTTTAAAAAATTCTAAGTGTGAAAAAAACTTATAAATAATGCCGTTATCTTGAATAACGACATTCGAATGACTGATGTCGTTATTGGAGATAACGGCATCAGTTATATATAAATGAACTCTTGCCGTTGTTTGGAAAGAGAGAGAATGAATAATAAGTTTTAAAAAAAATTATAACTAATGTTGTTATTCCAAATAACGGCATCAGTTATAATTTTTTTTTTTTAACTTATTCGTCAGAAAGGATGAATAATAAGTTACTTTTTTATTAAAAAAAATTATAACTGATGTCGTTATTCCAAATAACGTCATCAGTATTGAGAATGCCGTTATTTGAAATAACGGCATCTGTTATAAGGTTTTCACACTTGCAATTTTTTCTCTAAATGGAGACTACAAGCATGACACTTTTTTTAAATATAGATACCGTTATTGGAAATAACGGCACGTAAATAACCTATGCCATTATTTCCAATAACGGTTTATGCTGACGTGTCCTAAACAGGGGCAGATCGCTAATTGTTTCGGAAGTGGGGCAGAGCACCAAATATTTTCAAAAAGTGGGGCAGTACGGCAAAATTTTCAACATCTAGTATCTTATCAAAGTTTAGGTAACTTTTAATCAGCTTGGGATAGATACTTCAAGTTATCTTTTCACCAAGTAACCTGGATGTTGCATTAACCTCCACATTACAACGATATTAACTATATTATCATAACTCTACACCCAAACCTGATTTATCCCCTTAACCAACATCAAATTGCAGCAATTCAAGCTCTAAAAACTCACAACAATGAAAAAAATTCTAAGGGATTGAAACAAAACAACAGAAAGGGGCACTGTAAATTCATAGAAGCCTAAAAAAACTGCAGTAACATTCAACATCCAAAAACCTGCAGTAACATCCAAATGACAAATCTACACATCAACAATCAGTAGAGAAGCCTAAAAAAACTGCAGCTATGAGCAAACATAGCAGTAAGGAAATGCTGATGGACTGCATAAAAAATGCAGCATTACATCCCAGGTAAACAGCAGTAAAAAAAAAACAGTACGGAACATGAACAAGTTAAATTTCAGCAAAGAACATTCAATTGTTAAGTCTTTGTAGCCTACGCATCAACATTCACCATGACATCATTTGAGGAATTGCATCCAATTGTTAAAGAATTGCAGTAAGGAATTTGAGAATAATTTTAGTTCGGCTTTCCTGCAACAAAACACATGAATTTAGAGAAGTAAATGAATAAATATCTCTAGGTTATAAAATATCAGATCAAGCCATATTGTTCGTCAAGTTGATTGTGAAGGGTATTGTGAAGAAATTAGACCTGGCTTTCAAGCAGTTCATGTGAAACAAGATGTGAAGAAAGTTGTCGAAGAAAAATCATGTTTTCTTTATGTCGTCATTCAATCACACTCATTTGTATATATAAACAACAGAACAACAAAATAACATTACCAGAGTGGTTGACCACGCACCACTGTTTTATGGCCTACATTGTTACAGGAAGCATCATCAATATAATACATGAGTACAAGACAAATAAGGAAATAATATAACTTTAATTTATGACTAAGAAAATAAGAAAAAAATTCACCAAAGTATCAAATTTAAAGGTCAACAATTGTGAGTTCTATTCCACCAATTTTTGTCATCTCTGTTGAATTAAACGAGAATTTAGTCATTGATTTATTGAGCTTTTAACAAATTTTGAATAAATGAAAAAACATAATTAAAATTACCATTCTCAATCCTTTCAAGTTGAGCAGTCGCTTTATTGTGTGGATTAGACCGATAATTATCCATATGATTTTTCATAGCTATTGTCCCATTTTTCTTAGGATCGGTGCTAAACAGCTTCCCACAATAATTGCACTTTCCTTTCACACTACCATCCGTCTCAGTGAACTTAGTAAAATGTAGCCAAACTTTGGTCGTAGGTTTAATTGGTTTTCTAGTATTTTGTGTAGGTTGGGTACCAATACTTGCTTCTGTTTGGCTCATATTATCAATATTAATGGAATTTGAATCTGCACGACCA
Organism: Hemerocallis citrina; assembly: GCA_017893485.1. NCBI lineage: Eukaryota > Viridiplantae > Streptophyta > Magnoliopsida > Asparagales > Asphodelaceae > Hemerocallis > Hemerocallis citrina. Next base: position 157,702,886 of record CM030368.1, on the reverse strand, counting down.
ATACTATCCATATCAACCTTCATACTAGTACCGCACTAGTACACTACCACTACAACCAGTCAAACCACTTGAAATCTACAAATTTAAATCCAATTACACAAATTTCTAATTAACAATGAATTTAAAACACTTTAAAGTTTCAAGTTTAATTTATACCTTTTCGATTTCAGAGATTGAGACTTGAGATGGGCGGTGCAACAACAGTGGATAGATCTTGATATGAGCAAAGCCAGGACAGAAAAGGAGAAAAAGGCCTTGCTATGATTTATGAAAGGACTATAACTACAATATCATCTAAATTAAACAAAAATCAAGATAATCATTCACAAATATTAACTATCTTCTCATACAAAAAGTATTAATACAATCCTAAAAGAATAAAAGTATTATCCAATGTGAGAATATTAACTTCAATATTATATTGTATTACAATCATGGAGTCCATGGAGTCATGAACAGTGCCTGAGGGATCAAGAGGGGGGCAGCTTGGACTGGAGAGATCGAGACTCGAGAGCAGTGGAAATTGGGAGAAGTCCCGTCGTGGCGAGGGGGCGGTGTGGGAGAGGTCGAAAGGGGGCAGCGGGATGCCATGAAGAGGTTGAGAGCGGTGGAGACTGGAGAGGTCGAGATCTGGAGCGGCTTGCAGGTGGAGACTCGAGAGGCGGATAGGTTTGGAAGTCGGGATCTTTGGCGCTGACTAGGGTTTCAAGTGAGAGGTGAGAAAACTGGTATTACTCTTGATCAATCTCATTACATTGAGAAGATCTTGAAGAAAATACAATTACTTTGACCGTAGACCTGCATGTACACCTAGTGACCCTCATGTTAAACTTTTGAAAAATTCTGGTGCTAGCAGTTAGACAAAAAGAATATGCTAGTATTATTAGTATCCTTCGATACGCTACTGACTGCACTAGACCTGACATTGCATATGCTGTAGGTGTATTATGTAGATTTACGAGTTGTCCTAGTTCTGAGCATTGGAATGCTATTGACAGAGTCGTGAGGTACTTGAAAAAGACCATAAACTTAGGACTACATTATGAGAGGTTTCCCGCTGTCCTTGAGGGATTCAGTGATGCAGATTGGAATTCATTTTCGGATGATTCCAAGGCCACAAGTGGATACGTTTTTAGTATCGCTGGTGGTGCTGTTTCTTGGAGGTCCAAGAAACTGACTATTTTAACTTACTCTACTATGGAGTCTGAGTTAGTTGCTCTAGCTGCAGCTAGTGAGGAGGCAAGCTGGCTGAGGAACCTCTTGTCTTACATTCCTTCATGGAATAGGCCTATACCTCCGATCTTAATCCACTCAGATAGTACTGCTGCCATAGCTAAAGTACAAAATGCTTACTATAACGGTAAGAGATTAGCGATTCATCGCAAGCACAGTACGGTGAGAGAGCTCCTCACGTCTAGTGCTATTACTGTGGATTTTGTCAGATCAGAAAGTAATCTTGCAGATCCTTTGACGAAAGGATTGTCTCGAGATAAAGTTTGGAATACATCGATAAGGATGGGACTGAAGCCCATTTAGGATCACAGTTGGTGGAAACCCAACCTATATGATTGGAGATCCCAAGACATAGGTTCAATGGGAAAAACAAGTCATACTGTGATTGAAATCATGCAACCTAGGAGTTTTACCACTCTTTAGTCCATCCTGATGTGCATGTGCATGATATATTGTAACGTTAGTAAGGATGAGCTTGGCTCTTAATGAACTCTATATCTCTGAATGAGAGGAGTGCCTAGCTACAAGAGCACTCTTGATAGACTCACCGGGGTGTTTGTGAAGTGTGGCCGCTTCTATGAGAATGGGGCTGATTCTCTAAAAACATTCACCTATACTGGGATAAGCACAAGGCCAGAATGTGCTGGCATTTAGAACTTGCACCTGGTAGAATCACATGTGGTTTTCCTTCACTATGTAAAAACGGGTAATGAGTTCAAGACTGAAGATCACTCATTATTCTTGCATTTTGAGGATTGTCCACTATGTAAGGTTCAAGTCTTCGAAAACCTTACTTATGCATGGTTTTATACTTTTGAAAAACCCGCTTCTTTTAAAATTAGTGTTTTAAATATATAAGTGGGGAATTATTGGAATTGAGTATACATTCAAAACACTCATCTTGTTGACAATACTGTCTCATGGCCCAACGGTTAAAGTTTTGAGTTCACAAGAGGTTGGGGGTTCGATTCCTACATTCTACATGATATATATATATATATATATATATATATATATATATATATATATATATATATATATATCTCACCGGGCTGGGCCTTAGGGCCTTAGGGGTCTTGGGGTCTAATTGAAAAAAAAAACAGAACTCTTTTTTTTTAACTGTCAAAATTCAAAAACGTTTTTTATTAAAGAAATATAAATGTTTCAAACTTAAATAGACTTTATTTTATAGCAGTTTCACAAATTAAATGATATTCATTATATAGCCGTTTTTTCTATTAATGCATACAATTTAATAGCTTCTGGTTACAAGCTATAAGTATAGATCATCTTTGGGAAGAAAAAGATATAGAAATACAGAAACAGAAAAGAAAAGAAAAATTCTATCATTCAATTCTTTCTCAAAATCTATTTTCTGCGGTTTTTGTTTGCTGATTGTTGGTGCAAGTTGGTACGTGCTGCGATTGGAGTCTTGGCAGCACTGTAAATCAGAAGCTCGTTGTATCCCGGGAGAAGTGTTTGGTGATCAACGATTCATCTCCAGAATCGGCCAAATAGTTTCTTAAAGAAAGTGCAACCCACGCCTCGAGCTACTTCTCACTTTCTTCCTGTTGCAGATCAATTCCAGAAAGTTCACTTGGTACACTCAGGTCCAATTCTTCTAACAATTTTAAGAAACTATTTTCGTGATCTGTAATGGCTTTAGTTTCTGACCGCAAATATGAAACCAACAAACCAGAAAAATTTGCTGGCTTGAACTTCAAGCGATGGAAGAACAAAATGTTTTTCTATTTGTCACTGAAGGAAGTTGCCCATGTTCTTACCCAAGACTGCCCTGTAATGCCTAACCCAGAACCTGTTGATGCCAATGATAATGAACAAATCTTAGATGACATAGCAGAATGGAAGGATGCCGATTTTAAATGTAGGAACTTCATCTTGAATGTGCTATCCGACGAACTGTATGACTATTACTTACAGTCCGATACGGCTAGGTCTGCTTGGGAAGCCCTACAGAAGAAATATGACACTGAAGAGGCTGGCTCGAAGAAATTCGCAGTCAGTCATTACCTCAAATACACCATGGTCGACGACAAGCTGGTAACTATTCAATCACACGAGTTACAACATATTGCTCATGAGATCATTTCAGAGGGAATACCCCTCGATGAGCAATTTCAAGTAGCTGTGATGATTGACAAGTTACCACCTGGTTGGAAAGACTACAAGAATATCCTGCGACACAAATCAAAGGAACTGGCCATGGAGAATTTGATAACTAGGCTTAGAGTTGAGGAGGAATCCAGAAAGCAACATCAGAAAGAAGAAGTCCAGCTTGTTCAACAGAACAAAGCGAAGGTCCATTTGAAACCAAAGAACAAGCCGTTCAAGAAGAATGCTAGTCGGAAGTTCAATTCGAACTTTCGTCAGAATGGTCAGAATGGACGTCAGAATTCGAATAAGACAAATAACCAGCAAGCCCAAACCAACAACAATGGAACAGATCCTATCGAGTGTTGGAAGTGTCATCGCTTTGGACATATCGCTAGGAACTGCCGATCGCGTACGCCTGCACCACAGGCAAATGCTATCGAAGGGCCGTTAATGGCTATGATTACTAAGATTAACATGGTCGGTGTAACCGATGGGTGGTGGGCTGATACGGGCACTACTAGGCATGTTTGCTATGAGCGCAGCTGGTTCAAAACTTATAAGGAGACTGAAGGTCAAAAAGTGCAACTTGGTGATTCACACTGTATCAATGTGATGGGCACTGGAGAGGTGGACTTGGAGTTCACCTCTGGCAGGACTGTTACCCTTAAGGATGTCTTACACACTCCTGATAAGAGGAAGAACTTGATTTCTGGATACCTGCTCAACAAGGCTGGTTTTCATCAGAGCATCGGATCCGACCAGTATGTTATAACTAAAAATAAGATTTTTGTGGAAAAGGGATTTACTTGTAATAGGAATGCTTAAACTCAGTATTGAAATGAATAAGAATAATGCTTCTGTTTACTCTTTGTCTTCTTTTAATTTATGGCACTCTAGACTATGTCATGTTAATAAGAAATTGGTAAATAATATGAGCAAACTTGGCATGATACCAAAAGTTAACTTAAATGAATTTGAAAAAATGCACATCCTGTAGTCAAGCTAAGATAATTAAAACTTCACATAAAAGTGTAGCTAGAGAAACAAAAATTTTAGACTTGATACACTCTGATATATGTGAGATGGATGGAACCTTAACCAGAAATGGTAAAAGATATTTCAATATGTTTATTGATGATCATTCAAATTATACTCATGTTTATTTTATGGCACATAAGAGTGAAGCAATTGACATATTTAGAACTTATGTAACTGAAGTGCAAAATCAATTTGAAAGAAATATTAAGAGATTTCGTAGTGATAGAGGTACAGAATATGATTCCAATGAATTTAAACAATTATATGCATCATTTGGAATTATTCACGAGACCACTGCACCTTATTCACCTGAATCTAATGGAAAAGCTGAAAGAAAGAATAGGACTCTTACTGAATTGGTAGTTGCTTCGCTTATTAGTTCTGGAGCACCCAAATCTTTATGGGGTGAAGCTCTCTTATCTGTATGTCATGTTTTAAATAGAATTCCACATCTATCTTCTGATACTTCACCATACGAATTATGGAGAAGTAGAAAGCCTAATATTGATTATTTTAGAGTTTGGAGTTGTTTAGCATATGTCAGAAAACCCGACCCTAAAAGAATCAAACTTGCAAGTAGGGCATATGAATGTGTTTTTATTGGTTATGCAGATAACAGTAAGGCTTCCAGATTTTTAGACTTAAATAGTAATGTGATTATTAAATCCTTAGATGCTAATTTTTATGAGGATAAATTTCCTTACTTATTGAGGAACAGTGGGGGTAGTAGTGGGGGTTCACAACCCTCAACTTCCACTGGTATTCCTCAAACTAGTACAAATGCTAATGTTGATTTAGATTCTGAGCCACGTAGAAGCAAACGTGCTAGAAGTACTAAAGATTTTGGTGATGACTATGTTGTATATACTTTAGAATATGATCCTAGTTCTATCAATGAGGCTTTAACCTCACCTGATGCCGATTTGTGGCAAGAAGCCATAAATGACGAAATGGATTCATTAACCTCTAATGGTACTTGGGAGTTAGTGGACTTACCTCGCGGTAGTCGTACTATAGGATGCAAATGGATTCTTAAAAGAAAGCTCAACCAGATGGTACAATTGAAAATTTTAAAGCTAGACTAGTGGCTAAAGGATATGTACAAAAGGAAAATATAGATTTCTTTGACATTTACTCTCTTGTGACCCGTGTGACTACCATAAGAGTTTTATTAGCCATTTCTGCTATGCATAACTTGATGATCCACCGATGGATGTTAAAACAGCTTTTCTTAATGGAGAACTTGAAGAGGAACTTTATATGGATCAGCTTGAAGGTTTTGTGATTCCAGGGCAGGAACACAAAGTCTGCAAGCTGAATAAGACTTTATATGGTCTTAAGCAAGCTCCTAAACGGTGGCACAACAAAATTGATCAATTATTACTCTCAAATGGTTTTTCTATTAATAATGTTGATAAATGCCTTTATTATAAAGCATCCAGTGATAGTTGCATCATACTTTGTCTATATGTAGATGATTTACTCATTTGTGGTTCTTCGATTGAATTAATTTCAGAGACTAAAACTATGCTTAGTCAAAATTTTGATATGAAGGACCTAGGTGAGGCCAATGTTATTTTAGGCATGAAAATCACACGTTCTGAAACTGGTATTACTCTTGATCAATCTCATTACATTGAGAAGATCTTGAAGAAATACAATTACTTTGACCGTAGTCCTGCATGTACATCTAGTGACCCTCATGTTAAACTTTTGAAAAATTCTGGTGCTGCAGTTAGTCAAAAAGAATATGCTAGTATTATTGGTAGCCTTCGCTACGCTACTTACTGCACTAGACCTGACATTGCATATGCTGTAGGTGTATTATGTAGATTTACGAGTTGTCCTAGTTCTGAGCATTGGAATGCTATTGACAGAGTCGTGAGGTACTTGAAAAAGACCATAAACTTAGGACTACATTATGAGAGGTTTCCCGCTGTCCTTGAGGGATTCAGTGATGCAGATTGGAATTCATTTTCGGATGATTCCAAGGCCACAAGTGGATACATTTTTAGTATCGCTGGTGGTGCTGTTTCTTGGAGTTCCAAGAAACAAACTATTTTAACTTACTCTACTATGGAGTCTGAGTTAGTTGCTCTAGCTGCAGCTAGTGAGGAGGCAAGCTGGTTGAGGAACCTCGTCTTACATTACTTCATGGAATAGGCCTATACCTCCGATCTTAATCCACTCAGATAGTACTGCTGCCATAGCTAAAGTACAAAATGCTTACTATAACGGTAAGAGATTAGCGATTCATCGCAAGCACAGTACGGTGAGAGAGCTCCTCACGTCTAGTGCTATTACTGTGGATTTTGTCAGATCAGAAAGTAATCTTGCAGATCCTTTGACGAAAGGATTGTCTCGAGATAAAGTTTGGAATACATCGATAAGGATGGGACTGAAGCCCATTTAGGATCACAGTTGGTGGAAACCCAACCTATATGACTGGAGATCCCAAGACATAGGTTCAATGGGAAAAACAAGTTATACTGTGATTGAAATCATGCAACCTAGGAGTTTTACCACTCTTTAGTCCATCCTGATGTGCATGTGCATGATATATTGTAGAGTTAGTAAGGATGAGTTTGGCTCTTAATGAACTCTATATCTCTGAATGAGAGGAATGCCTAGCTACAAGAGCACTCTTGATAGACTCACCGGGGTGTTTGTGAAGTGTGGCCGCTTCTTTGAGAATGGGGCTGATTCTCTAAAAACATTCACCTATACTGGGATAAGCACAAGGCCGAAATGTGCTGGCATTTAGAACTTGCACCTGGTAGAATCACGTGTGGTTTTCCTTCACTATGTAAAAACGGGTAATGAGTTCAAGACTGAAGATCACTCATTATTCTTGCATTTTGAGGATTGTCCACTATGTAAGGTTCAAGTCTTCGGACACCTTACTTATGCATGGTTCTATACTTTTGAAAAAACCGCTTCTTTTAAAATTAGTGTTTTAAATATATAAGTGGGGGATTGTTGGAATTGAGTATACATTCAAAACACTCATCTTGTTGACAATACTGTCTCATGGCCCAACGGTTAAAGTTTTTAGTTCACAAGAGGTTGGGGGTTCGATTTCTACATTCTACATGATATATATATATATATATATATATATATATATATATATATATATATATATATATATATATATATATATATATGGTAAAAGGGATATGAGCAACTTGCTCATTTGGTAAATGCGCAATTGATTATGTGGCATGCATGTGATACATTGGACAACTAATCCTGTTAATGATTTTCCAATCACATGTATGCCACATCATCAATTGCTTATTTACTAAATGAGCAAGTTGCTCATACTTATATATATATATATATATATATATATATATATATATATATATATATATATATGACCGGATCGGGCCTTAGGGCCTTAGGGGTCTTGGGGTCTAATTGAAAATAAAAACAGAACTCTTTTTTTTTTTGAACTGTCAGAATTCAAAAATGTTTTTTATTAAAGAAATATAAATGTTTCAAACTTAAATAGACTTTATGTTATAGCAGTTTCACAAATTAAATGATATTCATTATATAGCCGTTTTTTCTATTAATGAATACAATTTAATAGCTTCTGGTTACACGCTATAAGTATAGATCATCTTTGGGAAGAAAAAGAGATAGAAATACAGAAACAGAAAAGAAAAGAAAAATTTTATCATTCAATTCTTTCTCAAAATCTATTTTCTGCGGTTTTTGTTTGCTGATTGCTGGTGCAAGTTGGTACATGCTGCGATTGGAGTCTTGGCAGCACTGTAAATCAGAAGCTCGTTGTATCCCGAGAGAAGTGTTTGGTGATCAACGATTCAGAATCGGCCAAATAGTTTCTTAAAGAAAGTGCAACCCACGCCTCGAGCTACTTCTCACTTTCTTCCTGTTGCAGATCAATTCCAGAAAGTTCACTTGGTACACTCAGGTCCAATTCTTCTAACAAGGATTCCCATGAGATTTTCATAACAAACAATAAAATAACCCAAAAAATTAGAATTAAAAAAATACAATAATAATGGACTTTTCGTAAATGCAAAATATTATACCAAACGCGATCTTGCAACATTCCCGGAAATCTTAATTCTCACCCTCACATTCCTGAGAATCCTCTCATTCCACGGATTCTTCTAATCCATGTACGACCTCCTAAAATATTTTAAGGGGAAGGTGTTCGAAGGATTTTAGAAAAAGACATCGGGTAAATTTCAGTAAATCTACTCAAGGTTTCATGAATTCGCAGATAACCCACCTCATAAACTTGTTTTTGTGGTTTGCCTACATGTTTGGCAAACTTAGTTCTGCATCGTACACCTCTGCTAAAAAAACTAATTGTGTGACCCTTTTTGTCTCCTTTGGGTGGGGGGGGTTACTAAAATTCCTCCAGTTATTATATGATTAATCTATCCTAATTAAAGGATTAATCAAAGGATTAATTTTTTATTATGTATCAAAATACTACTAAATATTGACTGTATTAGTGAGAAATATTAGATAATAGAGTGATAATTTATGTTTAAATCACTAACTGTGGTGAGAAATATTAGGTAATAGAGAGAGATAATTTATGATTAAATCTCTAACTGTAAGGATAAAATGATCAAAAAATACAAAATTAGAGGTGCATAGGCGGAGTTATGAGCAAACTCATAAAATATAAGGTAGGTTACTGAAATTTACCCAAACATAATAAATGAATGAAATTAGATTTTTTTGTTAAACTTTTCTCCATATTTATTTGTACCTTGATAATAATAAAAACTCAAAAGCAAACTAACTATTGCCTTAAAAACTGTCGGCTTCAACTCAATAACTCTTCTTTTATTAAAAAAAAATAATAACGGAGTCACCATGTGCCATTATTGAAGAACTACATAGGACCATTAATGAGGCACTAAACAACACATATATCTTTTGGTACGTGATATATTAAAAAATATTCCTAATTAAGTTAAAAATTAAAATTCCTTGACATATAATCTATATCTCTACTATTATCATACTCAAGAGTTGGAGTTGTATAATTTATAGATAAATTAACTAATTAATTTAATTTCAATCACACTTTTTAAAGTGCATTATATTGACCATCTATTTTTAATTAATTAGCTAGTTATCTGATGTTCTCAAATTTCAAATTTTATTTTCAACATAATTATTTACGTAAGTATTATTTATATAAAATAAAAGTTGGTGTCACTAATAATAATTTGTAAAGAGTAGAAACTTTAGAAAAAAAGTAATGTGCATCGGCAAGTGTAGATTACTAGTAATTATAAAAATAGAGTAAATCTCTGACTAATATTCTAGCTAGCAACCAGGATACATCAGAGAATTTTGCCGTACTACCCCACTTTTTGAAAATATTTAGCGGCTCTGCCCCACTTCCCAAAACATTAGCGATATGCTCTTGTTTAGGACACGTCAGCAAGAAACGTTATTGGAAAAAATGGCATAGGTTATTTCCATGCCGTTCTTCCCAATAACGGCATATGTTTGAAAAAAAAATTGCATGCCGTTATTTGGAATAACGGCATAAGTTGTTTTGTTTTTCGAGAGCTTGTAGTCTCCACTTAGAAAAAAAATTGCAAGTATGAAAAACCTTATAACAGATGCCGTTATTTCAAATAACGGCATTCTTAATACTGATGTCGTTATTCGGAATAACAGCATCAGTTATAAATTTTTTTAATGAAAAAGTAACTTATTATTCATCCTCTCTAATGAATAAGTAAAAAAAAAAAAAAAATTATAACTAATGCTGTTATTCCGAATAACGGCATCAGTTATATATATATATATATATATATATATATATATATATTCACTTTTTATTAATTCTTTCTGTTTCCAAACAACGGTAAGAGTGTATATTGATATATAACTGATGCCTGTTATCTCCAATAACGGCATCAGTCATTCGAATGCCGTTATTCAGGATAACGCCATTGTTTATAAGTTTTTTTCACACTGAGAACTTTTTAAACTTAGAAGATTCATACTTATAAGACAAATATACTGATGCCGTTATTCCAAATAACGGCATGCAATTTTTTTTTCAAACAGATGCCGTTATTGGGAAGAACGACATCGAAATAACCTATGCCGTTTTTTCCAATAACGTTTCTTGCTGACGTGGTCTAAACAAGGGCATATCGCTAATTGTTTTAGAAAGTTGGGCAGACCGCTAAATATTTCCAAAAAGTGGGGCAGTGCGGCAAAATTTTCGATACATCAACATGTCAATTAAACCCCAAACATTGCAATGATATAATTTGTGAGCCTACCACCCCCCAAAATAATGCTCAAAACAATTGCATAAGCAGTTACAGGTTGAGTGTAAAGCTTGTGCAGATAAAGTTACCCATTTTTGTAAATGATGATTACTTCTTTTTTTCTTCTTTTTCTTCTTTGTCTTCTATTCTCTTAGCTAAATAAAGGATGACGAAAATCAATCTATTAAATGAAATGAATATCAGGAAAACGAGGACAAAGATGGCATCCTTACTTAAGAAAATATTGTTGGAAAATAATCTATATGAGCTCACATGTGTAACTAAATGTATAATTGCTATTCTAAAGTCTAACCCAAATTAAAGTGATCTAATCAAGATTAAGTAATGGATTAAAAGCATATAGTTTAAAATGTGATATAACACGTGTAGAGACCGTAAAGTAAATTTCTTGTTTTGTGATGAGCAAAATTGGAAATCAATAATTATCAATTAGGGTTATGGTCCCCTATATATACGCATCTTCTTATTCCATCTGTCATCCCATCAACAGAAAAATAGAGAGACAGCATCTCATAGAAGTGCGTATCATATGGGAAGATCCAAATCCTCTGCGCAATCTCCATCAATGGCTTCAGGTTAATGCTTCCGCTTTTAATGTTCTTCTCCTTTTAATTTAGCAAAGATCTATAGTATCATGATTTAGGGTTTTATATTAAAGCACTTTTGCAACATGATTAAGATCTAGAATCATAGAAACATGTTTTAGGTTTTTATTAATGTTTTATGCATGTTCTTAAGTGTATATAAAATTACATCAATTGGTTTCAGAGCCATCTTTGCTGTATTAATTGAAGAATTGATAATTTTTTGTTTAAGAAATTTAGAGTTTCTTGTTTAAAGAAATTTAGGGTTTCTTGTTTAAGAAATTTAAGAAATTTAGGGGTTTTTTTTTATCTTCATGTTTAAGAAATTCAATTGATGAATTTACTTGATGAAGTAATTGGATCAATTGCTTCAGATCTGGAAATTAAAAAAAAAAAAATCAAAACCATAAACAGTTTTTTTTTAAATATGGTTTTGGATAATCCTTTTCTGTTGATTTGGTAATTTTGGATTTTGATAAATTTTATTTTAAGATGTGGTTTTAATTAATATTGGATTCTGTTATCTATCATTAATCTTGGTTTTAAGATGTGATAAATCTAATTGTGCAAATGGGACCCACGGGAGATATCTGGTTTTGACTGTTGGCTTCAGGATTTCATATTGAATAATTAATAGAGTTTTGATGACGTTTTCATTTTGGATAAATAATATAGTTTATCTAGGTAATTATGCTTGGATGGGGCCCACGAGTAATGCTTCAGAAATGATGAGTAAACTAATCAGAAACTAACCATTATTCAGAAATGATGTGTAAACTCCAAAATGCCATCAGAAGAAACTAATCAGAAGTATTAATTGCTGGGGTTATTAAAGAAGGAAATATTGTTGTGTTTTTTTTTTCTACTAATGCTTTTATTTTTAAGAATCATTGTATTCACGGATGTAAATCTTTGAAAACTTGTTGAGAACAGTGAGAAGTATTTGTTGAACACCACCCATGGGCTTCCGTGTTCAACCAAACACCCATTCTAAAAGTCAACGAACATCTAATGTTGTTCAATTATCTGTTATGTTTTTAATTAATTTGATATTATCATATCAGTAGATAGATAAGGTTCAGTTATGGTTTTGTTATCTTTTTTAAATAGATATTATCTTGACATTATCCTTCTACAAATAATGTAAAATTATAAAATTAAGGAAAAGATAAAATTTTGGGAAACAATTAAATTCAAATTATGGTTTTGGATTTTCTTATGAGTGTCTAATATTTTGAATAGATTAATTGAAGCAAAATGTTGCCAAAGTGACCTCTTTTGTGTAGATTAATTTATTTAAAATATCAAGATGATTATGTGTTAGTAATTCATGCGTTTATTAACTGACCCAAAGGTAAGTTGATATTTGGCCGAATTTCATACACATCTGTTGTAATAAATATGTGACAATTATAAGGTATTCCATGTGAACAATAAGTCAGTCCAAAGAATGACTTATTATTTGATAGGATTTATTGTCAATATTTGATTACTACAGCAAGAGTACCGCTTACAGTTAATGTTACTGTCCAACGTTGTGCCTGGTATCTTGAGATGGGATTAACCATTATTTGAGTTTATTGTTTTATATGGGTTCTCATGTGAGCTTATTTGTTTATTTTTGTTCTATATTCAGCTAATGTATCTTCTGCTGCCTCAATAACTGCTAACATCAATTTTATTCCCATGCTTAATGGGATAAATTTCAAGGAATGGAAAGGGACCCTACTGATAACTCTTGGCTGTATGGAATTAGACCATGCATTAAGGGAAGAACAACCTCCATCTCTCACTGCAGAAAGCACTCCTGATGATAAAAAGGTATTTGAGAGATGGGATCGTTCAAATCGCATGAGTCTAATGATTATGAAATACAGCATTCCAGAAGCCTTTTGGGGCACAGAATCCGATGGGATTACTAAGGCCAAAGATTTTCTCGATCAAATTGAGAAACGTTTTGCTAAAAACGATAAGGTTGAAATGACTACACTTCTGACTTCTTTGATGTCTATGAAGTATAAGGGTCGAGAAAATGTAAGGGAGTACATTATGGAAATGTATCATATTGTTTCAAGACTTAAGGCACTCAAGCTTGAATTTCCTGAGGACTTGCTTGTGCTTATGGTTTTGGTACACTTCCTGCACAGATTAATCAATTCAAAATCAGTTATAGTTGTCAAAAAGAAAAATGGACTCTAAATGAGCTCATTTCTCACTGTGTGCAAGAGAAAAAAAAGGTTGAAACAAGATAAGACTGAAAGTGCTCATTTGGCCAAAGCCTCTAAGGATAAGGGCAAGAAGAAGAAATCTGAGGATGAAAAAGTTAAGGATCCAGCTCAAAAGAAACAACATAAGGATACAGAGAGTTGTTTCTTTTTGTAACAAGCCTGGACATATGAAGAAGAAATGTACTAAATATCACGCATGGCGTGCAAAGAAAGGTATGTTTCTTACTTTGGTCTGTTCTGAAGTTAATTTATCTTCAGTACCTAGAAACACTTGGTGGATAGATTCTGGTACTACTACTCACATAAGTGTTTCTATGCAGGGTTGCCTGAGCAGCCGGAAGCCAAATGATGGTGAAAGACACATCTTCGTGGGCGATAATCGGTAGAAGTGGTAGCAATTGGGCATTTTTGGTTGTTATTAGGAACTGGTTTCTTATTTGGATTTGAAAGACACTTTTGTTATTCCGTCTTTTAGACGAAATTTATTTTATATTTCTTTGTTGGACAAATTTGGTTATTATTGTTCATTTGGAAACTATCAGTTTAGTTTGTCTTTAAATTCGAATGTTGTTGGAACTGGTTATTTGAATGCTTATGACGACCTTTATTTGTTTTAAATAATTGCATCCTATAATGAAACCTTGCATGTAGAGTTACGTGGTACTAAACATAAATTAAAGAAAATTCAGCATCATTATGGCATAAGTGCTTAGGTCATATCTCAAAAGGTAGAGTTGAGCGTCTTGTGTCTGATGACATTTTGGAATCCCAGGACTTCACAAGACTTTGATGTCTGTGTAGACTACATAAAGGGAAACAGATCAAAACTAAGATATTAGGTGCCAATATTCTTAATGTTAGGTGTTATGAACACATTTGTTATTTACTTTAAGAAAGCTTAGTCATGGTCTCCACAATCCAGAATATGTTCTTATGGTGTTGCATTCTTTGTTCTAAAGTTTAGTTTCGTTTTGGAGTTGAATATAGCATTCTGATCATATTTTCTCGAATCAAAAGGGGTAGTATAAATTAGATATTTATGAAATAACCAACGATTTTAATAAGTATTCAAACCAGTTTATTATATCCTAGCTTAAGAATATGTTTTGCAAATTAACAAAATCCATCTATGGACTCAAGCAAGCTTCTCATCAATGGTACCACAAGTTTCATCAAGTAACTATCTCATTTGGTTTTGAGATGAATATAGTTGATGATTGTGTGTATCACTAGTTCAGTGGGAGTAAGCATATATTCCTAGTTCAATATGTCGATGACATATTGCTTGCCACTAATGATATAGATTTATTGCATAAAACTGAAAGGTTTCCTTCCAAGCATTTTGAGATGAAGGATCTTAGGGATGCCTCTTTTGTATTAGGAATTCAGATACACCGAGACCGTTCTCGAGGTATTCTAGCATTATCACAAAAGGGATACATCGATAAAGTACTCAAAAGGTTTGGCATGCAAGATTGTAGACCAGGGGATACCCCTGTTGCTAAAAGAGACAAATTTAGTCTCAATTAATGTCCTAAAAGTAACCTTAAAATTTAGGAAATACAAAAAGATCCCCTATACATCAGCTATTGGGAGTCTAATATATGCTCAAGTATGTACACATCCGGATATTGCGTACATTATTGAGATGTTAGGCATGTATTTAAGAAAACCTGGTATGTACCATTGGATAGCATCCAAGAGGGTCATGAGGTATCTTCAGAGAACAAAAGACTACATGCTCACATATAGAAAATCAGATCATTTGGAGGTCGTAAGGTATTCTGATTCTGATTTCACTAGGGTGCCAAGATAGCAAAAAGTCTACATCAGGGAATATTTACCTGTTAACTGGAGGAGCTATATCCTGGAAAAGTGTCAAACAGACACTTATAGCTTCTTCCACTATGGCAGCAGAGTATGTAGCATGCTATGAGGCATCGAATCGTGATATATGGCTGTGGAATTTTGTCACTGGGCTGCGCATTTTGAAAAATATAGAAAGACCACTCAAGTTATTTTGTGACAATAAGTCAGCAGTGATGTATTCCAACAACAACAGGAGTTCGACAAAGTCGAAACATATTGACATAAAGTTCCTAGTTGTGAAAGAAAGAGTGCAAAGTGGACAGATGTCCATAGAGCACATTGGGACAAACTCCATGATAGCGGATCCGCTCACAAAGGGATTACCACCTAAGGTCTTTTATGAGCATACTGGTCATACGGGTGTTGTATTGTTTGAGGATATCATGATTTAGTGGGAGTTTGTATTTTATTTGCATTGTGTTTGTGTGAGACATTTATACATTTGGTTATTTTCTGATTAGAAATAAAGAATTCATTTTTCTCACTCATTTGTCATGTTTCGGTTCTAACCTCACTTAAGTTTTAAAGAGGACCAGTTGGAAATAGGCATGTGTATAGATCACATTGCATGAAATTTTCATGCTACACATTCACACTTGATCTATGTCGTTTGATTATGTTGATATATGTGATCATTGATGAATTTAGTTACGATAAATGTAACGAAAATTGCTTTGATCCTATATTTACATGATTAATGGACGAGATTGTTTGGCTATGCTTTTGGTTATGATAGCAAAATTTTGAGCTCATAAAGTATGTACATTTATAAGGAGTAACATATGTGGCTCAAGTGGGAGATTGTTGGAAAATAATCTATGTGGACTCACATATGTGACCAAATGTATAATTGTTATTTTAAAGTCTAACCCAAATTAAAGTGATCTGATCAAGATTAAGTAATGGGTTAAAAGCATATAATTTAAAGTGTGATATAACACGTGTAGAGACCGTAAAGTAAATTTCTTGTTTTGTGATGGGCAAAAATGGAAATCAATAATTATCAATTAGGGTTATGGTCCCCTATATATACGCATCTTCTTATTCCATCTGTCATCCCATCAACAGAAGAATAGAGAGACGACATCTCATAGAAGTGTATATCATATGGGAAGATCCAAATCCTCTGCGCAATCTCCATCAATGGCTTCAGGTTAGTGCTTCCGCTTTTAATGTTCTTCTTCTTTTAATTTAGCAAAGATCTATAGTATCATGACTTAGGATTTTATATTAAAGCACTTTTGCAACATGATTAAGATCTAGAATCATTGAAACATGTTTTAGGTTTTCATTAATGTTTTATGCATGTTCTTAAGTGTATATAAAATTACAACAGATATATTAGATGCATGAACCCCAGTGGCGGAGCCACCTTATAGGTTAACTGCCCCCCTTAGTTTGGGAACCCATCTTAAGATACACCTTTTTTGATTTTGTCATTCACTCTTATGATTGGATCAAAACTTAACACTAAAACTTTATCAACAATGTTTTACCACAACCTTTCTTACAACCTTTCTTTCTACAATTTTACGTAGCACAATATCATTGGAGATGTCAATTGTGGCATTTCCAATGATATTGTGACACCTAAAGCTATAAAAAGAAGAGGTTGAAAGAAAGATTGTGGGTGCAACATTATTGAAACTTTATATATAAAGAATCATTAGTCACATCGTCCTTCGACTCACCGAAGCCCACAGGCTCAACACTCGGCGTTGACTTCGAGCCCCCTACGTGAATAACGCTTATCCACACTGCCTCGTCCTCGGTGCGAACTTTGAGCCCCCCCACAAGGTTCTCGGGGGTTAGCGCTCCGCATGAACTTCGAGCCAGTCACGCACGACACATAATACTGACCGTACAATCTTCTCAAAATTCGCACCCTCACCTGATTTTTTGATTAAATTCCCAAAAATAATCATAAATTAGGAAATTTTAATTAATAATTTGGAAAATAAATAAAATTTGGCATAATTAATTAAAAATTCAAAAAAATATTTACAAATTCAAAAAATTAATTTAAAATTTTCAAAAATAATTATTAATTTAGAAATTTTAATTAAAAATCCAATAAACAATTATTAATTTTGAAAAAATAATTGAAAATTTTGGAAAATAATTAGAATTTTTGAAAAATTATTGAAAAGGTCAGGAAAATTATTTTCAAGCTCTGAAAGACAATTACTACATTCTTCTCCTCCCGAACGTCTACATAGCAGAGAACTACTCCTTGAAGGTTGTTACACCCAACCTCCAGAAGTGGGGGGCCTATGCTATGGGTAAAAATTTAGTTAATCAGAATCATACGATTCTTGCACAAATTTCGAGGCCCCTAAAGACAAGACAAAAATCTCACATCAGCTACAAGCCCATGACCAGCATACGGGCCTCCCGCAGACCCATTACCTTGGATCAACCCATAAGGGGGGACGACTTGCAGCACAACTGAGGGAGATTGATCAGTCAACCATAACTGGCAATCAAATCCCCCAAAATTAGGTAGATAATAACTAATTATATTCCTTGATTTGGGGATTTTCCAAATCAGTTATGGAATCTTCTTAATATCTGCCCATCTTCCTTTCCTATAAACACGGCCTTACCTCCTTCATTATCAGGTTATCAACATTTTTCTCACTAAACCCAGTTTTTCTCCTAGTTACTGACTTTGGTCGTCGGAGGGTCTGTCGCCATGATCCACCCCGGTGTTTGAGACTGTCTTTGCAGATATCCAGTAGCAAGCAACCAGCGCAACCATTACCAGATCCACAAATTCAATCAAATACTAGCCTCACATTAATTTATGGACTGCTGCGATTTGTGACTTCCACTTTATTACAAGAACTCATTATCTATTGCTCCCACACCGAAAAAAATAGCTTCAAAACCAAGTTTGTTTTTTGCCTCAAGCCTCGAGGGTCGTGGTGATGGAACGATTCCATGTAAGATGGTTATCACCCGTGAGAAGTTGGGTAACAAGGGAATTTGCAGGTTCATCTGAAGAGTCCAAATTGACGGCTGTGATTTGTGATTTTCACTTCATTACAAGAACTCATCATCTATTGCTCCAATACCTTAAAAAAGCAGCATCAAAACCAAGTTTGTTTTTGGCCTCATGCCTCAAGGGTGGTGGTGATGGAATGACTCCATGTAGGACGGTTATCACCCGTGAGAAGTTGGGTAACATGGAGATTTGCAAGTTCAGCCGAAGAGTGTAGGAAGTAGGGATCAGAAGGAGGGGCCAAAGGTGGAGATTGTGGAGTAAGTGATCATTGGGCTACCTTTATGAGATGAAGGAACACATGTCCTTTAATTAGGCTCTGATATATATCATAATAAATTGGAGTGTTGGAAAATATTAATGGAAGATGAATTTCAACTTGTTCATTGAATATGGAGTATTTATACATAACTAAGATATTCTAATCATCTAAAATTGGTGAAAAAAAATAAACAAACAAGGAAAAGATTAATTAAGGTATTAATTCGCCTCCTCATGTGGTAGGATATCATCCTCTTAATCAGTCAACCATATAATTGTCGTAGATGTTAAATCTTTTGTGCTTATTGACAACTTTGACATTGCTTGCAACTAAACTTCTCTAATATTATAGTGGGAGAAGGCCTTAGTGTCATTTGTCATTCTACCAACATGTGCAACGCACGTACATAACCAATATAAAGGAGGTTTCCGGTTCAAATCCTCCTTACGTCAAAGTTTTTATTGTTATAAAATAATAGAAACAATAAACAAAAGAAATAGAGACAAGAGGAAAGAAGATTATTCTCATTCATAGGTTTTTCATGTGTATACAAATGATTCACCAAATGGCCTATTTATTGGCTTACAAAGAATACAAAAAGACAATTACATAATTATTACATATGAATAAATATGAATGAATGTATTGGTGGTGATGGAGAATGTGGAAAGAGTGGGGGGGAGTTCAATAGACAATTCATACTTAATAATTTATTTATAACACTCCCCCTTGAATGTCTGTTGAATATAAATAAGAATATGTCTCGTTAAAACCTTACTAGATAAAACCCAAATGGAAAAAACCCTAGTGAAGGAAAAAGAGTACATAACCTTTAACAATGATATGCAATGAAGATACTACCTCGTTAAAAACCTTACCTAGAAACCCAGTGGGACAAAACTTGGTGAAGGGAAAAAGAGTGCTGCGCAATCATCTCTCCCCCTGACGTGATCATCTGATTAGGACTTTCAAAAGTCATATTTCGAATCTCGATCAATTCTACCATCCTTTCCAAATATTGGGGTGATAGGGTCATAGCGAGCAATCTTCTGGATTGTCGCTTGATTCTATTTGGTTAACAATGATTTCACCATTTTAATTGAAACATGAGCGAAGAAGAATTTCTGGTAAAATATGTTTCGGCTGATCGCCTTTGAAGAAACCCTCCTTTTATTGAGCTTTAAAGCTGTATTATCTTCAAATAGCGTTGTGAGTACTTCTTGATCGATTGAGGATGACACGTTCTCCAAATATATTAAGAAGTTAACCAATCAAACAAACACATCTATGACTTGCCTCGCATGGAGCCAATATCTCTTGATTGATATCTAGCTTTATAATGATATGATAAATACTCTGTATTTGCATAACCAATCAAAACTGATATGGACAAATTAGAATAATATAATCCCATATCCATGGTCCCTCGAAGTTATCTTTCATACCAGTCCAATAACTTCAAGTTGGCGAGGAACTTCATCTTACTAGTAAACCAACCGCATAAGGTATATCATAATATTTATTATTGATAAGATATATTAGTGCTTCAAAACTGATATTGCACTAAGAAATGGTACTCCAGGACCAAGCAATTCCAATGCCTTTCAAATATTTAATTTGAAAAACCTGAAAACAAAAATGATGACAAAACAAGAAATTTGCTTATCCAAGGTCTTTTCGTCTTAAGATATTTCTTTAAATATTGCACGGCAAATGATGACAAAACAAGAAATTTGCGTATCCAAGGTCTTTTCATCTTAAGATATTTCTTTAAACATTGCTCGGCTTGTAAAACTCTTCAGAAGTTCCAACAGACTTTGACCTTGAATATTTAATAAATATATGTGAGCTTATATGATCATTATTATGGTCCCCTTTATCGAAAACTCACTAAGATGGTTATATCACATTTGTTCCGATTGTTTTAATCCATACAAAGCTTTGTTTCACTTTATTGATTAAACTTTTCGGGAATAATTATTATGTGCTTTTGGCACTTTAAATCCTTCAGATAGTTTTCATATTTATGTCATGGTAATACAAACCATACAGATAATTTGTGATCTCATTTATGAGGCACGTTTTCAAATATTTATGTACTGCCAGACTTATTATATCCACCACAAGAGAATATTTCTCTTCATAATCAACACCAGGCATTTGGGTAACACCTTCTGCGACATGCCGTGTTTTATATATAGTAATATCATTTTATTCATTTGTTTTTCGCATAAAATACCCACTTTATAATCCACCAAATTATTGTCTTTTGGTGTTTGGACTTTATGCCCTCGTTTTGCAAATGAGTCTGATTTAAACTTGATTGCCTCTTTCCATTTTTGGCCAATTTTATTTTATTTCTACACTCTCCCATAGAGATAGATTCATGATCCTCGTTTTATTTATAATATCATGCACTATATTTTATGCAAAAAATTGTCGACAATTATTTTACAATGGTTCCATCTTCTTCCCGTAATGACATAGTTAATCGAGATCTCTTTATTCTTATTCATTTCAGGTACCTGATGATTCTCTTTATTATTAACAATATCAATGGTCTCTTCAGGAGAGACATCCTCATTTCGACCATCTTTTTTATTTGTTCCTTATTTTTCCGAGGATGTTTATAATTTTCTTTGGAACCAAGTGATTTACCACGCTTCAGGCATGCCTTAAACTCACTAGTAATTATAGGTAATCCTTCAGGGATACCAATTCTGACTGGAGCGTTATCAGTTGGAAATAAGATTTGGTTGCTCGTTTTTGGTCAGTAAATGTATGGCAGTTAATTGACATTATCTTGTAGCTGAATTATCCTTTAAAATTTTGGTTCAAACTAATTTACTCGAGGATTAAAACTCTCATTGATAATTCCATTATATTTCTTTTTCTAACTGTTTATTTCCTCCCCCTGATGTTGGAAATTAAAGTGACAACCTGCAAACCTTGCAGTAAATACATCTCTAGTCACTAGTTCCATAAACGTGATTATAGATGGAAATTCCCAATATATATTCCCATTCTTCTCTTAAGTCCCCTGTTTATGCGTTGTGGTAGATAAATTCATAAATGGAAAATATGTGGTTCCTGACCATGAACCAATTGTCGAGGGAATAATTATTATAATTGGTTGACCGGATGCGTGTAAGTTGTGATGAATACAAAACGGCATGTCCCCAGGTCCAAACAGAGAGATTAGATTTCATAATCATAGCTCTCACAATTCAATGAATTCGTATTTGAAAAATCTTCTGGTTTTTCAATGGACTGCCACATGAATTCTCAATTATTTTCGCATCAGTAATGAATCGGGATGGTCTAACCGGTCATGCCAAACCTTAACCATCTTTGTAAACTTATTAGTAAATTTCGGGTTTACTGTGATATGATTCAACCATTCTTATATATGTATAATACAATCCAGATCACAAAGTGGAGTAAACTTTGCAACACACACCTTTTGATTGTCATACTTAAGGTAACGCATATACCTTGTTCATTCGTAGTCTTATATCTAAACAAATTTATCAGGACTTTAGAGAAAATGGTGTATTTTTGAATTCTGAATTTTGTGCCTTTAGGCATCATGGAATTAGCTCTTCAGGAGCTTATGAAATTTAACTCTTCAAGATTTCTAATTTCACACAACCATATAAATTTATATAATATTGGTATGTGCTTCATCATATCTCAAATGAGAAAATATGTATTATAGAGTGTGTGTGGTAATAATGTCTTCAAGACATTTGTCCCAACTTGAATCTTGAATTTATACATATAAAAAAAATAAACAAACTTTAAAGCAATATATCAAGCATATATAATAATATTAAACTTAAATAACAGAATATTATCATAACTCATAACAGACATGAATAACAAAAACAAAACTTATAAATAAAGTAACTTGAAATGATAAATCATTTTGATCACTTCTGGTAATCATGATTTTTTTTTTTTTAAGGATAGTATATTTATCACTTCTGGTGATTATCACTTCCATCTTCAGAATGGACAGAGAAATCTGCCACCTTTAAGTGTATCATATCATTGAGGTTATGACCATCAGTTAATTCTTTTCTTTATTCTTTAATGATTCTTGATATAGATCAACCAAATACATTACCGTACTACAGGTACGCGACCGATGGTCTTGCATCATACTCCAATGATGGATTGTTTATACTATTTATTTTCTTTTCATTATCCAAGCCCACATCTATGGCCACGATGATGGGTACCCTCATGGCTAAAATCACTAGAACAATTATATAGCATCACATTCACTTCGGGGAATGGAGCATGTCCAATATATAAGACGAAATCGTCATTTTTCCATAAATTTATAGTTAGCTAAAGTTATACATATTTAGATCTACATGATGGTCATCAATTCATACTCATTGTATTGTTATTATACAAACAATATTTTCTTCATTTCGAGAAATCTTCGGGATCTTTAATTTTGATATATCAAATTCTCACATAATTCTTTTTGCTAGATGAACAATATTTTATTTAAATTTCAAGAGATCTTCAGAATCATTGGTTTTGATACAATCATCTTTCACTCCTTCAGGGAGATTGTGACAAAACAAAATTATAGCTTTCGTTATATCTTTCGTATGATCTCATTTCGATAATTCTTTGAATCCATCAATTGTCTCTTTGAGACTTTCGGTATTCAAATGAATTTCAACATTTAAAACTCATGACAAGTAATTCATGTCGGTTATTATCAAGAGCTTCGAAAAATAAGAACATAATGAAATTATATGCATAATTAGAAATAAAAATATGAGATCAAAATACAACTTTTCTGATACACATGATCTATGAAAAATGGCGAGTGTAGAGCATACTAAGTTGTATTGATCTTAAGGAAATGATCAAAAGTAAAAAAATAATAAGATAAACTCGAGATTAACATACTTACATATATAAGACCAAACATTTTTCTTTTTCTTCGGATGAACTTGAGACTCGAAAGGTAGAGACTCGTGCTGATAACGTGTTATAAAATAATAGAAACAATAAACAAAGAAAATAGAGACGCGAGGAAAGAAGTATACAAATGATTCACCCAATGACCTATTTATAGGCTTACAAAGAATACAAAGAGACAATTACATAAAATATGAATGAATGTAGTGGTGGTGGTGGAGAATGTGGAAAGAGTGGGGGAGTTCAATAGACAATTCATACTTAATAATTTATTTATAACATTTATTTTTATTTTTTAAAATTATTAAAAGGTAGATTGCACGTGTAAATTACTAGTAATATATAAAGAACCATTATGCACCTCATTTTCCGATATGGGACAAACAATTTACTTATTTGCTTGCATACTCCTGAGTGCTCTTTATCTTGCACGCACGCACACTTGTTCTAATTTTCTTCAAAAAGTTACTTCTTATGTTACTGGATTTTGCGGCTACTTTTTTATTTCCAGCCATGTCCTTAGCTTTTAATATTGTCAAGCATCCATTTTTGAATGTAAACTTTTTTGTCTTCAACTTAAGTTTTGTTTCTCCTTACACTGCACGTCTTATTAGCAAGAGATCGATTGATTATATTTAGATAGACTTATGAGAAATATGAATTTATTGTATTGATAATATAACAAATTGTACACAATAAAAAAAAAACTTACACACTAGACCAATTAACTATGATATAATATTTTTCTATTTTGCCCATCTTATAGAAATAAAAATGTTTTATATATAGTGCGAAATATTGTTACATAAACTTTTTTCCCTTCTTCTTTATTTTTATTTTTTTGACGAGTTCTTTATTTTTATTTTTATTGATAATGTTTTATACATAAACTTTTATCTTTATTTTGATAATGTTATGTGCAATCATCTCTCCTTTGATCGACTCGGACAATCGGGATTCATCAAAGATCGTTTCATTCTTGACAGTGTTGCTTCGGCCCAGGAAATCATATCCCACTGTTATAGAACTCATTCGGAGGGCATTCTTCTTAAGCTTGACTTTTAAAAAGCCTACGACAATGTCAATTGGAATTTCCTTCTGGACATACTTATTTATCGAGGCTTCGGTCCCAAACGGATTGCTTGGATTAAATCCAGCTTATACTCTGGGACTTCATCTATCTTTATCAACGGTTCGGAATGTCACAAGTTCAAAATCAGATGTGGCCTCCGTCAGGGAGACCCCCTATCATCGCTGCTTTTTTCGCTTGTAGCCGATGTCTTTAGCAAGCTCCTTCGGAATGCTTGGAATTTGAATATGATCGAGGGTCTCAGCAATTCCCCCATCTTTGAGGGAGTGCTCAACCTTCAATACGCAGACGACACTATTATTTTCACCAAACCGAACACCCACTCTCTTCGTAATCTCAAACTTCTCCTTTACTGCTTCGAAATGGCTTCCGGTTTATCGATCAATTTCCAAAAATCCTCTGTACTTTGGTTGGGTGGATCTCCCAACCGCCAAGTGGAGGTTTCCAATTTTTTTAATTGTCCCGTCGCTTCCTTTCCGATCTCTTACTTAGGCATTCCCCTTCGCTGGGGTAAGCTGCATAGATCGGACTGGTTCCCTCTTATTGATAAAGTTGAGGCCAGGCTCAATGTTTAGTCGGGCAAACTTATGTCTAGAGGTGGCAGACTGACTCTTATTAACTCAGTGATTTCTGCCATGCCCCTTTATCTTATGTCATTCTACTTTTTACCCTCCTGGGTGATCAAAAAGGATTGATCAAATCAGGAATAATTTCTTCTGGAATGGGACTTCTATCTTTAAATCAGGATCCCACCTGTGCCAGTGGAAACTGATTTGTACTTCCAAAGAGGAAGGGGGTCTTGGTGTTTTGGACCTTCGTAATCATAACATCGCTCTTTTAGGTAAATGGTTGTGGAAACTCCATAATTTTGATCATTTACCATGGGTTCGATGCATTAAAGGTTATCGATCCACCTCTTCCAATTGGTGGGAGTTTCCCGAGACTGCTTATCGCCATGCTTTCCCTTTTTGGAAAGGTGTCTGGAAGGCATCTACTGCTTTTCATTGTGGTATTTATCGTACCTGCTATGACGGATCTAGAGCCAAATTCTGGACTGATCTGTGGATTGGCAATACCACTCTTGCCACGGCTTTCCCTTCTCTCTTTCGGTTGGCAGCCTTTCAGTCGGCTTCTATAGCGGACTCATTCACTTTGGTCGACAATTCTTGTTATTGGTTTATACCGTTCACGATTGATCTTCCCCTATCTTTGGCTGAGGTCTTTAATGATCTCATCTCATCCCTCAATAACTACGAATGGAGACCTGCTGAGGGCATAGGTTGGCGCTGGTCTTCAGCTGGCACATTTTCCGTTAAATCTTTTTATAGCTTCCTGAATTCGAGAGGAGTTCAATCGCCGGTAGCTAAATATTTCTGGGACTCTTGGGCTCCCCTTAAGGTGAAGATCACTTCTTGGCTTGCATTTAATAACAAGCTGCTCACTGTTGAAGTTCTGAACAAAAGAAATTTAGCCTGGGGGCAGCTCTGCTCGCTGTGCGTTCAGCACGCTGAAGATGTTAATCATCTTTTTATTCAATGTCCCATTATCATCCCGTTGTGGAAGATTTGCACTCTTGCGTGGGGCACTGGATCTATCCCCCCAGTTTTAGCCTCTTGCTGGTCCGCTAAGCCTTCGAACGCCTCGTGTCGAAGCGCTTGGATCTTGTCGGTACATACCATTATTTGGATCATTTGGAAGGAGAAGAATTACAGACTGTTCCAGCATCGCAGCTCTTCGATAACTGCGATGATTGATGAGTATTTATTCCTGTTCAAACTCTGGTCTTCGGAGTTGAAACCGATAGACACTGCCACTACTACTTACCATAAATTAGAAGCTGCTGTTCATTGTCTTCGCACTCTTCATGCTTTATAATTTTCCTTGTTTTTTGACTATATACTCACCATATCTCTTCTTCTCCCTCTTTCTTCTACAGGTTTGAGTTCTCCCGTAGGGTGCGGCTGCCATCACTGTTTTGTGTTCTGTGTTCATGATACTCGACTAATGTTTCTCTCTGGGCTTTGGCTTTATTATATTTTGACGGTGTTGGTAGCGGTTTATTGACCTTTACTTATTATATGGGTTCTGATGGCGGTCGTTTTTTGTGTTGTTCTCTATCATCAGCATCTCTACCATAGACTTGTTTATCCTATCATGCTGCCATTACTTCCCCTGGGCTGTTTGTCCTCAGATGTTTTTTCTTTTCAAGGATATGGGCATCTGTATGTTTGTAGGACTATGTTATTGATGCTTTGAGCATCCTTTGGTTTAGGCTGATGATATTTTTATGGTGATTATCTGTCTCTCTGTGTGTGGTGTTTGCTGTCTGTTATTTAAGGCGTTTCTTGAGGTGGTTTTTAACACAGCCCTCTCTTTCCTTTGCTTATATACTGTTTTGAGATGTATCTGGGAACTTTCTTCTCCCTCTGTTGGTGCTATCCGATCATTTTCGATTTCTGCTGTTTTCTTTTATCTCAGGTTCCTACCCTCCGGATTGCTCCTTGCCGCGTTGGGTGTTTCTTCCGATTTAAAGCGGCCCTCTGGTGTGGCCCCGCTGGCAGCTGCGAGGGGGCTCGGATTGTGCAGCGCAAGGTGTTATTGGTCTGATGAAGTTCCAGTGTTCTCGAAGTGTGCCCTGATCTGTTGGGTTCTCTTTTCGGGATGGAGTTGATTCAGCATCGGAGCGTTTCCTTTTTTTCCCGCACTCTAGAGTTTTTGTAGTCCCTTTTATCGATGTCTTCTATGTGTTTTTATTCCATTTTACGGCTTGTAAAATTAACCTTTTAATGCATTAATATATTGAGTGTCTGATGGCTGGGTCGTAAGACCCTATCCAATTCATCAAAAAAAAGATAATGTTATGTGAACTGTTATATATATACTCAAATACACAAACAAAGTAAAAGAATTTCCCACATTTCGGGAAAGAAAAGAAAAAAAAAACAATGTATATATAAACGTATGCACACACTCGCCAGTTTGAATCCAACTCCTCACCAACACAAACCCAAAACACAACCAGCTATATATGATCTCACAATCGGTTGGAATATGCCCTGTGTTCTGTGTAGAACTAACGGATCAACGAATGCGAGTCTTCTTGTGTGCGTAAATGTGGTACGTACATATGCATCGAGAGAGAAATTAAGAGAAAACAAATCCGGCCCGCCTTCATAATATGCAGATGATCGATCGATCGATCAATTCTAACTGGTCATGGCAACATCTCCACCTCCTCCATTCTTCCTAGCTGCGATAATCTTTTGCGTGTTGCTCCAGAATATGGCAATCAGAACAAGCTGCACGACAGAAAACAATGTCCCAATGCCATTGGGGAGCTGAAAGCAAAAGCAATTAAACAATTAATACATGCAGCAGCACTAGCTAGCTCATTTAATTTATCGAAATGGTGCGTGGAGAGATAGATCTCTCCTCTCTCAGTGAAAGAGAAGCTCGATCACTTACAAAAATGTTGACGTCAAATTTGAGGACAGAATAGATGGTCCAGCAAGCCCCGTTGCAGAAGCTCGCGAAGGAGAGGGGAAAAGGCATGAACTCCACGCTCTTGGTCTGAATAACCAGTTTCTGTGCGCACAAAGAAAACGATGGGGGTACAATTCTTGTTAATCAAGAGACAATTAATATTACATTTTTTTTATAAATTATATTAAAAATAAAAAATTAAATTAAAAAAAAAGGAAGGAAGGAATCATGCATTCTTACCATGACAGAAAGTGGCGAGACATACATGATGATGTTGAAGACGATGCAGAGAATACCAACGACAGTAGAGCGACGGGCAGTGGTGGGGAAAAACCTAATAACAAGAATGCCAAAGACAACAACGAATACAACCTCGGCCAACACTGTCAGGAGCACTTGGACCTTTTTACTGCCAGGAGCGTAGATGACAAAGATGCTGATGTAGATGAGCTCAATGACAATACCGACGCCATTGATGGTTATGACCAAAGTGGCGTCCGGATGCACGATTGGGAGTCCGTAGAGACACCACAGGAAGCAATTGAGGAGGGTGCAAACGTAAGGAATGGGTGAGAATTGCTCCACAGCCTTTTTCTTGATTATAGCAATGAAGGTTGGCCTATATATATATATATATATATGATCATCGCAAAATTAATCAAATATCGATCATATGATCAATAAGCTCCAAAAAATTATATATAAGTTATGCAATATATATAGTATATCCTTACACTGGTGATAAGAACAACCCGAAGGATATCACGTTTCCTGCACGTAAAACAAAAAAAATGAAAAGGATCACTTTAGTTTTATATTAATTTATTCAAAAAGTAAATAAATAAAATCATTTTCTGAGGTGAATGTAATGTTTAATTATTAAGCCCCTGCTTAATATGAGTAATGCTACATCCACTACCAATTTCACTACATTTCTCTTCACTATCTTAGGTGGCACACTCCAATAGGTCAATCAATGAATGCAATATCCTAGACCAGGTTTTTCCAGTTCTATATAATATAATATATTGGAGGTTCAAGGGTCCTCGATCTCTATCATCTTTACGAGATAATTAATATTAAATCAAAACACTCCAGATGTTATATAACTAACTATCCAATATTAAAGAGGGACTATACATACCTCAAATTTTACATCAAATATATCCCAACCACTAAAAGACAAGATTTAGGTAATAATTTAATCAATTTTTGTTTGTCTTTTAGCAGTGGGGGTTTGTTTTTTAGTAGATTTTGAGGTATGTATAGTATTTGTGAATATGAAACTAGAGTATACATGGTGGAGAGAGGGAGAAATCAATAGGAGGATAATGTCATAACAATTAATGAGGGAAGAGAAAATCCTTGTTCCAGAGGATCCAAAATCCAAATCGATCGATAATGCGTTTTATAAGGAGAGAAATTTTAGAAAGAGATTATTTAAGACGTACGTACGGCATATAGAAACCAACCGATCGATAAAAGGAAAAAAAAAAAAAAAAAAAAAAAGTGGATTGTTATTAAAGGGAGGGAGACTAATCAGTAGGTTTTGATTATCTGACGAGAGGTTTGTAAATGTTCAAATTAAACTTGAAAAAAGCCAATTATAATACAAGAATGATGCTTAAATATTACCTATTATACCAACAGTAGTCCGGATTGCATCGATGTTAACCATTGCAGAGTAAAAGATGTCGAGAGAATAGAATAGGAATGACGATGAAACAAGAAGAGGAATTAAGGATTGGCGATCTCCTCTTTCTCTGTCGACGCTATTTATCCATAATTCGAAATGTACTACTATAAATAGGATTATGAATGTGCACGGTTGGTATGGTGCATGACATTTGTGTAGGAGATTACGGTTGGAGTTCACAGTAGATATTGCCCGAATTGGAAGGGAGTCCAACGCGATAGTGGACGGTAGAGGGATTTTATTTATTTATTTATTTTACATTACATCTAATAATAGTTTTTTTATCCATTTTTTTTTTAGATTAGCTTTTTTTATATCTAATATTATGGATTACATTACATTTTGGGTGGTCGATTACCAACTCCAAATCAAATTTAGATGTATTACTATTATCAAATTACAGCTTGTTCTAGTTATTTTTAATTGTTTATTTTTTAAAAAAATTATCTTTATCTTTATCTTTACTAATCTGCACGTGTAATGCACACCCATATATATATATATATAT
Organism: Hemerocallis citrina; assembly: GCA_017893485.1. Classification (NCBI taxonomy): domain Eukaryota; kingdom Viridiplantae; phylum Streptophyta; class Magnoliopsida; order Asparagales; family Asphodelaceae; genus Hemerocallis; species Hemerocallis citrina. The sequence continues at coordinate 157,672,518 of CM030368.1, read as the reverse complement.
ATATATATATATATTATAATGGGAGAAGGCCTTAGTGTCATTTGAATTTTTTTCCAAAATGACCCTTTTTGCAAAAGTATTGCCACAAACGACCTGTTTTTTTTTATTTCCACAAAAGCCCTACTCGCTGTTTGAAAAAGCGAGTGTGGTACAAACCACCCCGCTTTTTCGAAAAGCGAGTCTTAGGTTCAGAAAATTGTAAACCTAAGACTCGCTTTTCGGAAAAGCGGGGTGGTTTGTACCACACTCGCTTTTTCCAAAAGCGAGTCTTGGGCTTCTTTGCCCAGCAACACTCGCTTTTTGAAAAAGCGGGGGTAATTAAACCACACTCGCTTTTTCAAAAAGCGATCGAGTGTCGTTTGGGACTTAAACCCCCGCCCCCAAAACAGATCTCACTTCTTCTCTCTATTCTCCAAGACTCGCTTTTTGAAACCCTAACCCATCGCTCGTAATCTGCGATTTCTGGCCTATTTCATCAAATTAGCCGTCGATTAGCTCCTAAAATCTTCCCTTTCTCATCCCAATCTAGTTGCCCACGTTGTGGTTGAGTTTTCTTTTCGAAATTTTGGGTGATTGCGGTGGATTGAAGAAGAAGGGGTGGAGGTCGGTGACGCTCGCGATTTGGTGGTGGTACATTTTGGTTTGTGGTGATTGCGGTGGTTCAATTCCTGCGTGAAGCTTGAGGTATATTTCTAGAACTCAATATTTTCTAATGTTGTATATATATTGTGTGTAATATGTGGTGGTGTGTGTAGAATTTTTGAACGATTTTTTTGTAATCTGTGTAGAATTTGGGGATTTGTGAGTAAAAGTGTAATTGTGATTTTGTGAGTAGTATTTGTGCATATGTGCATATGTGAGTAAAAGTACAATTTTGCATATGTGATTTTGTGAAAGTATTTGTGCATATGTGATTTTGTGAAAGTATTTGTGCATATGTGATTTTGTGATTTTGTGATTTTGTACATATGCACAATTGTACTTTTACTCACATATGCACATTTAAAAATGTATATCCAAGAATTTGGGGATATCCAAGAATTGGTATATCCAGAAAAACACATTTAAAAATGTGTATATCGAAAAATGTGTATATCCAAGAATTTCTGAACGATTTGCTGAATATATAACTCTATATCTCTGATTTGACCGATTTGTTTGTAATGTGTGTAGAATTTGGGGATTTGTGAGTAAAAGTGTAATTGTGCATATGTGAGTAGTATTTGTGCATATGTACATATGTGAGTAAAATTTACTGCAATTCTAAGTATATAGTTGGGATTTGTAATCAGGAGAAATTTACTGCAATTCTAATTATATATTTACTGCAATTCACAGACCAACTATTTGAATTTAGGATATGTGAGTTGTATTAGTGAGTTGTAGATGTTTTGAGTAAAATTAGGATAATATCTCCACCTATAGATTTTGTGAGTTGTAGATTTTGTAATTTAGTAATATCTCCACCTATTATTTGTGACTTTGTGAGTTGTATTTGCATTTCAATTCTCTTTAGCTTCCGTGATTATTTAAATTGCTAAAATGATTTTGGTATTGTTAATAATGAATGCTCGTTCATCATTGTAGGATACTCTTTTTTTTTTGAAAAAATGCCACGGAATAAGGGACGTGTGGAGGCTGGCAGTAGTAGTAGAGCCAATCGTGGCGATGGACCACGTACATCTTTTGGCCCACCTCCACGCAGTGGACGTGTTGGTGGTCGTCGTGGTGGCAACGAACGAAGTAATGTAAGTTATATTTTTTTTTGCATTCGATTTGTTTCACTGTCATATAATTGATTGATATATTTATTTGCTGATGTAAATGGTGTTTTGCAGGTCCCAACAAACCAAAATGTGGCTGGTACTTCGTCGCCTGCCCCTCCTTCATCTATGGTTTCCCTTGTTGGTCCAGGTCCACTCGACCCCAGTCTTCTAACTTGTCAGTCGCACCATCGCTCCAAAGATGTGTGGGAGGGGGATTCAAAAGAGTGTACCTTCCGTGGAGGGCATCCTCTCCCTATGCACCCACGGATTCACCAAATACTACGGGATTGCGGTCTATATGGTATTGCACTGATGAGCGGCATCAAGTGCGATCGGCCTCTACTGACAGCACTCCTGGAGAGATGGCGTCCTGAGACCCACAGCTTCCACTTGTCAGTTGGGGAGATGACTGTTACGTTGCAGGACGTTTCAGTCATCACAGGCCTTCCGGTAGATGGACAGGCGGTGACCGGCTCTATGGACTTCGACGCCCCATACTTAGTAGAACAATACTTAGGTGTCGAAGTGGAGACTGGTGCAGTAGTTGGGAAACAAATTCGTCTGAAGTGGTTGAAGGAAAAATTTAAAGACCGACTGACAGATGATTCGACCGAAGAGGAGGTCCAGATGTACTGCAGGGCGTACATCCTTACTCTTTTTGGAGGGGTACTATTCTCTAACTCAAGCGGTCATTCCGTCCCCCTCATGTACCTCCCGCTTATTGCTGACTTAGGACAAGTCGGCCAGTATAGTTGGGGTAGTGCCGTCCTAGCAGCCCTCTACAGGAGTTTGTGCCTGTGTGCCCTCGGGTCCGTGCAGATGAATGGCCCGATGATTTTGCTTTAAGTGTGGAGCTGGGAGCGTATCCACGTTGGGCGTCCCGTAGTTAGAAAACAATCACCCAGCTGGATCCATCTTCCTGAAGACCCGTACATGCTTCCTCCTCTAGGTGTGTACTGGTCGGGTAACCTAACCTGGACTGTCAACCCCAACAGATGCCTGACTTACTACCGTGATGAGTTGGACAGGTTGGCAGATAACTGCGTTGTATGGATGCCCTACACGGAGGAGCGTCTAGCTCGATTACCGCCCAATGCCCTGTATAGACGAGATCTTTGGCTGACAAAAGCACCGCTCATCAACTTCAGCACTGTCGAGTTCTATTTCGTTAGCAGAGTAGTTCGACAGTTTGGTCTCCAGCAGTTGATTCCAGTAGCAGAGCCCTTCAATGCAGATATCCATAAAATTACCGGAATGGGTCGTACGCCAGGTCACAATTGGGCGGAAAGCTTCTCCACATATGTCGAGAGATGAAACTTACAAAGGTTTGATGAAATAATCCGCAACATACCTCCATTCGAATTAGCAAACCACGCGAACTATATGAATTGGTATCGGAGGATGACAAGGCGGTACATCTCTCCGACAGGGCAGACTCCAGCCGGTGTGGTGATGCCTATACGTCGACCGGCAGCAGAACCGGTAGATTTGTACTCCATGCATTTGCCGATGTTTCAACCGAAGGCATCGGCTGTTCGCACGATTGTAAGTTTTTTAGAAAGTTTTAAGTCTTTTATTTTTTTTGAACTCTAACTACAAAAAACAATATATTATATTTTGTAGATGGCCCAGACTTGGAGTATGGGCAGGAAATGTGCAGCGGTATTGAGTAGTAACGTGGCCGATGCGGTGAAGGACTTCGCACGCGAAATGCTGACATCCTGTCGAGCACAGGCAGATGCTGTGGGGGAGGGGGCGACCTTGGATGCAGTCTTAAACACTCCCGCACATCGGACTAATACACGCAATAGACGATTCAAGAAAGTCGCTAGTAAGCCATCGCGTCGTACCATTGTTGAAGAAGCAGAGGAGGAGCAAGTACAGGAGGAGGAGCCAGTAGAAGGTGTTACACAGAAAACTCCATCTCCCCGAGCGAAGAGGCAACAGAAACGAACCCATATTTTTACACCGGACCCGTGATCAGCGGTGTTGTAATTAACTTTGAACCCATAGTTGTGTAGTTGAATGTTGTCAAGATTTTGTTTGGTCAGTTAACTTGTAATTAACTTTTGTATAGTGCATTCAATGAAATTCGAATTTTAGAATGGGGTGTGTGCGTGGTGTGATCTTGATTGTGGAAGTTTTCCTCTTTTTTTTGTTTTGTTGCTCGATTTTATTTTGTTTTTGTGCGTGTGGTGATCCTGAGAATGTAGATGGGTTAAATATGATTTTGGTTGGGATTGTGGTGATATTGAATGGCTGCAATGTTAATGGTATGAATATGGTTGTGGTGGATATGTTAGTCGTGTAATTGTCCCACCAAGAAGTGATGCTTACATCCTTACTGCATACAGAGCAAGACTCGCTTTCTGAGAAAGCGAGTCTAGCTAAAATGACCCCGCTTTCTCAGAAAGCGAGTCTATAATTTGTGAATTCCAGAGCTGTCGAAGCCTCTGGGATTCAAGCAGCATAAACAGTCGGTTTCTGAGAAAGCGGGATAGTTATCACTAAACTCGCTTTCTGAGAAAGCGAGTCTTCGTTCTGTATCATTTTCATCTAGCAGATCCAAAACTCGCTTTCTGAGAAAGCGAGTCTAGTACTCTCACCCACGGGATCTTGAAACGCGACTGTTAAACCAGAGAAATTTGATTCTCTGGTTTTCTACAGATCGAAGACACGCTTTCTGAGAAACCGTGGTGTTTAAGACTACACTCGCTTTCTGAGAAAGCGAGTCTTGGAGCTGTATCATTTTCATCTAGCAGATCCAAGAGAAAGCGAGTCTAGTACTTTCACCCACGGGATCTTGAAAAGCGACTGTTAAACCAGAGAAATGTGATTCTCTGGTTTTCTACAGATCGAAGACACGCTTTCTGAGAAAGCGGGATAGTTTGTATAAGACTCGGTTTCTCCAAAAGCGAGTCTTACCTATCTTAATGAAATTTATTTTTTAGATAACAATACTCATAACGCAACAAACACACAAGGACATCAAAAACAAAAAAAAACCAAATTTCTAAAATAAAACTTTATCGTTTTTATCGACATAATCTAGTACAATAACAAAGTCCAAATTAATAATTACAATCCTTACAATATTTAAGTTTGCTGAGTTCCACTATTAGTGCATCGTCGCTTATTGTGTCCTTGTAAACCACATTTTGAACATCTCATACCCGTACCACGACTTGACCTATCTCTCACATCCATGTCATTGCGGAATCTGGTAGTTCTAGGCCTGCCCTTCCTTTTACGTCGCAAACTGGCATCGGGTACTAGTTTTGGTCCATCAATAATAGGCCAATAGGCTGGATCTAGTATAGGCTAAAACACTGGACCGTATGTTTGTGCTAATGAAGCAACGGTGTAAAATTTATCAACGAGATGCTTGTGGTCGATTGCACGATATGCACAGGCTGCCAGTACATGAGAACATGGGATATGGTATAGATGAAATTTCATACATGTGCACGTCTTCGTTCCCAAATTCACAGTGTGCAAGTTCCCACCCTTCCTTTCTCCACCCACCATGCGTATACCCGTTCTCACGCAAAAAACTCCTGGTTGATGATGGAACATTGTCACCCCATGTCCGTTAGCTCTCTCACGGCGACTACCAAGCAGTTCATGTACTTTTCAAGAAAAAATCCTCCCTTCAGATAAAAGTTGAGTTGCTTCTTGTCGACGAGTAGTAAAATAATTGTTCAGACGTTCGAAGATCGTCTCAACAATCGCTGTCACTGGCAAACTACGGACTCCTTTCAAGACTGAGTTGAACACTTCTGACAAGTTCGTAGTCATTATCCCGTATCTACGACCTTCATCTGCATAAAGTGCCCATTTCTCAACCGGCTTCTCTTTCAACCAATTAGCCGCCTCCACATTTACGTTCTCAAGCTCAGCAAGTTTGGCTATAAACTTTTTGGGTTTGTGTTCACACGCTATAATTTTCGCCTTCTTACGCAATGCCTTGCTACCAAATTTAGTAAAGAAATTTGTAGCAAAATGGCGCATACAATAACGGTGATATCCACTTGGTTCGTTCCAAGCTCCATTTTGTAACTCCATAGCATGCATTATACCAGCGTGACGATCAGAAATAACACACAACTCAGTGCGATCGGTGACATAATATCGGATGCAACTCATGAACCATGTCCACGTATTTATACTCTCTCCATCAACCAGTGCAAATGCAAACGGAAATAAATAATCATTCGCATCTGGGGAAACAGCAATTAGCAAGCAACCCTTGTACTTACCGTACAAGTGAGTTCCGTCAACACTGATCACCGGTCTGCAGGACTTGAAACCTTCAATGGAAGGACCAAATGCCCAGAATACACCCTTGAATGTTTCCTCGCCAGGGCCAGTCTCATACTTATCCCAGTGAACCTTCGTTCCTGTATTTGCAGCTTGAATTGCTGTGAGTAGAGCAGACAACTTTGTGTATGCTTCTTCGAAGGTACCATACAACCTCTCGATCGCTTTTTGTTTTGCTCGCCAAGCTTTCTTATAGGAAATCTGATAATTATATTGTATTTTAACAATCTCAATAATTGACCTCGATGATAAAGATGTATCTTTTTTCACCACATCAACAATCAGATTACAAACAATATTGTAATCAATTTTAAGGTAATCTTGATTCAGCGTTGGATTCATACAAGTGTGTGGCCCAACTATCTTCTTCACCACAAAATTCGTCCCGCCTTTTGGAACCATTGCTCGTAATCTCCAAGGGCAGCCACCATCACTTACTCCGGGGGGCCCCTGCACGATCTCCTCAATGGTACGTTTTCTAGGTGTCATTTTGCATTTAACAGTGTACAGTGACGGTGTAGATTTCAAAGTTACGAATTCACGATGTTTTTTGATAGAATACAACTTCACTGCCTGTTGAATCGACTGCTTACTTATAAACTCCTGTCCAACGTACAATTCGTCTACATTGGACGAACCAGATGACTCTTGTGGACCTAGGTGTACTCTAGCACCTTCAGCCATCTCCTCAGTAACATGACCGTCAACATTGCCGTAGCTATAAGTACCTCTGGCTTCATTAGAACTGCTGTTCGTGGGATTTACATTTGCACCACTGTCAACATCTTCATCATCGTCTACGTCATCAGTGTCACCACTATCAACATCTTCATCGTCTGTTTCTTCATCTTCTTCATCATCTTCTAATAAATTGTTGTTACAGACTGCATTTTCAAAGAGTTCAAACATGCTGTTATTTGGTACAGAGTCAGGAACCGGGCTAGGTTGGCATGGCAGCTCAACATTTACAGAATCCGGAATTGGAGTATGGGCGAAGGTGTTTTCTTGTGAGGATATCGGATTTGGTTGTGAAGATTGATCGGGGTTAGGCCTCGACTGCTGTGTAGGTACTACCCGTATGAAGCTTGCACTGGGGATATCATGTGGCTGGGCATTGACAACCCGGATTTGCTGAATATATAACTCTACTACAGACCAAGCACAATTGGGATCAAATGTCCTAGCAATCAATGACTTCAGCGCATTATCAGTAGGTACGGGCACTGTCATAAAATACTGACCATCTCCTCTTCCTACTGCGTATCGAGCTAAAATTTTCAAATTCCATTCATTCCTATCCCAATTAGTAACTTCATAGATTTTCCCAACTAATTCTTCAAATGTGATGGTACGGGGCACCCAAACTATTTCCGGATCCAAATGACTATAACAACAACCAATCTTTGGATCACGAATTATTTCACTACCAAAATATAACCAAATAGGAATCTCCAAATCCATACCTACGTTAATTTATACCAATAATCGAGTTATTATCTACCCATAAAGAAAACCTATTCAAATTAACAAAATAATTGGGGAATAAACAACATACCTTCAAGACTGAGTTGCTTCCCTTTTGAAGTATACCCAAATTCCAACAAATTAAACCTCTAACGGAAGATGGGTTTAAGTTGTCCAAAGCAATTTTGTGGGTTATTCAACAAATTATGAGTGTATTTTGACGAATTTGAGATGAGAGATGGGTTAGGGTTTCGTTAACGAAGAGGAAGAGAAAGAATAGAGAGAAGAAGTGAGATCTGTTTTGGGGGCGGGGGTTTAAGTCCCAAACGACACTCGCTTTTTGAAAAGCGAGTGTGGTTTAATTACCCCCGCTTTTTCAAAAAGCGAGTGTTGCTGGGCAAAGAAGCCCAAGACTCGCTTTTGGAAAAAGCGAGTGTGGTACAAACCACCCCGCTTTTCCGAAAAGCGAGTCTTAGGTTTACAATTTTCTGAAACCTAAGACTCGCTTTTCGAAAAAGCGGGGTGGTTTTTACCACACTCGCTTTTTCAAAAAAACGAGTAGGGCGTTTGTGGAAATAAAAAAAAACAGGTCGTTTGTGGCAATACTTTTGCAAAAAGGGTCATTTTGGGAAAAAATTCGTGTCATTTATCATTAAGTCATTCTACCAACATGTGCAACGCACGTACATAACTAATATAAAGGAGGTTTCCGATTCAAATCCTCCCTACGTCAGAGTTTTTTTTTTTTTTTGAAATTATTAACACGTGCATCGCACGTGTAAATTACTAGTATGTATATATATATATATATATATATATATATATATATATATATATATATATATATATAGAGAGAGAGAGAGAGAGAGAGAGAGAGAAAGAGGGGGGGGGGGGGGGGGGGAATCTTCCATTGTGCACCACTCCACCGTGTGCACTCGACCTTCCCGCCTTCGTATCGACGATCCGAACCGTTCACATTGATCTACACATCTAAATTACTCTAAATATGTAAAATCAAATCATTTAAAATTCATTTACCCATCCATCATGTGACTATAAAAAACAACGATTTTCAGCTATACAATTTTGTAACACTTCAATGGATGTGTAAATGAATTTCAAATAATTTGATTTTACATATTTAGACTAATCTAGATGTGTAGATCTGCACACACAGATATATATATATATATATAGATATAGATATGTATATATATAGGGAAATGCTCAGTTGAAAACGCAAATGTCTGTGAAAACGTGAAAAACCACTTAGTCCGTTGTTTCCAACAATGGCCTAGGCTTGTTTTCACGTTTTCCACAACACTTGCGTTTTCAACTAAGCATTTATATATATATATATATATATATATATATATATATATATATATATATATATATATATATATATATACACACACACACACACACACATATCTTGTTTTCACAGGTTGAAAAACACCAATCTGAGCCGTTGGATCGCTCATGATCGTGATCAGCGACTCAGATCGAGCTCCCCATAACCCGTTTTAATTGATCAGCGAAGGGTTATTTTGGGAATTTCGTCCCAAATTACTCATCGCTGAACAGATTCTAAAAAAATTGATATAACCTAGACCGTTGTTGGGAACAACGGCCTAGGTTATAAAAAATTGAATTATAGGCCGTTGTTTGGAACAACGGCCTTCTTCTAAATTTTTATAACCTAGAGAACAACGGCCTATAATTCAATTTTTTATAACCTAGGCCATTGTTCCCAACAACGGCCTAGGTTATATTCATTTTTTCAGAGCGAATCAGGCGAAGAGTTATCTGAGACGAAATTCCCAAAATAATCCTCCGCCACTTAAGTGATATTGGGTGATGGGCGGAGGCGATCTGAGCCGCTAATCACGATCAAAAGTGATCCAACAGCTCAGATTGGTGTTTTCCAACCCGTTAAAACAAACCCGTTTTCAATGGAGCATTTTCCTATATATATATATATATATATATATATATATATATATATATATATATATATATATATATATTAAGTAAAGACTATGATATAATCTGGCTTCGAACCTTATACCTTCTTTTACTCATCCCAAATCCTTATCATACTCCACTCTTTACAAATTACCCTAACTGGTACTAATTTTTATTTTATATGAGTGACACTTTTGTAAATATTATGTCATAAATAAATTTAAACTTTAAGGGTATTATAGTAACTGACAATATTTGAATATATTAATGGTTAATATAACTCCGACTTAAAAATGAGTGGTTGAGATTAGATAGTTGATTGTTTACAAATTACACAACCACAACTCTCACATTATAGTATTACTAGTGTAATGTACGTGCGATACACGTCTAAAAAAGTAAGGTCATCAAATTAAATAATATATATTGAATAAGAAAAAAATTGTTTATAATTGAATGTTTTGATTTGGGCTACACGTGCGGTGCACATTTATATTTGTTGAATATAGTTTGGACGTGTATTATATGTGTTTATATAGTTACAAAGTTAGAGTTTGTTTGTTACAAACCCCAACTCTCCCATTAAAATAATAGAGATTACTAGTATTTTTCGCGTGTGATGCACATTTTGATAAAGAGTTGGAGTTAAACGCGCGTTACACGTAAGTTAATAATAATTAGCACGTGCGATGAATGCCTTAATTTTAAAAACTAAAAACTTCTCTTTTCAAGCCGAATTACCTGATTATGATGTATTCTTAAAGTGAGGCATGCTCAAAACTCATGCCACGCTTTCATTCTTTAGTGCATGAAAATAAAATTAGGGAAATGAGAATAGAGAATATGTAGATATCGAAATAAATTAGCGTGCTCAACCAAAAATGACAATCTCGTACAATTATAAATCGACCCCACCAAAAAATAATTGTTTCATTTTTCCATTTCTCCTCCCCGGTACCGATAGATTATGATAACCAAACATCAGTCTAGATCAAATATTTATTACGTCGACTGCCTGCATCTTATCGTGCTAAGGTTGTGATTGAAGATACTCCTCATTCAGCCTGCCAAAGCTCTGAAGGGTTTTCTGGTTTCCTAGTAGTATTAGGATAATTGCTGGTTATGCTTTATAATTTCAGTTTAATAAGCCCTAGTCTTTAGGAAGTTGTTCACAACTTTGACACTTTCTTTGGGGTTTTCTGTTTTGACACCTCCTTGTTGCACCTGCCACGTTTCTGTAGGCGTGGGCTGTTTTTCAGCTATTCTGCTTATTCATGTATGGGTATATAATAGCCACTGTTATTCAATAAAGAATCAGGTCATTCAGTCCAATTTTTGTGTTTGAGTTCTATGCTTTCTTGTTCTCATTTCCAACAAACTGGTATTAGAGGCCCCCCACTGGGCCTGAAAGAAAAAAGCTGCAGTCTTATTGAGTGATTTCCAAACACAAAGTGAGGAAGTGAAAAGATGGCAACAGGGTCAAGTGACTTTGTACAACCTTGCATCCCAAAGTTTGATGGGGATTATGAGCATTGGAACATGCTAATGGAGAATCTTCTACGTTCAAAGGAGTATTCGAGTGTTATTGAGACGAGGTATGCAGAGCCTGCACCTGGAGAAGTTTTAACTGGTGCACAGAGAAAAACCTTGGAGGAGACAAAGTTGAAGGATCTGAAGGCCAAGAATTATCTTTTCCAATCCATTGACAAGTCCATACTGAAGACAATTGTTCAGAAGGAGACGGCAAAGCAGTTGTGGGATTCCATGAAGGTCAAGTACCAGGGAAATGCTAGGGTGCAGCGTGCTCAACTTCAAATCCTTCGCAGGAATTTTGAAGTGTTGGAGATGAAACTTGGAGAATCTGTCACAGACTACTTTGCAAGGGTAATGCTGGTAGCAAACGACATGAGGAATCTTGGAGAGAACATGTCTGATGAGAAGATTGTTGAGAAGATCTTGCGCACACTTACTAAGAAGTTCAACTACATAGTTTGTTCGATCGAGGAGTCAAAAGACATCAATCATATTTCAGTGGATGAACCGCAGAGTTCATTACTCGTTCATGAACAAAAGTTCCAAAAGGACGGAGGAGATGACCAAGCATTGAGAGTCTATGATGAAAGAGTTGGAGGAAGAGGCCGAGGAAGAAGCAATTACAGAGGAAGATGTCGTGGAAGAGGACAAGTGTTCAATAGGGCCATGGTGGAATGCTTCAAGTGTCACAAACTTGGACATTTCCAATATGAATGTCCAAATTTGAACAAGGAAGCCAATTATGCAAAGCTGAATGAAGAGGATGAGATGCTTCTGATGTCGTATGTTGAATTGCATGAGGTGAAACAGAATGATGCATGGTTCCTTGACTCAGGGTGCTCTAATCATATGTGTGGGTATCGAGGCATGTTTACCAATTTAGATGAAAGTTTTCAACATTCATAGGATGAGAGTGGTTGGAAAAGGAAATGTGAAGTTACTATTCAATGGAGTTTATCATGTTGTCAATTAAGTGTACTATGTTCCAGAGCTAAAAAATAATCTCTTGAGCATAGGACAACTTCAAGAGAGAGGGTTGACTATCTTAATTCAGGGAGGAGTCTGTAAGATCTATCATCCAGAGAAGGGTTTAATCATTCAAACACTAATGAGCGCCAATAGAATGTTTATCCTGCTAGCACAGAGTCAAGCTCAAGTACTTGCACAAGCCCAACCAGAAAGATGTCTTCACACAAGCTCTCAAGACCTCTCCTACCTTTGGCATAGACGGTATGGCCATTTGGGCTGTAAAGGTTTAAGAACCTTGTAATGGAAGAAGATGGTTTGTGGACTTCCCCAATTTCGTGCCTCAAGCATAACCTGCACAGATTGTATCAATGGCAAGCAACATAGAGATGTCATGCCGAAGAGAAGCACTTGGAGAGCAAGTCAGAAATTGGAACTAATTCACGCCGATATTTGCGGTCCTATCTCACCTGAGTCCAACAATGGTAAGAGGTACACATTGTGTTTCATTGATGATTTTACTCGGAAATCGTGGGCATTTTTATTGGTTGAAAATTCGGAGGCACTGAATTGCTTTAAAAGGTTCAAAATAATGGTGGAAAAGGACACAGGGATGTTTATGAAGTGTTTACGGACTGACCGGGGAGGAGAATTTACTTCCAACGAGTTCAATGAGTTTTACAGACAAAAGGGAATTAAGAGGCAGCTGACTACGGCATACACTCCACAACACAATGGTGTAGCTGAAAAGAAAAACAGAACAGTGATGAACATGGTCCGATCGATGCTTTCTGACAAAAGGATTCCAAAGACATTTTGGCCGAAGGCAGTGAATTGGACCTTCTATGTTCTACACAGGTGTCCGACATTGGCAGTGAAAGATATTACACCGCAAGAGGCATGGAGCGGGATAAAACCCTAAGTAGATCACTTCCGAGTCTTTGGTTGCTTGGCTCATGTACACATTCCAGACGTGAGAAGAGGTAAGCTTGATAATAAAAGTTTCCCTTGTGCATTGTTAGGAGTTAGTAAGGAGTCAAAGGGGTATAGATTGTTTGATCCTATCACTAAGAAGATTGTAGTGAGTAGGGATGTGGTTTTCGAAGAAGATAAACAGTGGGATTGGGATGTGTCTTATGAGAAGCAAATTCTTTTAGACTTAGAATTGGGTGAGAATGAAGAAAATAGTGAAGGGGATATGGAGAGTAACGGTGGAGATGAAGATGTTAGTAATAAGGAGAGAAACGGTGGTGTAGAGATTGGTGAGGGAGATAGAACTAGAGATGAAGTAGGTGAAGATGAAGGGAGAGTGAGGGGTCCTCCAGTGTGGATGCAAGATTATGTTACTGGAGAATGCTTATCTGAAGATGAAGAAAACATGGCATTAGTTGTGTCAGCTGATCCTGTTCATTTCGATGAGGCAGTGTAGAATGCAAACTGGAGACTTGCTATGGATTGTGAGATCAACTCCATAGAGAAGAATAAGACTTGGACACTCACTGAGCTGCCGACTGGGGCAAAAAAATTCGGAGTGAAGTGGGTATACAAAATGAAGTACAATGGTCATGGGGACATTGACAAACACAAGGCAAGGCTAGTCACTAAAGGGTATTCACAAAAGCATGGCATAGACTTCACAGAGGTTTTCGCACCGGTGGCAAGGTTGGATACGGTGAGGATGATTATTGCTTAAGCAGCGCAGAAAAACTGGAAAATCTTTCAGTTGGATGTCAAATCGACTTTTCTTCATGGTGAGCTAAGCGAAGATGTCTATGTTGAACAACCGAAGGGGTATGAGAAAAGGGGCAGCGAACATCTAGTTTACAAGTTGCATAAAGCCTTGTACGGATTAAAACAAGCTCCACGAGCTTGGTTTAGCCGAATCGAAGCGCACTTCTTCAATGAAGGTTTCCAAAGGTGTGACAGCGAGCAGACATTGTTCACTAAGAGAAGCAGGGAAGGAAAGATCATCATTGTAAGTGTTTATGTTGATGATTTAATATTTACTGGTGATGATGAAATTATGCTGACTGAGTTCAAAAGTTCCATGATGAGAGAATTTGACATGTCGGACTTGGGGAAGATGCATTTTTTTTCTTGGGATTGAAGTGTTACAGAGGTCAGATGGTATCTACATATGACAAAGGAAATATGCACCAGAAGTTTTGAAGAGGTTTGGTATGATAGAGAGTAATTCAGTTAATAATCCAATAGTTCCTGGATGCAAAATCAACAAAGACGAAGATGGCGTTATAATGGGTGAAACATACTACAAGCAATTAGTGGGCAGCTTGATGTATCTCACGGCCACAAGACCAGATATGATGTTTGTCACTTACCTCATAAGTAGATACACGTCTAAACCCACAGAGCTTCATCTACAAGTAGCAAAAAGGGCACTTCGATATTTGAAAGGGACTGTAAACTTTGGAATTCATTACAAGAAAGGAGGAAGTGGTGAATTGATTGCATTTACGGACAGTGACTATGCTAGAGATATGGAGGATAGGAAGAGTACAAGTGGGTATGTATTTTTGCTGAGCTCTGGTGCAATTTCGTGGAGTTCAAAGAAGCAGCCAATAGTGACTCTATCAACCACAGAGGCAAAATTTGTGGCAGCTGCGATGTGTGCATGTCAAGCTCTCTGGATAAAAAGGATTTTGAAGGAATTGGGGCATTCTGATGGAGGGTGCACACATGTGAGATGTGACAACAGCTCAACTATCAAGCTGTCTAAGAATTCGGTGATGCACGGGCGCAACAAGCATATTGATGTGAGGTACCATTTCTTGAGAAATCTTACTAAGGAAGGTACGATTGCATTGGTTCATTATGGAAGTCAGGATCAGATGGCAGATTTGATGACCAAACCTCTGAAGCTCGATGCTTTTCTAAAGTTAAGAAAGCTTCTGGGTGTTCGAGAAGTTTCCTGATGTAAATTGACTGCAATATGCAGAAAGTTTAAGGGAAGGAATGAAGGGTTTTCTGGTTTCCTGGTAGTATTAGGATCATTGCTGATTATGCTTTATAATTTCAATTTAATAAGTCCCTAGTCTTTAGGAAGTTGTTCACAACTTTGACACTTTTTTTGGGGTTTTCTGTCTTGACTCCTTCTTGTTGCACCGCCACGTTTCTGCAGGCGTGGGCTATTTTTTAGCGATTCTGTTTATTCATGTATGGCTATATAATAGCCACTGCTAATCAATAAAGAATCAGGTCATTCAATCCAGTTCTTGTGTTTGAGTTCTTTGCTTTCTTGTTCTCATTTCCAACAAGCTCAAATTGTTCAAATCATTCAGCTGAAAAGAGATTAAAAAAAAAAAAAAATTGGACTATCCATCTGATTAAAATATTTACATCAACTTCATCGGTGTCTTATTTCTGTAGTCACATTATCCTTCAGACTTCGTTTAAACCATCTACCACAATTCTACAATAACATGCTTTGCGCTCACTTTGATGAGTAGATGATCAAGATACAATAAAAAACATACACTGAGCATCTGTTTTATAGCATACACTCCTGCAACATTGAGTTGCAAGCATAACTGCACTATGGTTGCAAATAATATTACTTCTTCATATCATATGTTAACCAAATATGCAGCAGAACAAAATAAGGAATATGGCTGGGTACCATTTTATACTTGTTTTTTCCATGTAACACTCACAAAATCAGATCGCGTAAAACCAGCAATTCTGTTATTTGGACGACATATTCCATATTGTATACTGTAGATACTTCCGAACAATATAATCAGCACTCAAGACATGTTCCACAACTCTTTTGAGGGCAATTCATATGCATACATTAGGGCATGTCTCGAATATATTTTGATATTTAACCTGTAGGAATATTGGTGTACCAGCCAGAGTAACATTATGTTGACTACACTTTGTACAATGTTTGTGACGAAACTGCACTATATACTATCAAACAATTATATAGCAGTCAATGAAAACGTTACTGTACTCAAGATGAATGTGTTCAAGTTCGATTAAGCAAGGATTACAGGTAACAGGCCAGGACCTGTTCCATTCCACCCATCAAAGAATTCCTCCAATCACGCAGGTAGCAGGCGTTGTTGTTACGCATTTGTAGATATTAGATCAAAATCATCTAACAGGAGAGAGAGAGAAGAGAGAGAGAGAGAGAGAGAGAGAGAGCCCGTCTGTTGTGCACTCAGAGGCGTATCTTAGTTTCAAGGGCCCTAAGCAAGTTCTCAAATAGGACCTTTTGCAAGTTGAAAAAAAAAAGACAATTATTTAAATGCAAACAAACTTGAAGCTTTATAGTACAAACTATTTAAATAAAAACAAATTTATATATATGCTTCCAAAAAAATTTAATTGACAGTGTACGCATTTTTCATGAAATGTCTCGTGGCAAAAAGAAACTCGGACAAACTCTAAGAAAGAACTTGCAGCGATTTTATTCTCAATTGTATGTTATCTAAGATGATGGAAATAATGAATGAGAGAATTAAAGAGGAATAGAATACAAAAAATTATGTTCAAAACATACAAGCAAACACACGTTGAGTTTGTGTATAATAAGAGAAAATATTGAGTTGACATGATTGAAATAAATGTATAATGTTATTTTGAATGCTTTCATGGATACATTTTAGGTTTTATCAAACGTTCCATATATTTATTTTTTCTTTTTGAAGGCAACCCTAGTATTCCTTTCATCAACAGATACAATATTTAGAAGAAAGGGAAAAGAAGCAAACAATGCAAACATGTATATACAATTGAAAATTACATTGCCGCAAATAGGTAAATATGATATATTAAATTACATGGTAAGAATGAAGTGATGATGAATATATGCATATGAGAATACTAGTTGAAAACTTAAAATGTAGAATATCCATATGCACTTGAAGATTTGGTTACAAATTTATCATAAACATACAAATATAATATCCATATGCACTTGAAGATTTGGTTACAAATTTATCATAAACATACAAATATAATATATCATAGAACATTGAAAAATATCATAGAATGGCATGCAAGGGCTAAGTAAAAAATAATATTAAATTTATAAAATGGTAAATCACATGTATGACTATGTAAAAAATAATTAGTTTAAAAAATAAAATAAAAAGTGATTGAAAATTTAATTAGCCCATGCAGGCTTCCGACCTGTGGCAGGTAAATAAAATATACCATAGAACATTGAAAACTTTCATAGAGTGGCATAAACAGGTAAATATAATATACCATTGAACATTGACAAAATATCATAGTGGCATGCATGAACTAAGTGAAAAAATAATATTAAATTTATAAAATGGTAAAATGACATGTATGGCTATGCGAAAATAATTAGTTTTTAAAAAAATTATTAAAAATTTAATTAGACCATGCAGATTTCGAACCTGTGACCTTTGCATTATTAGTGCAGTGCTTTAACCAGATTAGCTAATAGGCCAACTATTGTTTGAAATTTTAGATAACACAGTGTATTTATATCTGAAAATAATTACATTTTTTTTAAACATTGTAACTACTTTAAAAATATGGGGCCCTATAAAATTGGGGGCCCAAAACAGTTGTTTGTGCTGCTTGAGCCCAGATCCGCCCATGTGTGCACTCGGCCTTTTGACTTTCGTATCGACGATCCGAACCATTCACATTGATCTACACGTCTAAATTAATCTAAATATGTAAAATCAAGTCATTTGAAATTCATTAATCTATCCATCATGTCATTATAAAAAAAAACGATATTCAGCCACACAATTTTGTAACACTTCAATGCATGGCTAAATGAATTTTCAAATAACTTGATTTTATATATTTAGACTAAATTAGATGTATAGATCAATATGAACGGTTCGGATCGTCAATACAGAGACCAAAAGATCGAGTCCATAACAGAAGGTCTCTCTCTCTCTCTCTCTCTCTCTCTCTCTCTCTCTCTCTCTCTCTCTCTCTATATATATATATATATATATATATATATAGTCCCCTTCCGTTGTGCACTAGGCTTCCATGTGCACTCGGCCTTTCCGCATTCGTATTGATGATCGGAACCGTTCACATTGATCTACACATTTAAATTAGTCTAAATATATAAAATCAAATCATTTGAAATTCATTTACTCATCCATCATGTGACTATAAAAAACAACGATTTTCAGCCATACAATTTTGTAACACTTTAATGGATAGGCAAATGAATTTCAAATAGTTTAATTTTACATATTTAGACTAATTTTGTAACCCCCATTCCAGATAATTAGAGTTTTTCGCGTACTTTTCTATAATTTGAATTTTTATAAATTTATTTTGTGTTAGATTCGATCTGGATCTTCTATTCAAATATTTTCTAATCAAAATCTATATTTATTTCGAATAGTGGTTTCTATCCCCAATTGATCGATTATTTATATTATTAAATTTCGGATTTTAATAAATTTGTTAAACCCAAATCCTATTTTGATGCATATCATTATTATTATTGTTATTGTTATTCTTATTGCTATTAGTGTTAATATTTTTTATTATTATTGTTACTATTATTGTTATTGGTATTATTATTTTCATCATTATTATCAACATTATTATTACTATTATTTTGTTTTAAATCCGAACATGCTCAATTTTATATGTATTTCACTATTTGATTTAATGTATATATATATATGTGTGTGTGTGTGTGTGTGTGTGTGTGTGTGTGTGTGTGTATGAATATTTTAAATACCCTATTTTTCTTTCTTGATTATTTTCTTTTTGATTGAATTTGTTCGTGAAAAATTTCCATTCTTCTTGATTGAGATTTTCTTGTTAAACCTATTATCTTTTATTTAATTGTGGGTATTTTTATTTAAACCCTATTGATTTTGATCAATCTCTTAATTGAACCCTAAACCCCAATTTCTTGTGTTCTTGACCCAAAACCGTTTTTATTGGACCCTAAACCACTAACCTAATACCATAATTGTACCCTATAAATACAACCCTGGTACAAACCCTAAAATTATACAATTTTCGAAACCCTAGCCATCTACTCTCTCTCATACTCTCTCTCTTTCTCCCGTCATCGTTTTCCCGCCAAAAATCGCAAGACCCCCTGGTCATCTTCTCCGGCGACCCTCCCGTCTCCGGCCACCCCATCGCCGCCTCCCGTCGCTCAAACCCCCATCGACGCCAGCACAACCCCTCATCCTCCTCCTTTTTCCTTTCGTCGACATCAGAACCCAAACTCGAAGCCCCTTTTGTTGCCCTCTTTCCGAGCGATGCCAGCAGTGCCGTTGTTCGCCCTCTTCGCCGTTCCCGCCGCCCATCGTCGACGTCGAGCAGCCCCCCTTACCTCTTACTGTCGTGGCCGACGATTACTGCTGTTGTCTCTTGGTGTTACTGTGTGGATGCTTTGTCTCTTTGTGTGCTGAGTTGCTTTGTCTCTTTGGGTGCTGTGTTGATTTGGCTCTTTATTGCACGTATATTGCACGTGCTAATTTGCTAGTTCGTGAGTTCGTTGCTTCAGGATTCTTATCCCGTTATTCTTGGTATTCAATTTAACCGTCTAACAGGCAAGTCACTGTCCTCTTGAATTGCTAATTGTATCAAATTCAAGTTTTATTGAAACTCTTGCAAGTAGATCTCTTTGTTATCGTATTATCCATTGTTCATCTCTTCGTTGGGTCTATTGAGGGTTTACACGAGCTAACCCCAATATTCTTGACATCGTGCTACTTTTGACTCTAAAGTTTGGATCCTTCATGAGTGCATATAGAATTGATAATAGGGTTGTTCATATAATCGTTACACAAATAAATTATTGTAGAGACAATTGACAGGTTGTATATTGTTTGATCGATTGATGATTGATTGATGATAAATTGATGTATGAGCGTGTTCTAATTTTATTTATCATGTTTTGACATCCATCATACTGATTTTACAATTTATTGACTAAAGAATCGATACCCATATAGCCTAATTAATTTTATTTCATGAAAAACTACACAAATTATGTATATTGCTTGCTGACCTGTATATTGACTGCTGTTTTCGAACCAGTAAACGATCTTAAACCGAATTACTTTTTGAATATGAATTGTAGCCTTATCTTTCTAGTTTCCAGAACATCCTGAATTTCTGAATTCCAAGTTTTGTAGCAAAAGTTATGCCTGTTTTACTACAGCTGTGTTTTTATTTCCAGAATTATACTGCAACTCCTATTCCTCGTATCTGCAATTTTTCTACTGTATTTTCATTCATGATATTTTTGTATTCAAATTGAGATCCTATATTTTGTTCCAGTTCGAATAAAAACATTCTTTGATTTCAACTCAATTTTTTGTGCTAATATTTAATTCAATTGTATTGTTCGTTCTACTATTTTTGTGTCGTTCTTCATGTAGAAATGGACCATTCATTCCATCTAACTCTCTTTCCCCATTTATGTTGAATTTTGACCAAATCTCTAGTTGGATCTCCCTTCAAACCCGCTACCCTAATACCCAAAAACCCGAAACCCTAACTATTTAACCCTAAGCAAACCCTAACCTTCTAACCCTAACCCTAGTTTTACTGTGCTACCCTAAACCCACCGCTCTCTCTCTCCCACTCCATCTTCAACCGATCGAACCCATTCTCCCTTTTTTCTGTCGAAATTTCCCTACCGCCTCCGACCACCTCCTCGCCCTCCGATCACCCACGGCCTTCGACCACCACCTAGCCACTCCCCTCGTCAACCCCTCATCGCCATCTCCACCGTCGTCCTCGCCGAACCCACTCTATCTTCTTCCTCCCGCTCCATTGCCATTACCCAATCCCGTCACCCAATCCGCTCCACCCTCACATCGCCTTCCCACTTCGATCACCCTCGACCTCTGTTCGCGCCACCAACACCCTGAACCCATTTCCTCTGCCCTCCTCCCCTGTTTTCGAACTCGAGAACAGAGCGCCGCATCCATCGTGCCACAGTCGTGTCGCCATCGCTGTTCGGTGCGCCTCGCCATCAGCATCGTGCCACCCTCGCAGTCGCACCACTGTCGCCGCCGTAGTCCAGCCACCGTTGTCGGGATCCCTCTCTCTTTCGCTCTCTGGTTCAGTAAAGGAGGGAAGAAGAAACAGAAGGAGGGGATTGAATCTCAACCGTTGGATTCGATCAAGATCTGATCTTGATCAGATCTGATCTTTTCAGCCAGATCAGATCTCAGCCGTCCAATCCGATCGTGATCATCAACTCAGAGCAAGCAGATCCAGCCGTCCGATCGTCTTGATCTTGGTCTTCCATCAAGATCTGCTCCGATCCGATCCATCCGATCTCGACCGTCGATCAACGCCCCATCCAATCAAGGCAAGTATTCATATTGTACAAATTTTTTTTCTATTACAAGCGTTAATTTGAAAATACCGCAAATAGTTAGTAGTTGTGACTCCTCCTTGACTCGTCGTTGTTGATTAAATACTAATCTTCATCATTTCCATAATCTTAAGAGACACGACAATTTTATTGTTATATTACAACTACTTGGACTCATTTTTTTCCTAGTCACATGAACATATGAAATTAAGAAATCCTAGATTTGTAGATGTGTGTTGTATCTTGTATGTGATGATCTTGCATCCATTTGAGTTGAAAAATAAATATTGCTTGCTGTTTGATAACCATTATCCCGTATTTGTATCACACATTAATCTAGACGCCTAACAACCAATTATCATGCAACTTATACATGAAAGACATTCACACTTGTTGCTGTCCTGAACTTTACTTACTGTTTTGACCCCTTCAAAGTCAGAATCTGAATCTGAGCCCTGAACAGTAAATGTAGCTCTAGATGTCTTGATGTTGATAGCCTCCGGAATTTTTAAATTCCGAGTTATGGTCTAGGAAATATCACAGTTTTACTGCAGTTGTGTTGGTAGTCGCAGATTCACAAAACTGCTGCACTTTTTTAGTTTGCAAATTAATTCGACTATGTTAACAGTAAGCGTTTGACTTGAAATTTTATATGCTGTTTCTGGACATCCTATAGGACATCCCCAAAATTTTCTCAGAATTTATTTGTAATGTTTCAACCCTGTTTCACATGTTTAAACTTAGATTCACAAATCTTGACTGAACGTAGAAGCAGTATAGTTTGCTATTTTGACACATGTTACCACAACTTTCATGTACCTTAATTATATGCATTGGAACCGGACAGGAGTCTAGTTTCTAGATCTCCTGATGGATCTACTTTTGCTATCTTACAGGAATTGCGTTTTTGGTACGGCAACGTCGTGTTGTCCAGAATTGAGATTTTCGTTGATTCTTGATATTTTGATTCGTGTTGACCCTCGAATATGCTATATAAATATCTCAAACTTGTCCCATGTTCATGATTATGATTACTTGACTGGTTTCGCACACTTGCATACTTGCTTAATAAAAATTAATAAAAAGTACAAGCCGGGGTTTAAGGGAAAGACCATAGTAGTGGACAATATATGTAAGTATACTCGGAAGGGGGCCCGTGTTTCCTATAATTTTATGTTAAATGGAACTAAGTGCCACGTGGAACTCAGTGCTACATCATGGATGATGGGGGCCACCTCTAGAGCCTACGGGGGCCACCTCTAGAGCCCATTATAAGATTACATGATATATATTTGCGATCACTGGAACTAAGTGCCACGTAGAACTAAGTGCCACGTCATGGGTGATGAGGGCCACCTCTAGAGCCTATGGGGACAACCTCTAGAGCCCATGGTTTGATCACTTGCTTGATACTTGATGCCTGAGTACACCGCCCTATAGACTCCATTACTATGCCTAAACGTAACTGATTTGTATGTAGCAACCATGTAGTAAAAAGATGGATGCATGAAGTGCTACCTAGATAGAAATAATCACAAGACTTGATACATGAAATCTGAACTTGATACATGTTTACTTGATACTTGAAGACTTGAACATGAAACTTGAACTTGATACATGCTTACTTGATACTTGACTACATGATACATGAGACTTGATGCTTGAATATAATACTTGATACTTGATCACTTGATACTTGTACTTGACAACTTGACACTAGACTTGAGACTTGTTACCTGACACTTGTACTTGATGTCTGTCACTTGAAGTTAGATACCCCTACATGTTCACTTATCACTTGCTCCACTATTAGTATTTGTTATCCAGCCTGTTTACTTGAGTTGTCTTTCTTGCTAGTTAGTTCTTGGATTTCCACTACTTGTTGTATCCCTGTTACTTTCTTGATTCCAATTCTTGTTCCACCTTACTTGTACTCGTTTTTACTATTTGTGACCCTAACTTGTACTAAGGGCGTTTTCTCTTGTTTTCTCTACTTTTTCCTTTTTATATTTATTAAGCAGACTTTGGAGACGTGCTACCTGCTGGGATTGGTGAGTAGAGATTTTAGTCTTCAAGTGGAGAAAGGACTTGCTTAGATTATTTATTTTTCTTGAGTTATTTAAATTCTTGTTACTTAGAACTTATAACGGGCTTATGTTCCCGAGTTTTAACTTGGTCCAGACTTGAAACTATTTGGATATTATTATTGTGTTTCAATTGTTTCTGTTGCTAATAAATTATTCATGCATGCTTGGTTATATATATATTTTGTTATATTCTTGTTGTGATGCTGAGTCGATCCTACAGCTTATGGATGATGTTAAAATCATTCGTTGGGCTTCGTCACGTACTCGTATTCCGTATTTTTGGGAAGCGGGGCGTGACATATACTTTTAAGATTTTCTTGAATTAATTGTTCCTATATAGTAGTATTGCATGAATTAACGTATGTGTGTTGCATTGCATGATCCTAGTCTTATTGTCATCTTTTTAATTGACCTATCTAAGTAATCGTCCTATTGTTCTCCTATTGATACTATCGTTCATCTCATATCTCAAATTGCATATTGTATTGTTGCATTGATAAAATAATTAACAAGCCGGGGTTTAAGGGATTGACTAGAGTAGTTGATGATATGGGAACTGTACTCGGATGATGACCCGTAATTATTACCGTTATCGTCATCGTATAGAAATTACACATGGCCCGTGTTATTACCGTTATCGTCATCGTGTAAGAAATTACACATGGCCCGTGTTATTACCATTATCGCCATCGTACCCAGTACATGAACTATAGAGTCTACCACCATAGTCTAAACGAAATTAATTGTATGCATCGAAGCCGTGGAATGAAACAGATAGGACCCAGTAGTACGTGCATTAGATAGGTTTTAAAATGATTAATAGACATAAGGATTGACACATCACCGATACTGCATATTGTTCATCATTATTCCTATTGATATCGAATATTGGCTAAGTATTACCGTTATTGATCATTGATTACCGTTACCGAATATTGCATCATTGTTTATAGCCATTGCATCGATTATCATAATTATTGTTCATGTTATTGATTCCTATTGATCCATTGATTCATTGTTATACCATTATTCCATTGTTCCTTGTTTTCTCTACTTGATGTTCATGAATTGCTGTAAAGACAAATTTTCTCATCTTTTTAGATGAAATGTATACAGGTAATGAAGGAGAATTGCCTGCTGAAATTGGAGAACAAACTGAAGACTACTGCTTTCTAATTGCTTATTGCTTTAATAAACTTAATGTATTGAGACTTGTTATTATTTTAGATTGGATTATTATTGTTTTGTGCTTATGTCCCGGATTTTATTATTGTTTCTAGACATTGGATTATTATTGTTGTATTTGGATATTTTTATTGCTTCATTCCTAGTACTATTGTTCATGAGATTATTATTATTGCATGCACAAATGTTCTGTATTGATTATATTGTTGAGTTAATCGGATAAATAGCTTACGGGTGACGTTAGTCATTCGCAGGGCCTTTGTCATGTACTCGTATTCCGTATTTTTGAGAAATGAGGCGTGACAAATTTAGATGTGTAGATCAAAGTGGACGGTTCGGATCGTCAATACGAATGCGTGAAGGCTGAGTGCACAACGGAGGGAACTCTCTCTCTCTCTCTCTCTCTCTCTCTCTCTCTCTCTCTCTCTCTCGACTGAGTGCACAACGGAGGGAACTCTCTCTCTCTCTCTCTCTCTCTCTCTCTCTCTCTCTATATATATATATATATACACACACACACTAGCAATTTACAAGTGCGATGTACGTCTTAATAAAAAAAAAATTTTAAAGTAAAAATTCCAACATAATCTGGCTTCAAACCCGAGACCTCTTTTATATTAGTCATTGCCCGTAAGTTGGTAGATTTACAAACGACAACTACAACTCTCCCAATACAATATACTAGTAGTTTACACGTGCAATGCACATTTTAATAAATATAGTTTTTTAAAATAAAATTTTAGACGTAGTCTTGATTTGAACCTAGGGCCTCCTTTATAATAGTTATGCACGTGCGTTGCACGGGTTGATAGAATGACAAAACATTTATAAATGACACTAAGGCCTTCTTCCATTATAATATTAGAGATACTAGTAATTTACATGTGTGATGCACGTCTTAATAATTTTTAAAAAAATAACTCTGACGTAGTTAGGGCTCGAACCTGAAACCTCCTTCATATTAGTTATGTACGTGCTTCACACACGTTGATAAATTTACAAATGACACTAAGACCTTCTCCAATTATATATACTAGTAATTTACACGTGCGCTGCACGTCTTAATAAATATAGTTTTTTAAAAAGTAAATATTCAGACATAGTTTGGGTGGGTTTGAACCTAAAACATCCTTTATATTAGTTATACACGTGCATTGCACACATTGATAGATTTACAAATAACAACTTTCTCCCATTATAATATTAGATTATAATATTAGAGATTTACATGTGTAGTGCACGTCTTAATAAAATAAGTTTTTTAAAGCAAAAATTCATAAGTAGTTTGGATTTGAACATAAGACCCCATTGTTAACAGTTATGCACGTGCGTTGCATACGTTGATAGATTGACAAATGACACTACGGCTTTCTCCCATTATAATAAACACTTGTAACTACGATCGAACGCTTTAATAAATATTTTTTATATAGTAAATAATAAGACATTCCTTTACTCATTAGATATTTTTTATAAATTACTCTGGTATTACAAACTTTTATTTTACGACATTTTCGTAAATAAATTTGAACTTTCAGAGTAGTATGGTAACTAACAACAATTGAGTAAATGAATGGTTAATATAACACCCACTTAAAAATGAATGGTTGAAATTAGATAGTTGAATGGTTGTCTACAAATGACAACCTCAACTCTCCCATTATAATATTATATATATCTCCCATTATAATATTACTAGTATTATACAAGTGCTGTGCACGTGAGAAAAATTGGGGGGGAGGGGGGTGGGGAATGAAAAGGGCAAAAAAAAAATCTACCAGCACGTGCGTTGCACGGGTTGGGTTATGGACAAATTACACTAAGGTCTTCTCCCATTATAGTAGTAGACTAGTATCATACACGTGCACACGTGCACGTGGAAAAAATTGAAGGATAATGAAAAGGGTAAAAAGAAAATAATTTCCAAACCGATCCACTTTTGAAAATATTTACAAAACAGGTCCACTTTCGAAAATATTTACCCAAGTTAGTCCATAAGAAAAAAAGAAAATAATTTTCAAACTGAACTACTTTCGAAAATATTTACCAAACAGGTCCACTTTCGAAAATATTTACCAAAGTAACCCAACCCGTGCGTTGCACGGGTTGGGTTACTGACTAAGGGGTTCTCCCATTATAGTATTAGAGATATATATATATTAAAAAGGAAAGGAAAGGAAACAAACAAAGAAAGAGGAAAAGAAAAAAAAAATGAATGACCAACAATAACCTGAAACTAAACATCGAAGTTGATATCTAATTACTATTGGGTTTCCAGACAAACTGAAAAATAAATATACTACTAATTAAATACAAAATTTCCCCCTACTCTGTTAGTCCACATACAAAGAACAAGTAATCCAAGTATCGGAATTTTAAAACGACAGCCAGAGCGACCAAATATTATACAAACCATTTCCTGAAACTGGAAGTCAAATGAATTTCTCTGCATATGTACCTTCTGCAAAAGAGCCTGCGGAGCCATTTACCTGACCAGTTACAGATTAGAACTGCTGCACTAGTGGTTGGTTCAGAGGCAACACACTTTCAATTTGTGTATTCCACAATTAGCTTGGAGCATCATCTTGTGCTGGGAAGAGATAGGAGTGAATTTTAGAGGGGTAGGACAGAAATTATCTTTAGAGGTCAAAAAACAACATGCACAAAAATCTATTACAAATTTTCTTTAGAGGTCGAAGAACAACATGCACAAAAATCTCTCACCAATAATATTAAACTTTCCCTCCAACTTTTGTATGTAATAATTGGGCAAAAGCTATTAAACTGAAAACGCATCAAATGATGAGTTGCAAGAAAAATTAGTAGGTCATGCACTTCATGTTAGATGGGCTTTACCCAATATATATATATATATATATATATATATATATATATATATATATATATATAAAATAATGCTAATATGAGATGGTGAGACAGGTGAGATGAAAATAATTTTTTGAGCGAGGAGCGATTTGAGTCATCCGAATCTCGATCACACCGTTCACATCACTCTACATGTCATCAAGATGATGTGTGCCAAATTTTAAGCGACTTGGGGACCTCTAGTCTATGCATCAAAACGTTCAACACGTCATGAAGATGGTACGAAATACATATATATGCATTTATTTGAACGTCTTAATACATATGCTACAGGTCTCTGAATTGCTTAAAATTTGGCACACATCATCTTGATGACATGTAGAGTTATGTGAACGGTGTGATCGAGATTCAGATGACTCATATCGCTTATCTCTTCAAAAATATTTTC
Organism: Hemerocallis citrina; assembly: GCA_017893485.1. Lineage (NCBI taxonomy): Eukaryota > Viridiplantae > Streptophyta > Magnoliopsida > Asparagales > Asphodelaceae > Hemerocallis > Hemerocallis citrina. The sequence goes on along the minus strand of CM030368.1, from coordinate 157,644,624 downwards.
ATCTTACCCATCTCACCATCTCATAAAAGCATGACTCTCTCTCTCTCTCTCTCTCTCTCTCTCTCTCTCTCTCTCTATATATATATATATATCAATCAGAGTGCTCTCACTCTAAGGTTGGAGAGCTCGTCTTGGTGGGGTCATCCTATGAAAGATCTGAACCATTCATCTTGTTCTAAATACCTAACATAATCTAATCATATACGATCATGTCATTTGAACTCCGTTTTCCCTTGCATCATATCATTATAAAAAAATAAAGATATTTCAGCCATACATTTTTGTAATGTACAATTTACAATGTTTTTCAGGCTTAAGCACGCTTTTTACACACCCCCGCTTTTCTAACGCTTTTGGCCTAAATAAATCTGTAACCTACAGCTTAACGTTTGTGTGGTGCTATTTAGCGCTTTTTGAAACCTTGTCTCTATATACATACATATATTTGTGGGATTGGATTAAAAATAATTAGTGAGATTGAATTCAAAACTAGTTGGGGCCACTTAAAAATTGCAAGTATCATACAAATCTAATCAAATTTTATCCTGATCATGTCTGATATGAGTTAGATTTCCATCATTTCAGATCTGAACTGATCTAATCCAAGACCTTAGACCAGTCTTAGACCAGTCAGTTACAGATCACCTCTATTTGCATTCTTATCTCATTGGCATCCTACCATCATGACCCCTTCATTAGTTGGATGTCGAGAATGCCTTTCTGAATGGACATCTTTGTGAGACAATTTACATGCAGCAGCTGCTAGGTTTTGAGCTACATAGGGAACACTCAAAAGTTCTTGCATAGGATCAAGCAATCACCTCGTGCTTGGTTTGAGAAATGTGGTAAAACTGACTGCTCCTTTGGGTTCTCTTGTAGTATGACTTATCACTCTCTCGTAGTATAACAGATCACTCTCTCATCACAAAGAGAGGATCTAAAGAAATCCTGATTCTTCTAATGTATGTAGATGGGTATCATGACGGGTGCTCATTAGTTCCCCCCTTCTCTACAGGGTTGGACCAGACCCTGGGTAAAACTCGCTGTGATAAAAAATAATGTGAATTATGTTAAACGAAAATTAGCTCATTAGTTTTCCTCTTCTCTACAGAGTGGACCAGCCCAAGATAAACCTTTCGAAGTGAAAAAATAATAATGTGAATTAGGAACATCAAAATTTACTCAAGTGAGTTGAAAATTTTCCCATTAGCGTCCTCCTCTACAAGGTGGACCTACCCCTGGGTAAAACTCTCAAAGTGAGAAAAATAATGTGAATTAGGTATGTTGCTTGCACATAGTTAGTGGACCTGAACCTTGTGTGTGTAGACCTACCGTGGGTAAAACTCTCAAAGTAAGAAGAAATAATGTGAACTGGGTACATGAAAATTTTCAAAGAAACTACTTACTGCTCAGAATAAATCCCTGGAGTAGGCTTTGAGCTCTTTCAGACTGCTCTGGGGTTCCAGAAATTCGTACAACTTTTTCCGTCTGATCAGGTTGATCCTCAATTAAGCTAACAGTTGCTCCAGACATCTGTTTCCAAAGGAAAGAACAATTTATGGATGAATTCTGTAGGACCCAGCTGACTACTTTTTTATAGTTCAGGATTACACACCTCACTTATCTGAGCAAGTTTGATTCCTGATCTCATAAGCAAACTTGGAACCGCATAACTTGGTATAACAACTTCCAGAGTACTTCTTGTAACTATTGGAGCACTAAATCTGATGGATGAAAAAAACAAAGAAACAAAAAAACAAAGAAAGATGTAGCAACAATGGCAAGGAAGAAGGCCGGGGAAATTCAGGAACATGAAACTGAACCTTTTAATTCCACTTGGCCTCCCTTCATCATTAGCATTACTTTCTTTCTGCTCATGCGATGCACTAGAACTATCTGCATTGTCCTATAATCCAGAGAAGAAAAATGAGCAAAAAATTTCGAGAGAGAATATCTCACATACCACAACAATATAAGGTACGAACGGAAGGAAGTAATAAAATATGAAGCCGGAAGACACTATTGGCCTAGGAATTTTTCCTCACTTCAAAAATATACTTGTAACTATCTCACTGGAGAGGATTATTCATGCATTATCCTTCAATCTTCAAATTTTTGAGTTCAGTTTCGAATAATAATCCTCATTATTATTTTCAGTTGACTTCTTCCCCCGATATCATCGCCAAATAGCTATTTTTACATTGATATAATCCACAAACACTTGATATTACTATGTAGTCTCCAAACTATTTCTTAAAGGGTAAATTTCACTAAACCCTACCAAGTTTTCATGAGTTTGTAGAAAACCCTACCGATATCTTTTTTTCGCGGTTTGACATACTATGAACCAAAAGTAGTTGTAGTTCAGCCCACTGTTCACCAACTATTCACTAATGCCGTTAATTTTGAAGTAAAATGACCATTTTACTCTTGTAACGTTTAGTAGGATTTTCTGCAATATATATATACACATTTTTTGAAACTTTTGTATTTTAAAATTAATGGACTTGTTAGAAAATATTCTCTGTTCATCAGTTTTATTGAACACAGTTCACCCTACTATTCGCTGATGTCGTTAATTATGGCGTAAAATAACCATTTTACCCTTATAAAAGTTTAGTAGGATTTTCTGCAAAATATATAAATACACATTTTTTTTTGAAATTTTGTATTTTAAATTAATGAACTTATTAGAAAATATTCTCTCTTCGTTCATCATTTTTTTTGGAAATTATACATTAAAATCCCTCTAATACCTAATTAACTTATCAGGGAATTTTAGGTTTAAAAAAAATCCTCCAAAACACTAATTTATAGAGATTTTGGATTGAGTAGGGTGAACCGCAACTACTTCTGGCCCATAGTATGCCAAACCGAAAAAAAACAGATATGGGTAGAGTTTTCTCAAACTGGGTAGGGTTTAGTGAAATTTACCCTTTCTTATGAGAAGCCCCACTCCAATTCAGTTGTTAATAATCAAACATTTCAAGAATTTTTTTCACAAGTTTACCTAATTACAATTTTTTTAATCCTAAATCACCCTTCTAAAATCAACCGTTCCAGCTTGCAGAAAGAGATAAGAGGGAATCAAATTGGAGTGAATAAAAATTCATGAACAAAGGCAAGTCTGGAAGCCCATACTTAGGTCAAACCCCTATCTTTCAAATTGATCATCCATTCCTTTGGGCAGATGAAGAGAAAGAATGATTTTTTTAGAGGAATTGAAGAAAGAATAATTAGCACAATAATTGATAAGATGGTTGTTTCTTTTTCAGGTAAAGAGGATGTAAATAGTACTATAATAGAGGTCGAGTGCAACCACCACCTGATCTTCATAAATTTTCAAATTATTTGTTGAACACAAGAGATCACTCAAGTCTTCCCAGAAAGTGTAAAGGCTCTTTAGAGTAGAACTTTTCGCATCATCAACACCAATCTCACAATTCGGTAATAATCATGTCATGGAAAAATAAGTTGGAAACGATGACAAAATAGAAGGGACTGAAATCTGGACCCAGAAATCAGAGAAATCATATACCCTAAAAATTAAAGCAATGAATGACGGTATACAATCTAGACAGAAGTTTATCAAAAAATACAACTATAATACTAGATAGAACTATACCCTTTTGAGAATCACAAATATTAGTAGAAGCAGCAAAGCTAAATTAAATGACTACTGAGCCTTAACATTGGCATATCATCCAATTCAATAAAAATTGTGTGATTAAAGAATTGTTCCACACCAACATTATTTGGTGCAGTATTTCTCTGAGGGACTTCCTGATTTAGCATTCTGTTTCATACCTGGCACCAATAGATCTGAGTAAAGTTTAGGATATAAGGCAGGAACAATGACAATTTAGATATAAGGGAAAAGAATTAGCTAGTGCCAAGAAAGCCCGTTACTAGGAGTTGAAGTCACTTGTAAAAACAATTAACTAGGTAATAATGGGGGAGACAAGAACTAATGCCAGCATAAAAGTGCAAGTATTTTATGAGAAATAAGCTCTTTCTTACTTCAAAGAGTCTATATAATGTTTCCAGTTTATAATCCATTTCAAATCGTAACAATCAGAAGTCTACGGCTCCTTTGATGTTCCAATTGCAGTTACAAGTCATTATAACCAAAAATACAGCACAAATGGATGGTTGCAATTAAAACTAAAAGTAAAAGGACATAAAAAGGGAGATGCAAAACTTTTAATCTGCAACCCTTCTAAACATTGCAATTGCGCACTCACAATATTTTAGTTGCAAAACAAATTAATTGAAAGCAATCAAACACCTGAAGAGGAACACAGAATACAAACAAAAACCACTGTGGTAGAATATTCAGGCCAAAAACAGAGCAAATAATGTGATAGGTCACAATGTTATATAGACATTTGCATTTTACGTGCAACCATAAAACATATTTGAAAACCAAGATCCGATGCATCGTCATAGGTATTTTGTAATTGAAGTACAGTCTTACATACAGAAAAGTGAAATTAGACAACTAAGATAATATCCAAATTACTTGCTAAGTCGTTAGGTATGGATGCTTCAATATGGGTCCCTTGTCCATGTTGGGCACGTATTGGACATCAGACTTGCTGGACATATCCAACATGCCAAATCCAATTCTGATCAAAATTTGAGAAGGAGGTAGCTAGGTATGAAACAAGTTGGAAATCAAGTATAACTACTGTAGCTCAATCCAAACAATCAAATTGTATACATCATTTCATTAGTCTTTTCAGTATAACTTACTTGATGTAGCTTTGGATGTAAATCCAACATGCAATCTTATTCGTTTTTTTATCATTATACAATCATATTACCAAATCGGTATTTTATGGAGTATCTGGCTAAAATTTTATGTTATTAAATTACATCAAAGAAACATATAGCCCTAATCCTGTATCCTATGTTTTATAGGATGTCGACATGCCATATCCAAGATCGTGTTCCGTGTCTGTAGCCTGCAAAATAGCTTCCTTAATCCTTATCGTTTTTAACAATTGAGGATCACATTCATGGGGAAATTGGAGAGAAACTTAACTCATTTATGGGATCTGGAAGGAGGGAATAAATTGAATTGTAAAGTTCAACTAAAGATGGCTCAGAATCACTTAAGAATAGGTGAGGAATAAACATTCTGTGTTTTTTTAGGAAGGAGAAGGAAAATCGAACAAAGGAATTATTTCAAAAGACATGTATGCTGACGAAAGAATCAAATAGAGTAGAAGGATGGGGATAGAGGCAGTAACTGGATAGCCTGGACAGAAATGTTTTTGAACTCCAACAATATTCGCAAATTGCCAGACTCAATTGTAGCATTGAAAGGAACCTTTGGATATCAAATGGAATTTAGGCAGCGGTCATAACAGCAGCAGGTATCACTAACTGCACATTTCACACCTCCCCTTCCAACTTCTAGCTGCATGTCTGTTACCAGATCCCTAACAACCTTGACAGATTTCTTACCACCTAAGCTACTTCCAAAACACATCTTGAGAAAATGAAGTCACTGCCTGCATATCAAGTTTAGTTCCTGTGATGCGTCATGCAGTTTGTCATGCAGTTTGTTCGTGGTAGGAAAAAACCATTGATTATAGATTTTGGTCATCAAGCTCTTAAAAATTATTGAAACTGTTTGTAATAACAAGAAGAAATTTCTGCATAAAAACGAAGAAAGAAGAAATTTTGATTCAAAGATTAAACAAGCCAATGACTATACCTTTGGCTGCCAAGTGTTTGGTGTAGCATGGACGTTTTGACTAACTGCAGATGAAGGTTCATTACTTTGATATGCTTCGCGAGGCGAACTTTTAACAGAGCTTGGTTCAGTTCCAGCAATGTTACCACCATAATTTGGTGCTGAAATTGAAGGTGGTAGCATATCTTCGGGAGTTGGAATATCACGATAGGTATAGTTACGCAACTTTGCAGTTACCTGGAGAAGAGCTTTGCGGGCAGATCTTATCTCTCCTACAATCTGTAAGCATATACCAATCTATACATATCAAGTCACATACTTCAAAAGCTATAAGCTTATCCATCTGAAGCAAATCAAATTTAGAAGTGCATATACTTAGAGAAAGCTTAGTTCACACAGAACTGGAAAAAGCATTCTTAATGATCAGAGTTAGAGAACATGAGGAGAGACTTGTATTGATGAATGAGATATTAGTGTACAGTACACACAGTAGAGTCCATGTCTGCCACTCCTAGTTTGAGTGATATGGAGGAAACTAAAATATAAAGGAAAACACACCTATATACTCTAGTAAACAATAGCTACCTTTATCAAGGCCAAACGAGCACATACCTGAACAAGCTCGTCTGACTCTGAGGCACAGGAGGGAAGATCTTCTTTTGGCAATATCTGCACATTGGCATTGGACAATCTCTTTATATCAGATAACGAACCATCCCTTCCCTCTAGACATCCAATCTCATTGGCAGGAATCAAAAGCCTTGTTGTGATGATGTTATCATTGTCAGGACCAAGATCTACAATGTGGGTCTGAATATGTAAAAGTGCTTCCTGAGCTGGGAAAAGATCGTCATCTGGACCCTACAAATAAGTTGAGAGAATTTGGTAAATTTTCATTTCAAATTGCAATAACGTACAGACATGAAGGGCAGGAACACAATCTTTAAGCAGATACTAGATTTATTTTCACTAAACAATTGGTAAAATTGAATGCCTAAAAGGTTTCTCAGAGAGATAGAAGCTAAAACTATTGACATTTAGAGCACGTGAATCATTATGAAAGTGTTGGGATTGGCAATTAGATTGAAGCCATTGTTCTTATTTAAATCAAGGTTCTATGGAGGTTCAACTCCGCCAGTGTTGTGCATAAATACAACACACCCTTCACAGGATGGGGCATCTGACTCCATCCTATGTGGAGGTTAAATTCATATAGGGGCATTGCAGCATTAAGACACTCTCGACAAGGCAAGGTATGGCCAATATTATCTTTGTGATTATGTTACTACATCATTAATGTAATGATAGCAGCATAAACATTATAATCTTCAGTGTCTGGTGAAAGTTAGTCTAGGAGGATGCCAATAATTTGTGGGAGTCTGATGATCCTACCCCAACATGAATAATCTTACCACATTAGATTTGTACTCAAAAAGGATATAACAATTCCAATAACCTAGCAATTGTTAAGCTGTAAGCACTCTATTAGCAACTTTAGCAGTAGTAGTGTAATAACAGTAACTCCCATATGTCCACTCTAGATTTACATCTGTGCCCACCATATTTGTGCAAGCCGTTGCTTCTTCTCATTGTACCATTTCCACATTTCTTATAACCGCTGACAACTTCGTTATGTTAGCCTGTTATAACAATTAACAAACAAGTTGGTCAATCTTTCCAACAAAGCATCGAGCCTTTTCATATATAGTCTGAAGACTCAAAACCATTACTTGAATAAGACTTAAGTATAACGATGCTGATGGTGATTATCCTTAATTGGTACTACTTAAGATGGCTAGTAAATGTAGCAATCAGTATAACTAGAGCTCTTCTTAGCAATGAGACTGTCTCAAAGTAAACAAGCACAAAGAACTTGTTCGAAAGAAATGAAATCAGCATCCATTATTTACAGAAGATAAAAGCTCCTCACAGTTTGTTTAAACTTGTAGGCATTCTCCTTAAACCTAATGTCCCTTATAAGATCACCTGCACATCTTTCCTCTCTGTTTGGTTTCAAATCCAACCTGGCATTTGATGGTCCGTGCATTGTAGTACATCCATGTACAAGAAATATATAGCCATTAAGGAGACAACCACTGAAGCTGAATAAGCTAATAAGGGCACTACACAGTTGGAAAGTACAGCTTCTACGTATAAATATTCAATGTTGTTAAAAGGGCGAAGAATGATAACTTGAAGATAGACCAAGGAGAAACCATTTTCAATTTCACTTAGATCCATATGTCACATATGCAGAAGCAAAAAAGAAATCCTAGCAGATTAATCAAAACTAGAGTATCAAGTGCAAGCGAAAAACAGCTTAAATGGTTTATATAATATGATAAGGGAGCAAACAATTAGTAGAGGTAAATAATTAAATGCATATACAAATTTGACCAAAACATAATAATTATCTTGATGGCAGGTACCTCATCAGACGTGATGATAATAACACTTTCAGTAGAGCCAGGCATAGGATCATTAATCCTCACATCTACACCAACATCATTTCGAAGCAATTCAATAATACCATCTGATGATCCCATGATTTTTTCGACCTTATTGCCCGGGCAAAGAACTCTAAATACAAGATCTTCATAGGGAAATGATTCTGACCTTTCATTCATGGGATCAACATCTGAATTGAATGCATATCCAGATGGGTGTGCGCTGTATCCACTGTTTCTACCTCTATGTTGTCCCAAAGAAGAACGTGAGCGCAAATCAGGTCCATCCATGGGAGGTTGATGGTTTGGACCACCAATGAATTCATCATCTGGTGGGAAAAAATCATCTTGTGATTGCAATCTTCCACGGTAGGGACCACGATCTCGATGCAAACTCTCTTTGAGACGAGCTGAGATAATGGCTACCGCTTTCTTTACACAATTACCTTCTCCAACAATCTGTAACCAATAAAATAAATATAAGAAGAGAAAAATGCCACAAGTAAAGTTCAATTGTCAAGATATAAAGTGTAGATCTAGGATATAGAATAAGAAAACATGGTTAACATGTTCATAAGACAACGTAATTAAATAAAGAAATAACCGCCTCACACTCGTTAACAGTTCTCAATGAGTAGTTAAATAAAAGAGGGAAATAGCCTTAAGAGATGTGTGACAGCAGCCTACTTTCAGTTGAATTAATAATTACATTTAAGCGTCTTCACAAAGTTAGTTGCAAACTCTAATAACAGGGAAGTCCTCTTACTATATACATAACTACTCTGGGTATTTATGTAAAACATGGTATATCATCTGGAGAAAACCTTTGAAACATACAGAAACCAATGTATAACAACCGCCACCTCAAAGGAATATAGACTGAGTCTATGACTACCTTGAAACAAAAATAATCAAACCAGTCAATTTAACATTCAAGCATAATCACAAATCCAGCACTCTTAAACTCACCTGACTAAATTTCCCCAATATGTCATAAATAGCCATAATTTTATACTGACATCGGGACATGGTTCAATCAGAAGAAATAAATCACACATTCTATGAAATTTCTTGATCTTCTGCAGCTACTGATACAAAAGATCATAGTCCTATTTCTTGTGCAACATATACCAAAAAGAGAGACACAGCACCATTGGATATTTTTCATCCTTATCTAAGCCTCTGTCACTTCGAATAGGTTTGGTTATGGAGCATAGGTCCCATTAATAATATTTTTTTTTAAATCAATCATCTCCTGAGATGACATCAACTCTCAGAGCAAGGCCTAAATGAACTTCCACAGGATAGAATCCTGCATACATGCTACAAGACCAGAAGGCAGGTAGAGGATTAAGCATTGCATCAACTCTTACATGTTTGCATGTACCATTTACACGTATTCCTAAAGAAGAGAGTTTCATCCTCTTTTTCTCACTGTCCATAATTCCAAATATTGTTCTCTAAAAGTCTCCTCACTCTTCCGTTACAAGCAATGTAGTTTATATCATCTAATAGTTATTAATTTGGTCAAATAACCTATGTTATCAACTATAGGTGCATGTAGTTTTTCTGAATGTGTGAATTGTGATTATATAATCTATCCCCACCTTCTATGATTTGCGTGCAATTTCATGGATGTCTATAGAGGGCTTATAAACAGCGTCATCAGTATTAAGTAAATTGTACTTGTTATCTGTATGAATGTAAAGGCTATCTACACACATTTAGGATTTAATTTTTCATAGAACAAGAAACCTCTGAAAAGTATTATGTTTCCCTAACATATCACCAACATCTGTCATCTGACACACAAATTCTTGGGCCGGCACCACTCCAACATTGGATATTTAGAAACTTGTTATACACAATACAGCGTGAAGCCGGAGTTTGTAGAAAGCGGAAATCCGCACAAAGCAGGAGGTCAGAGATAGAGCAACAAAAAGAGCCAACTTATTTTTTGACATTTAGAAACAATATAAAATAAAAAAAATTAAATAAAAAACAGTCGGAAACATTTTGTTTAAAGGAGAACATTAGGACACTATGGATAATGGTAGATTATTATCAATATCTGACAGACAGTGCTTTACATATTTAAGAGTATCAGACTACTATCAATATCCGCAATTCAGTAGATTTGCAACTGGAAACAAATGAGTTTTGAAGTGGGAGGCATTGACCTCCAAATATAAGCAATAATATAGTAATTAAAGCTATATAATTGTCACTAATTTAACTACAATTAGCTACATAGACATAACAAACGATGATAAAAAAGAAAAATAAGGAAACTGAATAGAAAAACAAATTCTTTCATAAATCAACTTCTCTGTATAATGTCTATTCAGGACCAATAGAGGGATACAAGACTTTAGTATGAAGTGCATACATTAATGGATACTATTTTTTTATAATTTCAACAAAGCTAACACTAAATGGACAATATGATAAGAAGAGACAAAGAGAGTGGCAGAGATAATAGCACAATCGCATTTACCCAATACCCTGACCCGACATTGGACCGGAACCGACCCGATCTATACTGTCCGAGTCTAAAATAAGACCAGGTCCGAGTCGAAAATAAGACCTAATGTACTTCCGGGTCCAAGTCCGGATCCGCTTAAAATAGACCCGACCCGGACCCATTAAAAAATACCCCAAAAATATGGAATTTGAATAATAGAGTTATAGGAATATACATTTCAAAGTAATTGTTGAAGATAGATGTGTAAATATAATATTTATTCATGTACTTAAGTGCAAAAATTGTTGGAACCGTACAGTAAGTATTTAAGTGCAAATATTTACTCCTCGCTACCAGACCCGATGGGTAGATTTTTTTAACTAGGACCCGGACCCAGTTCTTACAAGTCCGGGTCCGGGTCCAATTTTTGAACCCGTGAGGTACCGGGTCCGGGTCCGGGTCCGGTTAGTAGAGGACCCGACCCGATCGGACCCAATACCAGCTCTAAGAGATAATATCCTACCCAGCTACCTAGGTTATGAAGGTTGATGAAAAATAATAAAAATGGTGCCGATGTATGTTAAAGATAAGGCTAGTGGAGGTTGAAGAGGCAAAGGGGACGGAGAAAGTCATAAGAGGTACAAGGAAGATTGAGATAGAGAGACACTGAGTGAAAACATTCGGTAGGTTAGTGTTTGAAAATCAGGTTTTATGATGACTTTATGGGTCAGTAATAAATACGAGTACAAATGCTAGCCTGCATTTTTGTTGTGCCTCCAATATATGCTTTTGTTTCGCATGCTAAAACCAGATACAGACCTTATTCTTTTCAAAAATTAATGAACAGCAATAAAAGCAAAGCAGCTAGGGATTTTAGCAAATATGCTAAAGCAAGGCTTTTTTGGGGCTTCTTACATCCTTAACTCAATGAAGCTCATTCACATTTACTCATTTCATTTGTTCCGCTCAGCAATTCTTAACACGAACTCGGTAACGGGATCAGATATTGGCTTGTAAGAGAACCCTAGAGCACTGTTTTGGTTCTAGAAGAACATAAGAAATCTCTCATTGTCAAGTTATTCTTCGATATCAAACTTTCCCATCTCTCCCAACAAACTCAAGATTTCTTTAGTAATATAGGTCTACCAAATTCTCACATCAAATTTGCTTGTTCTGTACATACACATTGTCACAATTTCCTTCAAAATCAATCCTATCAACTATCCAAAATCTAGTTTTTCCATTTCTCCTCACTTCTCTAAACACTACGTCCACAACAACTATAAAAGTCCCTGTTCTCTCACATTGCAACTGAAATACTTCAAGTAGCCAAGTTGCATTGTTCGGAAGGACGCAACTTCGCAATGCCAAAATGCATATTTGTCAATGTACACAATGTCTAAAACCTTACAAACCTGAACAATCTCTTCCTCCATGCTCACGCACCGCGGCGTATACTGATCCCTCGGCAGAATCCTAATATGTGTCCTCGTCTCCATCCTCATCTGCTCAATAATCTTCCCCCCCTTCCCCAACAAACACCCCACATGCAAATTTGGTACCACCATCCTCGTGGTCACCTTCCCCCCTCCCTCCCCCCTCTCCCCTCCTCCTCTCCCCCTCCCTCCCGCCCACTCCTCCTCCACCTCCCCAAAATCCGAATCAAGAATCCGCTCGTGCACCATCAGGAGGGCTTCTTGGGCGGGTGAGTAGACCGGGGGGCGGCCGTCGGGCTCGCGCTTGCGGTTGTCGGAGGTCTCAATGATGCGCTCGTCGTCGCCGGGGACGAGAGGGTGGACGTTGATCCAGGCGCCGGTCTCGCGGCGGAAGGAGGAGATGATGGAGCCGTTCTTGCCGATGATGGAGCCGACTTTGGGGTCGGGGCAGAGGATTTGGAAGAAGGTGGTGGTTTGGTTTGAGGTGGAGGAGGGAGGTGGGGGGGAGGAGGAGGAGGAGGAGGGGGGAGGGGGAGGGGGGTTGGTGGTGGAGGTGGGGCGGCGGTTAGGGTAGTGGTTGGTTCGGTGGTGGTGGCGACGGACAGGGGGAGGGGAGTAGCGTTTGGAGCGGGATCGGTCCATGGGGGCTAGGCCCGCTAGGGTTTGGAGTGGAGGAGTGGGAGCTTTGGGACTTGGAAAAAGGGGGTTTGATTGGGAGGGGGTAATTACTAATTACTGGGTTTACGAGCATATGTGATGCACGTGTTTTTGTGACCGTGATTATGTTTGTAGGTTATGAAGTTAAAATAGTCGGGAGATTGATATAGGTAAAAAATTGGCCTCACGTAAGCCGATCCCTTTAAGATTCACAAATCCTCATGAATCAGGCATGTATACCATATGTGCCTTCTACTGTTCCATCACACCAATTAGGCTCACAGAACACAGACGGGATTCATCATGGACAGTCTTATCAGCAAAACACAGACGGGATTCATTAAGGGCAGGTGCATTTTAGACTGTGTGGCTACTGCTGAACAAGTTATCCACCACTGCCACAAGAGCAACTCCAAGAACTTCCTCCTCAAACTGGATTTTGAGAAAGCATACGACTCGGTGGACTGGGAATGTTTGCTAGAGGCTCTCAGGGGGAGAGGCTTTGGAGACAAATGGATAAGATGGATCAAACAATGTTTACACTCTAGCAAGACGGCGATTTCAGTAAATGGGAACCCTGGTCCCTCGTTCCCATGCAAGAAGGGACTCCGTCAGGGAGACCCACTGTCCCCACTGCTATTCACTATTGTAGCAGATGTGCTCAAAGGAATGCTTGATAACTGTCAAAGAAAAGGGTGGATATCGCCTGTGGCCTACAGCAATGCTAATCAGGGATGCACGATCCCTCAATATGCTGACGACACCCTGATCTTTGGTAATGGGTCTAGAGTGGAAACAATATGCTTTAAAGGGGTCCTTTACTGCTTTGAAGCCTGGTCAGGCCTGAGAATTAACTTCCATAAGAGCGCGCTAGTTCCTATTTCACTCTCAGAAGCTGAAATTCGGGAGCACGCCACCATTCTCAACTGCGCGATGGAAGTATTCCCAATCAAATACTTAGGCCTTCCGCTCCGTCCGGGGAGGCTCACTAAGGCGGACTGGTTGCCTATTATAGACAGGGTAGAGGACAGACTGTCCGGATGGAAAGGCAAATCACTTTCTTTTGGGGGAAGAGTGGTCCTCATCAATTCAGTGTTATCCAGCCTACCCATTTACTACATGTCGTTTTTTGAACTCCCCAAGTGGGTGATCCAGAGGATTGATCGTATCAGGAAAAGATTCCTCTGGAAAGGTGCGGACTCCAACAAGGGAGGCTACCACCTTGTTAAATGGAGTATCGCATGCATGAAAAAGAGGCACGGAGGGCTAGGCATCATCGACCTCCGAGATATGAATCTGGCACTCCTGGGAAAGTGGTGGTGGAAAGTGTTCCACCACTGCGGAGAAGGTTGGCAGGACTTTATCCAACCTTATCTTCGAGGGAATGGGACAAGAAGTCTAGGCTTCCGAGTAGGATCTAAAGTCTCCCGGTTCTGGAAAGGAGTCGCTAAGACCAACGGACCCTTCAATTCAGCTGTTTCATCTTTCATCGGCAATGGTCGAACCACCAGATTTTGGTGGGACAAATGGTGTGGTCCTCAATCTCTTAAGGATGGTTTCCCTGAACTGTTTGCTAAAACGAATCATCCGAATATCTCTGTGGCGGGAACATGGAAGAGGGGGACTTGGAAACCGCCGTTCCAAGGAACTCTGTCACCAAGTTTGCTTCCGCAACTTCATGAACTACAAACGCGCATAGTCCAGTCTGGGGTGATATGTGCCCAAGGCCCAGATCACGTGCATTGGGGACTGGAGAACAAGGGAGGGTTCTCGGTTAGATCACTTTACCACCGGATTCACTTCAGAGGATGCAGACGCAGCTGGGCAGCGGTACTCTGGAAGACAAAAGCACCTTTGAAAATTAGAGTCTTCATCTGGCTGGTACTCAACAACGCCATTCTTACTAGAGAGAACCTTGCCAAGAGGCAACCCCACATTGCGACCAATTGTGGGTTCTGCAACGTACAAGTTGAAAGTCTAAATCATCTGTTTCTTCACTGCACTAGAAGCAAGGCCACCCTGATAGAGGTGTTGAGAGCACTAGGAACAAGTGACTACCCACGAGACTATGAGGAACTGTGGGTTGGGCCTAGATTTGCATCAGCTCGCCACGATATGAAAGATGCATGGTTTATTGCCATTGCGGCAACCACATGGGTGTTATGGCTAGATAGGAACAATTTTTATTTCCGTGCTTCATGTAATTCTACTTCTAGTAATCTTACTCATATCATGCATTTTATCTCCTTTTGGGCCACAGCTGCTGCCTCAGGAGCAAGAGGGAGGATCGCAAGGGTATTCCAGGTGGATGATTACGATGACGAGGAGATTGAGGTCGGGCCAACTCTAGACTGATGATTGGAATCTCACTTCGCTAGTGCATTTGTTGTATCAGACCTTGTACTTTGATGTTTTGGTTGCCTTTAGGCTGGATGATGTAACCCAACCCCCAGGGTTTTGTTGGGGGTTATGTTTTATTTCCTGCACTGTTTTGTACTGTCCCGAGTGATCGGGGTTGTTTATTAATCTCTTATTAATGAAACAGGGTGGCATTATCCCACCTTTTCCTCCAAAAAAAAAAAAAATTAGGCTCACAGAAGAGGGTCAACCCAATCCACTAGGGTCCCCTCTTTGCTTATAAATATCAGGTCCCCTCCACTGATATCAGGTAATCTCTCTTTAGCCTTCAAACCCTAATCCACTTTTTCCAGTAACTGACTTGATCGTAGGAGGGTCCGTAGCCGAGATACCACCAGGTGTTTCCAGGCGTTTTTGCAGGTATCCGGCAGCTGCCAAATACCACCAGATCCACCTCTCCTACCACTCATACAACCTCATATTCAGACCAGATATACGGGTGAGATCTGCCTCTTCCCTTCCAAATAACAAGAGCTCACTATTTGTTGCTCCCACACCAAAACAACAACATCAGTGTCGTCGGGATACCACCTGGTATTTCTAGGCGTTTTTGCAGGTATCCGGCGGCCGCCAACCACCACCAGATCCACCTCTCCTACCACTCATTCAACCTCATATCTAAACTAGATCTGCGGTTGAGATATGCCTCTTCTCTTCCTGATATGGCTAAAATAGTGTTAAATTGGAACCGTCCAAATAGGGCATGAATCTTAAAGCTCGGGAGTAAAATGGTAATTTCACCTACAAACGGGTTTGAAGTGGGAACTAGGCCTTTCTCCAAAGGCCCAATAACCCATAAACATGCCCATCTTACTGGGCGCGGATCCCAATCCGCAAGAAGCCCAGTCCAGCTGGATAGGAAAATTAGGATTTATGATTGCTCTTAATCAACGGTCCTGATCGCTTCTATCCATCTACTGGGAAGTAGGGATTTGATCTTATCCCGAAACTGGTTCCTAAGGCGGCTATAAATACCCCCCATCCCCTACTGGTATCAGGTAATCAATCTTTTGCCAATCAAACCTCTTTCATAATCTTTCTGATTACTGACAAGAGCGTCGGAGGGTGCGTCGCCGAAATCAACCCCGGTGTTTCGCACTTTTTGCAGGTCAACGGTGGGAGATCACGGTCAAACTCCGGCGAAGAGGTATTCAGATTCGGCTATTCAACTTCCCTCGAATCCATAAATCTATCTGTTTGCCCCCACACCGATTTCAGCGGCAACAGATTGGCACCGACTGTGGGAACCTACGAATAGCAATCCACCCTCTTCCATCGGTTAAGATCACCTCCAGCCATGTCTCTAAGGAAACTGAGATCTAGAGGGTCCAACCGTGGACCCACTCCTCCTCAACCACAACCAGAGATTCCCCTCCAACCCATCCAGCCTCAGAGACAGCTCCCTCATCAACCCGATCAGCCGCTGCAGCAGTTGCAGCCTCCTCTCCAAAATCTTCAACACCAGCAGGCTCCCCCGGGGCCCCAGAATGCTGGTATAGGGACCTCTCGTCCTCACCCTCAGAAGCAACCTCTTCACCGCGACCATATCTCCGTACATAACCCTTCAACCGACTCAATGACATTTCATAACCCTCGGCCTTCTGAAGACCTCCGCAACATCCTCATCAACCAGCAGAAAGAGGAGGACCTTCGCCACCATTTGGATGAAAGGCGGGCCCGAGAGGGAGCCTCCCGCTCAAAACGTCCAAATGCGCGATTCCCTCGCCGCCGTGATTACAGGAGGTCCCCTCTTCGTAGGAGGCGGAGAGAGTCCCTTGAGTACTGATATGGCTAAAAATGGGGTTAAATCAGAACCGTCCAAATCAGGAACGAATCTGAAAGTCTAGGGGTAAAATGGTAATTTCACCTACCAATGGGTCTGAAGCGGGTACTGGTTCTCCTCCTCAAAGACCCATTAATCTGCGAACGGATCCACCTCAACTGGGTGCGGGTTTCAACCCGCAGCAAACTCGGTCCAGCAGGATAGAATTAGGGTTTCTGATTAATCCTAATCAATGGCCCTGATTCATATCTATCCTTTCACTGGGAATTAGTGATTACATTCCTTATCTGACCACAGGGATTACATTCCTAATCTGACCCCAACGGCGGCTATAAATACCCCCCATCCATCTCTATTAAGAGGTAATTAATCTTTTGCCAATTTACGCTCTTTCATAATCATTCCTGATTACTGACTTGAGCGTCGGAGGGTGCGTTGCCGGGATCAACCCCGGTGTCTCGCACTTTTTGCAGGTGAACGGCGGGAGTCAACGGTCAAACTCCGGCTGAACAGGTCTCAGGTTTGCTATTCAAGTTTTCCAAGAATCCACAAATACTATCTGTTTGCCCCCACACCAGATTTAGCGACAACAGATTGGCGCCGTCTGTGGGAAACACCACGAATAGTAGCCTTCCCTCTTCCCTTTAGTCAGATCTTCTCCAACCATGCCTCCTAGGAAAGTAAGATCCAGAGGGTCCAATCGTGGACCCAACCCCATTGATCAGCAGCAGGAAGTCCCCATCCAACCCGCTCAGCAGCAGGGGGAACTTCCTCCTCAAGCCGAGGACCCTCTCCAACTGAACCAGCCTCCTCTTCAGAATCAACAACCTCCTAAGGGTCCCCCCGATCCTAAAAATGCCGGTGCAGGGGTCTCGCTTCCCAACCCGCAGAAACAACCTCTCCATCAGGACCACGTCTCAATACACAATGCCTCTATGGATTCTATGGCCTCCCACAATCCCCGAGCTTCTGATCTTCGCAACACCATCTCAATCGGCAGAAGGATGAGGATCTTCGCCACCGTCTGGATGAGAAGCGGGCCCGAGAGGGAGCCTCCCGCCAACAACGTCCAGATGAGCGATCTCCTCACCGCCGAGACTACAGAAGGTCCCCTACCCGAAGAGGGCGGAGAGAGTCCCCCGAGCATCACAGGAGAAGGCCCCATTCCCCTGCCGGTCGGCAACATTCGAGGAACGATGAGGCACCCATCACTCATGCCGAGTTCTAGCAATTCCAAGCAACCATCCTACAAGCTCTCAATCTCCATCCCAACAACACCAATGCTCCAAGGATTCCCACTCCTCCTCCAGTCCAAAGTCCTCGCCGACGGTCCCTAACTCCTCTCCCAGCTCCGAGCAACCCCCAGCACATTCCTAGTCCTCGCCGCTCCAAGAGCTACCGTCGTCGTAGCCCCCACTCTCCCTCGTACGAAGACGAGTCTAGAGGCTCGGTTGGTTACCGTCGAAGAGATGACGCTGTCTACCTGCCGTCTCCACGAAATGGAGAGGCGCTTGGGTCAGTTAGACAGAGAAGAAGAGCTTAGAGGAAGGACCCTTCGCCCTAGTCGACCTCCTTTTTCCCGAACCATAATGAAGGCACCCGTACCAATTGGCTTTAAACCTCCTCAATTCGAGACTTATTCCGGGGAGTCTGACCCCGTCGATCACATCGAAAGCTTTAAAACCCTTATGCTCATCCATCAAGCTTTCGATGCTCTACTGTGCAAGACCTTTCCCGCTACTCTCAAGGGTCTGGCTCGAGAATGATACTCACGCCTTGCCACATCCTCAATATTCTCCTTCGAGCAATTTGAGACCCTCTTCGTCACCCACTTCGTGAGTAGCCGCCGAACTGAGAAGACCAGCATTTCGCTACTCTACCTCAACCAGAAGAAGGGTGAGAAGCTGAGAGACTATGTAAAAAGGTTCACAGCGGAAGCCGAGTCCATAGCATCCCTCGACCAGTCGGTCGCTACAGCAGCATTCCAATCCAATGTCCTCAACTCCAGCCTCCGCCCCTCCCTCGCCAAGAAGCCCCTGCAGAACTTCTCTGACCTCCTCCTCCGGAGTGAAAAATATATTCGGGCTGAGGAAGCTGAGCACCGCCCCAACTTGGAGGGGCCTTCCTCCGGGTCTAAGAGAAAGGGAACATAAGAGGAAGGGGCCAAGAAGCTCCAGAAGGATAATGGCGGGCAGCGCCGACCTCCTCCGAGATTTGAAAAGTTTACTCCTCTCAACGCCAACATCTCCACAATTCTCATGGAAGTTGAGAAGGAGGGGGTGATACCTCCTACGCCAAAAATGAACACCCCCGGCAAAAAGAGGGACAAAAAGAAGTGGTGCCGCTATCACCGGGACCATGGCCACGACACCAATGATTGTCGGGCCCTTGAAGAACGAGATAGAAGCCCTCATCCAGAGAGGTCAACTAACCAAGTTCGTAAGAAAGGACCGAGCCGATCTTCCTCCCCCATCTCGAGGGGCTAACAAGAATCCTGAACGCGATGAAATGCCCGAATTCAAAGAGAAGCGTGTCCTACACCTCATCCATGGGGGCCCAATGGGGGGCTCCTCCAACTCCTCCCGAAAGGCGTTTATAAGGGAAGTTAATTCAGTTCGCGCCACACCTCCTCCTAAAGGCCTCGGAGTACCCGTCACATTCTCAGATGAAGACCTTGAGGGTGTCCGGACCCCTCATTGTGACGCTCTTGTCATCAACCTCCATATGACGAACTTTAAAGTGGAGAGGATCCTAGTGGACAATGGCTGCTCCGTTAACATCCTCTTCCTCGCCGCTTTTAAAGGCCTCAAACTATCCCGGGACAGACTAAAGCCCGTCGGCTACACACTCTATGGGTTCACGGGAGTGCCAGTGACTATTGAAGGGGTGATCACCCTCGACGTAACCGCTAGCAAAACTCCTACTACCCGAACGGAGTCGATGGACTTTATGGTCGTGGATGTCCCTGTAGCCTACAATGTCATTTTGGGTCGGCCCGGCTTAGCCGCTCTCAAAGCCATCCCTTCCGCCTATCACCTCAAGATGAAATTCCCCACCCGGGCAGGAGTAGGGGAAGTAAAAGGCAATCAGGAAATGGCCCGCAAATGCTACATGACCTCTACTATGGGTCCAGTCCTCTCCCTCGAGACTCTTGAAATTCCCCAAGATGTTGTCCGACCAACGTCCGAGCCGGTGGATGAGTTGGAGGAAGTGCTCTTCTCTGAGCAGGATCCGAGCCGAAAGTTCTTTGTTAGCAAGACCCTCCCATCTGCCCTATGCTCCGACATAGTCCAGTGCATCCGTAGGAACCACGACCTCTTTGCTTGGTCAGCTGCAGACATGCCTGAAATTTCCGAAGAGCTTTTAGTCCACCACCTCAGCGTCGCTCTGGGGTCTAAACCGGTCCAACAGAAGAGGCGCAAGTTCGCCCCCGAGCGCCAGCAAGCTATAAAAGAGGAGGTGGACAAACTCTTGAAGGCCCGGTTCATACAAGAGGTAAATTATCCCGAATGGCTCTCGAATGTAGTAATGGTGAAGAAGTCCAATGGGACCTGGAGGATTTGTATCGACTTTACCGACCTCAACAAGGCATGCCCCAAAGATCCATTCCCTCTTCCAAGCATTAATACTTTGATTGACGCCACTTCGGGCCATGAACTCCTCAGCTTCATGGACGCCTTCTCAGGCTACAATCAGATTCGTATGTTTCCCAGGCTACAATCAGATTCGTCTGTTTCCCCCGGATATCCCGAAGACCTCCTTTGTAACCGATCAGGGCCTCTACTGCTACAGGGTAATGCCCTTCCGTTTGAAGAATGCAAGTGCCACTTATCAATGCCTAGTCAACAAGGTTTTTCAAGCTCAGATCGGCCGAAATATGGAGGTATATGTTGATGATATGCTTGTGAAGAGCATCCACGGGGCCGATCATGTGGCCGACCTACAGGAGGCGTTCGATGTACTAAGGAAACATGAAATGAGGCTCAACCCGAACAAGTGTACGTTCGGAGTCTCGTCGGGAAAATTCCTAGGCTTCATGGTCAGCCAAAGAGGAATCGAGGCCAAACCCAAGAAGATCAAAGCCATATTAGACATGGCTCCCCCGAAGAATGTTAAAGAGGTTTAGAAGCTAACGGGTCGCTTGGCAGCCATAGGGTGCTTCCTCTCCAAGTCAGGGGGAGAAGTGTCTTCCCTTCTTCAAGGATCTCAGAGGGGCTAAAGGCTTCGAGTGGGGTCAGCAGCAACAAGACTCATTCGATCAGCTAAAGACTTACATAGTCAATCCTCCTCTCCTCAGCAAGCCTATTCCCGGGGAAGCCCTCTACCTCTACCTAGCAGCCTCCGAGCAGACCCTCAGCGCCGTTCTCGTAAGGGAAGAAGATAAGACGCAAAAGCCCATCTATTACGTGAGCAAGGTACTTCGGATGCCGAGCTCCGCTACCCGAGGATAGAGAAGATGGCATACGCCTTAGTCATGACCGCAAGAAAGCTTCGCCCATATTTCCAGTCCCATTCGGTGGTCGTTCTTACCGACCAACCGCTGAAGCAAGTTCTCCACAAGCCAGAGACCTCCGATCGCCTCATGAAGTGGTCTATCGAGCTGAGCCAGCATGATATAACCTACCAACCTTAGACCGCAATCAAGGCTCAGGCCTTAGCTGAATTCATCGTCGAGAGTACCATCCTCGAGGTCAGCCAAACAATGAAGGGACCGCCTGTCTGGTCGGTTTACGTAGATGGATCCTCTTGTAATGAGAGAAGCGGAGCTGGGGTCATTCTGGCTGGCCCAGATGATTTCATCCTCTAATACTCCCTCCGCATCAACTTCAAGGCCTCTAACAATGAAACAGAATATGAAGCACTCATAGTCGGCCTCGGAATGGCTTGCAAGGCAGGGGCGCAGTGCCTCCGGATCTTTAGCAACTCTCAACTGGTCATAAATCAGGTCCTAGGCGAGTACGAGGCACGAGATGACCGAATGGCTAAGTACCTAGCCAAGGTCCAGAGTCTCATGGCCCTATTTCAAGAAGCTCTCATCCAGCGAATCCTCCGAGAAAAGAATTCCCAGGCCGATGCCCTCTCCAAGCTAGCCTCCTCCTCCCTCCAAGGTCTCGAGCAGACCGTCTTGATCGAGGTGCTCCTGAAGCCAACTATAGAAGATGAAACTTCAGACTCGATGGAGTCACTACCTGTCCCGCTTCAAGATAATTGGATAAAACCCCTGGTAGAATTCCTAAGGGATTGCCTCCTCCCCGAAGACCCTAAGGAAGCCCGCCGAGTGAGAACCCGAGCTGAGCGGTACATCCTTATCGAGGGCATCCTATACAAGCGCTCCTTCACACAAGTGGACGGCAGGCCTTATTTGAGGTGCATCTCCTTGGAACAAGCCGATTATGCCCTGCAAGAGCTCAATGAAGGCATCGGCGGGGCACATTTAGGGTCCAGATCCCTAGCCTGAAAGGTATTGAATTATGGATATTTCTGGCCCACTCTCCTACAAGACGCCGAACTGCACGTTCGACAATGCAGCTCTTGTCAGAAATACTCCAACGTCCGTCGCCTCCCACAAGCTCCACTCACCTCCCTATCAAGTCCTATCCCTTTCGCAATGTGGGGGATGGATTTACTAGGGCCATTCCCACCAGCTCCCGGCCAGCTCAAATTCTTAGTCGTGGCAATCGACTACTTCTCAAAGTGGATAGAGGCCGAGCCCTTGGCCACAATCACCGAGAACAAAGTACTTTAGTTCTTTTGGAAGAACGTTATCTGTTGATTCGGTGTCCCTCGAGTCCCCATAACAGACAACAGAACCCAGTTTACCGGGGCTGCCTTCCGAGCTCTATGTGAAGACCTCGCCATCCAACAACGTTTCTCCTCCCTCTCCCATCCACAGTCGAATGGCCAAGTGGAGAATGCTAACTGACAGATCCTCTCTGGTATTAAGAAAAGGCTGAATAAGTGCTCTAAAGGCTTATGGGTCGATCAGCTCCCTAACGTGCTGTGGAACTACCGCACCACGAAACGGACCCCCACAGGAGAGTCCCCATTCAACCTCACGTATGGGTCTGAGGCTGTGATCCCATTGGAAGTCGGCATACCTTCTCTTCGCCTTCTTGCCTATGAAGAAGAACAGAATGCCAGAGAACTTCGGACAAACTTAGACTTGATCGACGAGCTACGAGAAAGAGCGTCAATCCGCCAACAGAGTTATCGGAGGAGGATCGAATTGGAATACAATAAGAGAGTCCGTCCTACTGACCTCAAAGAAGGGGACCTGGTCCTCAGAAAGTTAGCAATCTCTTTTCCTGGTCAGAAGAGTAAACTAGCTCCAAATTGGGAGGGATCCTACAAGATCACCAAAGTAGTTCGGCCTGGGACATATCGTCTAGAAGACCTCGAAGGCAGAGAGATCCCTAGGACTTGGAATGCCGACCATCTTTTGAAATACCAAGAGAGAGCATTAACGCCTCTCTAAGTATTCTGGGATGTCGAACCGTTCCTCTCCTTTTACTTGTATTTTTTCCTTTATTTCTCTCATGTAATAACGGCTCGCAACTTAGAAGCAGCCAACTATTAGTTATCAATAAAGAAAGTTTTTTCATATTTTACTTGTAAAATTGCTTGTATCTCTCTGCTTTTACTCTTCACCCTAACAACGAGTTCGGAGTCCAACACTTGGCTCGATTCTGCTCCGCAAGCTCGCTCTTAAGCGAGCTAGGAGTGGGTCGCCATTCGGAATTGCTCCCACAACCGTTGAACAAACTCTAATGACGAGTTCGGAGTCCAACACTTGGTTCGATTCTGCTCCGCAAGCTCGCTCTTAAGCGAGCTAGGAGTGGGTCGCCATTCGGAATTGCTTTCACAACCGTTGAACAAACTCTAACGACGAGTTCGGAGTCCAACACTTGGTTTGACTCTGCTCTGCAAGCTCGCTCTTAAGCGAGCTAGGAGTGGTTCGCCATTCAGAATTGCTCCCACAACCGTTGAACAAACTCTAACGACGAGTTCGGAGTCCAACACTTGGTTCGACCCTGCTCCGCAAGCTCGCTCTTAAGCGAGCTAGGAGTGGTTCGCCATTTGGAATTGCTCCCACAACCGTTGAACAAACTCTAACAACAAGTTCGGAGTCCAACACTTGGTTCGACTCTGCTCCGCAAGCTCGCTCTTAAGCAAGTTAGGAGTGGTTCGCCATTCGGAATTGCTCCCACAACCGTTGAACAAACTCTAACGACGAGTTCAGAGTCCAACACTTGGTTCGACTCTGCTCCGCAAGCTCGCTCTTAAGCGAGCTAGGAGTGGTTCGCCATTCGGAATTGCTCCCACAACCGTTGAACAAACTCTAACGACGAGTTCAGAGTCTAACACTTGGTTCGTCTCTGCTCCGCTAGCTCGCTTTTAAGCGAGCTAGGAGTGGTTCGCCATTCGGAATCGCTCCCACAACCGTTGAACAAACTCTAACGACGAGTTCGGAGTCCAACACTTGGTTCAACTCTGCTCCGCAAGCTCGCTCTTAAGTGAGCTAGGAGTGGTTCGCCATTCAGAATTGCTCTCCCAACTATTGAACAAACTCTAACGATGAGTTCGGAGTCAACACTTGGTTCGACTATGCTTCGCAAGTTCGCTCTTAAGCGAGCTAGGAGTGGTTCGCCATTCGGAATTGCTCCCACGACCGTTGAACAAACTTTAACGACGAGTTCGGAGTCCAACACTTGGTTCAACTCTGCTCCGCAAGCTCGCTCTTAAGCGAGCTAGGAGTGGTTCGCCCATAAAAGGGAAGATTTGCTTCTGATTTTGAGTAGTTGTCAAAAGTTGGAGGAGTTATACTTACAGCATTCGAACATCAAAAGCAAAACAAACTTTTTTATTAGGAGCCCGGACAAGGCTGACACTACAACAGAGTTTTACAATAATTTGAAGAGCATAATACAACTTGTTTAGCGCTTCTTTGGAAGAGGAACGCTTCGGTTCAGAGACACACGAGGGCGGCATCGCCTTACCTCTGAGCTCGACTCTTAACCAGCGAAGCGAGAACCCCCTTCGCCGCTAATTCTAGCTGTGGCCCCAACCGAGGCGCCACTAGACGAAACAGCTACACCACTCTGAGCATCAGCTGGGCTCCGCCTAACGGTAGGCGAACGAGTTGCAAGTTCATAGAACGAGATTCCTCTTTTGCTTTCTTCGCGAGTACACGACGTACTGCGAACATTGGTCCTTACGAGCTGAGGTTTCAGCGTTGCAATCTCCTCCTCTAGCTCGACGATCCTATCTCTCAGAATATCGTCCTCCGCCGATACTTTGAAACGAGGAAGTTTGGACGAGCTTGCAACGTTAGTACTTTCGGCCACAATACGACGAAAATGAGTCACTTCGATACCCCTGTCGATGGTGATCCTCCTCAGTTTGTCAATTCTGGCCGCCAACTCATCGCGCTCGGACATCAACTTCCCCACCCTCGATGCTAACTCCTCTTCCTCCGCCGAATGTTCCTTCACCGTTACCTCCAAATGATGAATCTCCGCCAGTAGTTCACTATTCCTTTGGTCGACATCAAAGAGCTCCTTACAAAGCAACTCTATCTCGCCTTCGAGACGAGTCTCTCGAGATTGCTTCTGCAGTTGCCTCAACTCGCGAAAATACCATCTCACAGTTGCTTTGATGTCCTCCAATTTCAAGAAGTCGTAAAATGCTTTATCCCGACTGCGAGAAAGGGCCCGCTTCGTTTTCTTCAGCTCAGTACGAAGATGGGAGACCTCAGTAATCGGACCCAACTCGACCTGAAAAGCAGAGAAATTTCAAAAGAAGTCTTCGACACTTAAGGACACAATCCAAGCAAAAAGAGTTGAACACTTTGCGAAATTTCATAATATTCAGCCAAAACACCTAAAAGGAAACCGTTTCATTAAAAGTCCAAGGTTTACAAAAAGCGGTGGCCAGTCCGCAGTTAGGCATTACAAAAAAAAAAAAGAAGAAGAACCAGAAAATGAGAAGAGGCGACAAAGTCAGGGGTGGACCTCTTCATCGTTCGGCATGGGTACAAGCGCACCCTCGGCACCCCCCTCGCCTTCGGAATCTTCGACCTCCTGCCTCAGAGCGAGCGCGGCCAGGGGCAGCTCTTCCTCCCCCTCTACGGGGTCGTAGAAGTAGTAGGACGAGACGTCAAATCCGGGGTTCCAAGCGACGATATGCTTCAACGCTCGGCCGTACGCCTCCTCCATGTTGGTCAACATGTGAGCCTTGGCTTCGTCCCGAATTGCCTTCTCCGCGGCCGCCACCTTGGACGCATGCTCGCTCAGGGCCTCCTCTGACGCCTTCTGGGCCTTAGATAGCTCTCCTTCGAGTCGAGCCGTCTCCTTTTCTAGGGTCTCGACCTTGGAGGCCTCAGCGGCCGAGCTCCTCAGCGCCTCGACGAGCTGAGCCTTTAGGTCGGTAACTTCGGCCTCCAGCGAAGCAGAATGCAACTGTTCGGCCTCCACCTGCTTCACCGCCTTAGACCGCTCCGACCATTCCCGGTAGTTCAGAACGGTCATTTCCTTTTCCTTGCTCGCGAACTCCTCGAGCAAATAATTGAAGTGGCAGAGGGTCTACAAGCCATGCAAGAAATAGTCAAGCACGAGCACAAAAACTTAGAAAAATTTTGAAGAAAATCCTCTAGTACTTACCGACATGGTGTTCCGAGCAATCTGCATCGCGATGTCACCAACTTTCGCCTGCCTTGAGCGCCGCTCGGTCTTTAGGGGTCGGCAGGTGCTTCACCGCCTGCATGCAGATGTTGCCGTCCCCTAAGAACCCGTCGACCTTCATCACCTGCCAATCGGGGACGAAGATCCGCTTGTGCTCCTCGGTCAGGATTGCCTCCGCCTCGGCAGTGAGGGGCAGGGACATTGAGAGCCAGTGCCGCGCTAATGTTGAACGCTCCGCCCGAAGACCCTGGAGCTTCTGTTCGCGCCGTTGGGGTCGGCGCATCTGAGGTAGATGGGGCAGACGGCACGATGAGGCCTTGATCGGGCTCGACCAGAGGAGCCTCGACAATCTGCCGCTCGGGGGTTAGAGAGACCGAGGGGATCTTGGGCGCTCGGCCGCCTTGAGGTCCGGACACGGTCCTCTTCCTCTTCCTCACCTCCTGCTCCTTAGCCTCTCGGGCCTTGGCCATCCGACCTTTGTAGTCCATGCCGGAGGATTCTGCACAAACCGAGTGAAAAAAGTTAGAAAATTTTTCCAAACCTCAAAAGCAAAACAAGAATAGGAGAAGAATACTAGGGTCAATCGGACTGAGACCCCCTCGGAATAAGGCCTCCTCGGTGATGTCTTTCCAACTGAGGGTCGGAAGCCCGAGCAGATTCTCCACGATTTCTGCCTCCTCGTTGCTGAGCACAGGCTCTTTCTTCGCCCGCTTCGGAAGGCCGTCCCTCGACCACACTGTCGGGATCACCCATGGCTCGGGAGCTCGAACGAGGAAGTATTTCTCTTTCCAATGCTTGATCGAGTCCGGGTTCTCAATCAGCTTCACACCCTTCCTCGGCGAGAGGTATTACCTCTGCTCATTTTTGTTTGGTTGGCAAGGATGGTAGAGACTCCGAAGGATGAACATATTGGGCAGAGCGCCGACCTCCTGGCATTGAAGAACAAATGACATAACGTGCCGCCAGGTGTTCGGCATTAGCTGAGCCGGACACAAGCCGTACCACTGCAGCACCTCGATCACGAAAGGGTGCAGCGGCAGCCGAAGTCCGGCATTCAGGGAGTCGGTGGGAAAAACGCACGTATCGGCCGAGGATGAGGTGCACGCTCGGAAGCCAGGGCCAGGGAGAAGGAGCCCGTACTCCGCGGGGATTCAGAACCCGCTCCGGATTCAATGCAAATTCGCCTCGGTCAGGACCGAAGAGATTTGATCCACCTCAGAGGTTTCCCTCGGCTCGTTCTCCTCGATCGACTTGGCGGTGCCCTACATCACCTTCTCCAACAGATCTCCGGAGTAGCTCCACACACCGCCAACGCTCGACAGAATGCTCGGATGCCGACCCAACTCCCCTACAGTCTTCGGGTGCTCGATTATCGTTTCTACACCCTTGCCCTTGCTGGCTCGGACCACTACCTCCTGGAGAGGCTCGGCAACCTCCACATCTGTACTCGGCCTGACCATTGTTTCTTCGGTCAGGCTCCACAGCCTCCTTCCCTTTACCCTTGCTCGGCCTAACCGCTCGACTGACGCCTAGGCCCGAGGAGGGGGTCTCATCCGTGGAAGAAAACTTAACCATTTTACAAAAATGAGGAGAGAGACTGACCTTGAAGTGACTAGTATGGTAGGAAAAGATCGCCGGAGGTTAAAACGCCTTGCCACGATAGCTAGCAGCACCACCCAAGAGGTAAAAACTTCGCTAAGAAGTAAAAACCAAGAGTGAGAAAGTGAAAGTGAGAAATGAGGTAAAGTGTTGAGGGGGTGAAAACTTATAGTAAAAGAGACACCTCTTGGACTTTGTAACGTAAGGGCGCAACTCTTGGGCCTCCCTTGAAGCGTTACAAAAGCCCAAATGACTAAGTCACGAAGAGCCGCAACTGTTAGCAAAATCCAAGCGACAGGCGATCCGATCTCAACATTCGAGAGGATAGCTCGGATTCCGAGCAAGGGCCAATCCGAGCTACGAAATGGAGAAAAACTACTTTCCCCTCAAAATTGGCGTAAGATTTCGATCAGACGGCTCAGATCATGCCAGCGCCACTACACGACAAGATAGTGTTTTCTTGGGAACTGAGCCAGCATCAAGATCTGTGCCATCATCCAACAGCTAGGATCGCCCCATGTCCCTCGGAACCTAAAATCCGAGCTACAGGCGATCCGACCTCAACATTCAAGAGGATAGCTCGGATTCCGAGCAAGTGCCAATCCGAGCTACGAAATGGAGAAAAACTACTTTCCCCTCAAAATTTGCGTAAGATTTCGATCAGACGGCTCAGATCATGCCAGCGCCACTAACGACAAGATAGTGTTTTCTTGGGAACTGAGCCAGCATCGAGATCTGTGCCATCATCCAACGGCTAGGATCGCCCTACGTCCCTCGGAACCAAAATCCGAGCGACAGGCGGTCCGACCTCCGCAACAAAGAGGATAGCTCGGAATACCGAGCCGAGCAACTAGCGACCCGAGCCACTTCGCTCGGATTCCGAGCAAGTGCCAATCCGAACTGCGAATTGGAGAAAAACGACTTTCCCCTCAAAATTCGCTTAAGATTTCGATCAAACGGCTCAGATCATGCCAGCAACACTACATGACAAGATAGTATTTTCTTGGGAGCAGTGCCTGCCTCGAGATTCGTGCCGAGATCCGACGGCGCAGATCGCTCCACGTCGCTCGGGATTCCGAGCCGAGCGACTAGCGATCCGAGCCACTCGCGCGAAGGAAAAACCGAGCCATTTCGCTCGGATTCCGAGCAAGTACCAATCCGACCCTCGAAAGTGAAGAAAAATGCTACCGAGCGTCTCCAACTGTTGGATCATTGCGAAAATCGCGCCTGAGATGATGGACGGTCCAGATTACGGCACGTCCACTAAACGACAAGATAGTGTTTTCTTGGGAACTGTGCCCGCCTCGAGATCCACGCTGAGATCCGACGGCGCAGATCGCTCCACGTCGCTCAGAATTCCGAGCCGAGCGACTAGCGATCCGAGCCACTCGCACGAGGGAAAAACCGAGCCACTTCGCTCGGATTCCGAGCAAGTGTCCATCCAACCCACAAAAGCGGAGAAATTGCTGCCGAGCGACCCTGTCCATCCGATCTTTTAGAAATTCGCGTCGGCACAGGATCAACGGTCCAGATCGCGCCACGCCATAATTCGGTATTTTATTTATTAAAATCATTTTATTTATTTAAAAAATTGCGAAAAAATGGTTAAAAATTCGGGAAAATTAATTAAAAATTCTGGAAAAATAATTATAAAGTCGAGGAAATATTTTTGAGCCCCCGAGTAAATAATTATTGTCTAGGACCATTTATTAAGACCCCCGAACGACGAATCGACACTTTGCAAAATTAAGTAAATATTCCGAAAAATAGATAAAAATCACCAAATGTCCAGGAGAGCTCAAGAACAACTCAGAGCATGCAACTGACTTAGAAAATCACTATACTGCCTCCCGCAAAGATTCGAAACCTTCCATTTGGACTCAGATACAACTCTGCCAGCCATTAAAACAGTAAAACTACTCCTCAAAGGCTGATCAAGCTCAGTCTTCGGGAGTGTGGGGCTCATGATATGCTAAAAATGGGATTAAATCAGAACCGTCCAAATCAGGAATGAATCTTAAAGCCTAGGGGTAAAATGGTAATTTCACCTACCAATGGGTCTGAAGCAGGTACTAGTTCTCCTCCTCAAAGACCCATTAACCCACGAATGGATCCACCTCAACTGGGTGCGGGTTTTGACCCGCAGCAAATCCGGTCCAGCAGGATAGAATTAGGATTTCTGATTAATCCTAATCAACGGTCCTGATTCATATCTATCCTTTCACTGGGGATTAGGGATTACATTCCTTATCTGACCACAGGGATTACATTCCTAATCTGACCCCAACAGCGGCTATAAATACCCCCCATCCATCTCCATTAAGAGGTAATCAATCTTTTGCCAATTTACGCTCTTTCATAATCATTCCTGATTACTGACTTGAGCGTCGGAGGGTGCATCGCCGGGATCAACCCCGGTGTCTCGCACTTTTTGCAGGTGAACGGCGGGAGTCAACGGTCAAACTATGGCAGAACAGGTCTCAGGTTTGCTATTCAAGTTTTCCAAGAATCCATAAATACTATCTGTTTGCCCCCACACCAGATTTAGCAGGTAACAAATACCTGTCAAAGAAGGCATCATTCTCCAGCTGGTCGACAGCCCCAAAGGGATCAGAGGGACCAGAATGGACCTATAACCCGAGCAGAATTCCAAGAGTTCCAGGCAACAATCTTGCAGGCCCTCAATCTCTAGCCAAACAACAACAATAATGTTCAGAGGGTCCCCACTCCTCCGCCGGTTCGCAACTCTCACCATCGGTCCCTCAGTCCTCCTCAAGCTCCGAGCCACCGCCATCACATTCCTAGCCCTCACCAGTCTCCGAGCTACCGATGCCGTAGCCCACGCTCCCCTTCGTACGAAGACGAGTCCAGAGGCTCACCAGGATACCGTCGAAGGGATGATGCTGTCTACCGCCGTCTCCACGAGATGGAGAGGTGCCTCGATCAACTCGATAGGGACGAGGAACTGAAAGGAAGGACCCTCCGACCAAGCAAACCTCTGTTTTCTCGAACCATCATGGAGGCACCGTTCCAACAAACTTCAAGCCCCCGCAGTTTGAGACATATACGGGGGAGTCAGATCCCATGGTTCACATCGAGAGTTTCAAGACTCTCATGATGATTCATCATGCCTCCGATGCCCTCCTATGCAAGACCTTCCCAGCCACTCTCAAAGCCCCAGCTCGGGAATGGTACTCCCGCCTCGCTCCATCTTCCATATTCACTTTTAAACAGTTTGAGACCCTCTTCATAACCCACTTCGTGAGCAGCCGCCGCTCCGAAAAGACGAGTATTTCACTACTCTTCCTCAATCATAAGAAGGGCGAGAAGTTGAGAGATTACGTCAAGCGGTTTACCGCGGAAGCCAGATCCATAGCCTCCCTCGACCAATCAGTCGATGCAGCCGCCTTCCAGTCCAATGTACTCAACTCCAACCTCCGGTCCTCCCTAGCGAAAAAGCCCCCGTGGGATTTCTCTGACCTTCTTCTCAGGAGAGAGAAGTACATCCGCGCGGAGGAGGCTGAACGTCAGCGTTGTCCACCTCCCAGATTTGAAAAGTTTACCCCTCTCAACACCAATATTTCAACCATTCTCATGGAGGTAGAGAAAGAAGGGATCCTGCCACCTGCCCCGAAGATGAACACTCCCGGGAAGAAGAGAGATAACACTACAACACATCATCGATTTACCGGCGAATCTTCCCCGGCGTTTTACCATTCGCGCCGGGGTAGGAAGAGACTAGGAAAAGAGCGTCAGATTGGATCGCTATACGTCGGCGGCCTCCATAAAATGCCGGGGAATTATGATATTCACCGGCGTTTTGTCATAAAATGCCGGTGAAGGGTAATATTCACCGGCATATTAATAAAACACGCTGGCAAATATACAGACGAATGTGACCAAAAATCTTCTCCCATTCACCGGCGTTTGTTTTTTAAAATGCCGGTGAATTAACTGGGATAAATCCTCGCGAACCCTAACACTTCTCATGCTTTTTTCCCAAACCCAATTTTTTCGCGCGTCGCCCTTCGTTTTCCCTCCTTCACTTCATCGAATTTGGAGTTCCCAAAGCCGATCAAAACTCCCTCCTTCCCTCGACTTCCCTCTTTCTCTCTCACCGTCGATTTTGGAGTTCCTAAAATGCCCTATCCGAGAGGCGTTCGAAAGGAGCCATCTCCGATAGCCCCACCGTCACCATCTCCATATCCTCCATCATCGCCCAAGTCCCAGTCCCCCCCACCGCCATCTCTGATAGCCATCTTCGACAGCCATCTCCGACAGCCCCAGTCCCCCCCATCGTCAACAAATCCTCGGACATTGAGTGGTATAATGCTTTATTCTTCTCGTTTTTTGTCGATGCTTGGGATTTCATGAGAACATCTTCATGATGGAAGAGTTCTTCATTTATTTTTCATCCGTTACTGTTTACAAAATATGTTGGACATATTGTGTTTGTGATACTGTGAACTAGAACATGAAGGTCTTTTTGATTGCATAATGATGATTGATGCCTCGCGAGATGAGATTTTGGCTGTGGAATTAAGTGGGTTTACTAGATTGATGTGTTATCGTGTGAAATTTCATTTAATGTTTCCAATTCTGTGTTAGATATGTCATTTGGTCCATGGTTTAGGTGTTTTGACATTTGGTAAGGAATAGTTTGTAGACTATATTTTAGATGCTTGAGATGTCATGCAAATATGGAGTAAACTTAGGAAGTTAAATAAGAAGTTTCCATTCTTTAGTTGTTGTCCATCATTGAGTAAACTGTTTGCTTGACAAATGATAATAGAGGAGAATATAATTTGTTTGTGGTATTTAGGGATGGGTGTTTTATGAGAAAATGAGTAAATGTAAATTTGGAGTTGGTGATTTGGGGTGATGGATACCTTTTGACATTGTTCTTTGATAGTTCACATTATTATTATTATTATTATTATTTTGGGATAGATGAGAACAAATGTAGTCCACTTTAATTAAGGTTAAATAAGAACAAATGTAGATGAGGTATAGGGATTATTATTATTATTATTATTATTATTATTATTATTTTGGGATAAGTAACTGATTATTAGTAGCCATGAATAGAATAGTTCATGAGTCATCAGATCTTCTTATTATCGTATTTACAGCACGGCGCTCTCGTTATTCGTTCTATTCCTCTTCCTCAGCAAATACCTTTTACCATCATCATCTCCTTGAACGGAAAGCCAAATACAGGGGAGACTATAGTCGAATCGATATTACACTCGAACACAAGGTGTGCGATAAAATGCCACTAAGGTGGTTGAGATAATTTCCACAAAGGTAGTTTAGGGTTATGTGAATAGAGTAGATTGTATTA
Organism: Hemerocallis citrina; assembly: GCA_017893485.1. Classification (NCBI taxonomy): domain Eukaryota; kingdom Viridiplantae; phylum Streptophyta; class Magnoliopsida; order Asparagales; family Asphodelaceae; genus Hemerocallis; species Hemerocallis citrina. The sequence continues at coordinate 157,611,092 of CM030368.1, read as the reverse complement.
AGATTTAATTGTTTTTTATACATTTTTGGAACAGAGATTTCTTTATTTTACAGTTAATTGTTATATCGTTTATTTATTTGCAGCTAGGGATGGTTTTAAAAAAGGTGAAATTAAATATAAAAAAGCCTTTTAAATCTAATACTATTTAATATATCAAATTTTAATTTCAGATTGTGTGCTATTGTTATAATGGATAGAAGTTGGATTAGTAAACCACGATTATCCAAGGAGTACCGGGATGGTATTAAAGATTTTACTATCTTTACCAAATGACATTCCCGTGATCCCAACCTAATCCTTTGTCCATGCCTCCGGTGTACAAATTGTAATTTGAGGACATGTGACGTAGTACATACACATTTGGTTGTCAACGGTTTTCTTCAAGGGTACACACAGTGGTTTTGTCATAGAGAGGATCATACGTCAGCTCCTGTTCGTCCGGTTGTATTAGAAAATGAAGATGAGCCCTTAGTGAACGAAGACTTAAGTGTTCCCGATGAGATGCATGCTTTGTTGCAAGATGCCTTGGGGATTCATAATGTTTCTTTCCACACCAATAATCCAACAACCCAAGTTCATAATGAGTCAACAGAAACATCACACATTAGTGGTGAGGTGGACGAGGAAATGCCTGACCCCTGCCCCTGAAAATAATAAATAACAAGAATCCTTCGCTAAGTTGCTTGAAGATGCTAGTACTCCGCTGTACTGTGATTGCACCAAATTCTCTAAATTCTCATTCATTGTCAGACTATTTCATATTAAATGTTTAAACGGGTGGTCTGCTAAGTCCTTCACTATGCTACTTGAACTGTTGAATGAAGCATTTCCAGAAATCTGTATTCCAAACTCAGCCTATAAAATCAAAAAATTCCTAAGTTCTTTCGATCTAGGGTATGAGAAGATAGCAGCATGTCCAAATGACTGTATGCTTTTCACGAGAGGTAAGGAAAGTCTGGAGAATTGCGAAGTCTGTGGTTCTTCGAAATGGTCAGAAACACCAAATCAAGACGATCAAGCCAGTAGATCTACTAAGCGAAGTAGGAGAAAGAAGCCTGCCAAACTATTGCATTACTTTCCTCTGATTCCTAGGCTACAAAGGTTGTTTATGTCTTCGAAAACTTCTTCTGATATGAAATGGCATGCTGAAGGTCGCATTAATGATGGGATTCTTAGACATCCTGCTGATTCTCAATCTTGGAAAAAATTTGATGCAAGATATCCCAATTTTGTGGAAGATCCTCGGAATGTGAGACTTGGACTAGCTAGTGATGGTTTCAACCATTTTAGGCAAATGAGTAGTACATACAACATATGGCATGTTGTGTTAATACCATACAATTTTCCGCCTTGGAAATGCATGAAGCAGTCCTTAGTTATTTTGTCCATGATAGTTCCTGGACCGAAAGGTCCTGGAAATGATATAGATGTGTACCTACAGCCGTTAATAGATGAACTTCAGAAATTGTCAGTGGGTGTTCCAACCTATGATGCAATGGCTAAGGAAAAATTTTCTCTTCGGGTCGTGTTGTCTTGGACAATCAATGATTTTCCAGCATATGCAAATTTATCTGGATATAGTACTAAATGACGTTATGCATGTCCTTGTTGTGCTGACCAAACTAGTTCAAGGTGGTTGTACAATGGCAAAAAGTTTTGCTATATGGATCATAGGAAACGGTTGCCTGACACACATATATTTCGGGCCGAGACAGCGATATTTGATGGTACCGACGAGTGGGAACATGCTCCAGGAGCTACTTCTGGGTCAGATATTCTGAAGCGGATAGATGGTCATCAGTTCAAATATGGAAAAAGAACCACAAGTCAGCAAAAAGGGCAAGAAAAGGGCAAGGCCGGAGCAAGATGAGGAGACCGATCTATGTGGCGAAGATGAGTATTAGAACAGGACGAGTTTAGGTGCATGGAAGAAGAAGAGTATTTTCTTCAAGTTTCCGTATTGGAATTCAACTTATTGCGACATAATTTAGATGTGATGCATATCGGAAAAAATATTGGTGAAAATTGCATAGGTACAGTTATGGGAGATGACCGGAAGACAAAGGACAATCTTAAGAGCCGACTTGATTTGAAGTCAATGGGCATCCGACATGAGTTGCACCCAGAGGAATTACCGAACGGGAGAGTACTTCTACCTCCTGCAATCTATTCAATGTCAAAATCGGAGTTGGAATTGTTGGATCCTGTAGGCAAGACAACAAACACTAGAGGGGGGGTGAATAGTATTTAATAAAAAACTGCGGAAATTTTTCTCGGTGCAGTCGACTGAGGTAAGGACCAGTCGACTGATATGTTCAAAATAACTGAAAATAACAACTCTGTGCAGTCGACTGCTGAAAGAGACAGACGACTGAAGGCACACTGAAATTACAGCTACAAACGGTACTGACCAGTCGACTGATGGTGCAAGGAGTCGACTGTTCAGAGACTTTTTGCAGAATTAAATTAAACCAGAGTAAATGCAAACACAAGATAATCAATCACAGAGTACACAAGATATATCCTGGTTCGGTCCTCCCGACCTACATCCAGTCCCCAAGCAACCCACTTGAGATTTCCACTATTCTTGAAAAATTACAAGAATACCCTACGGCGTTTTGACAACAACCTTGTCTAACCCGTAGTCCTTTCTCTCAACCAGAGAAAGCAACCCACTCTTCTACCAAGAGTGAAAAGACATCGACTCTACAACCAAGAGTCAAAAACACTCTCCAACCGAGAGCAAGAGTACAAGAATACTTTACAGTCAACCTATAGCCTTGTTGTTGTATGTGTTGATGCACGTGGCTAAAAGAATAGGTCGACTTCTATACTCAGTCCAGAGCGAATTCAATGCTATACTGGACTGAATGTAGAGAACCAAAGTGTATGAACTTGAAAGCTTTGTTTCTCACAGAAAATCACTTAAAATGTTCTTCAAGAATGCTCGGAGTTCAGAGAAAAAATTCTGTGTAAATTCTGTAGATCTTTTCAGTGAGATCTGAACTCTACTTAAAGAGTTTGATCTCCTGAACGTTGGGAAAACAGTTACTCAACTGTCAACCAACGGATCTGAGCTTTTGAGTTTGAAAAAATTCGATTTTAAAAAACAGAAAACGGTCAAAAGCTCTCGAACAGTCGACTGGGTTGCCATATGAGTCGACTGATCAGAGTTTGAATAATTTTAAACAGTTTTGTACTATCAGTCGACTGGCAGAAGCTTAAGTCGACTGGTACTTAAAAGTTAAAATTCTTCAAACTGTTTTGACTTCTTTTTGGGGGTTTTTAAGAGACACACATTATGAAATTTTGAGTGTGTGTGTGTGTGTGTGTTGACAAGGCTTTACATCAGACTAAGACTCAACAAAAAGTAAAATACAATGTTTACAAGACACAACAATATAACACATTTGAGCTTGAAGTCTTGAGTCTTGAGTCTTGAATTGAGTCTTGATCCTTGTCTTGAAGTCTTCATCTGTATCTTTTTGAGCTTGTTCATTTGTTCAGCTAGAATTGTCTTTGGTCTGTGCACTGTAATGTTAGCTGTATAACATAGACACATGTTGCACTGTGTTGTGATCATCAAAATCAAGAATCAACAGGAATTGTTTTGCAAAGTTCTACTGGAACTTAAAGTTCCTGATGGCTATTCTTCTAACATAGTAAGGTGTGTCAACTTTAAGGAGAAGAGGCTTCAGGGTCTAAAGTCACACGACTACCACATCCTAATGCAGGATCTCCTTCCTGTTGCCCTAAGGTCTTCAATGTGTGAGCAAATCACTACTGTCCTGAAAGATTTTTGTAGCATATATAAAGGTATTTGCTCAAGAATGCTTCGTGTTGAAGATATTGACCAATTGGAGCAGCGCGCGGCATTGACACTTAGTAAAATGGAGATGATATTTCCTCCATCGTTCTTCACTATAATGATTCACTTGATAATCAACCTTGCTGGTGAAGCCAGAATCGGCAGACCTGTTCATTATCGGTGGATGTACCCCATTGAGAGGTTAAATAATTCATGCATCTTACAAAACTGAATTCTCAAAAGCTCATTTCTTTTATTCCCTTACTCCGCTCTAATTCATTAATTGTACATGTTTAGGTACCTATACCGACTCAAGGGTTATGTTAAAAATAGAGCATTTCCTGAAGGATCAATAGCTCAGGGATATCTATCAGAGGAGTGTTCACTTTTTTGTTCCAGGTATCTACAGGGTGTAGAGATATCTTTGACTAGACCATGGAAAAATCCAGACATTTCCAACCTTGATGGTGCTAAATATCTTTTCGATACCGCTGGCACTACTATTGGTAAATTTGATGCATTTGAGCTAGATAACTTAATGTGGGAACATGCACATCAATATGTGCTAGACCACCATGCATCAGTGGAGCCATTTTGAAAGTAAGTTGCTTTTGAATTTAAATCGAATGTAGTGAAAACCACAGAGTTCGATATTAACTTACATTTGTTATTCCTTATTTCAATTGCTTGTATTTTAGCGAATTTTTCAGGGACATCAAACGAAGGGCTAGACCAAGAAGACTACCACAACGTGAACAAAACAAGTTGATGAATGAAAAATTTCATAAGTGGTTTGAATCTCATGTAAGTGAATTAGGAAAATGCAAGTTAATCTTGATTATATCGACATTATCCACGGTGTATCCTCATTCTCTACCATTCCTCTTTCTGTTTCCATTTATGGCTTTTATATTTAATTGGTTTCCTTTCACGATGACAGTTCCGTAAAACTACACTTGATATGAGCCCTATTCTTATTTTTCTTCAATAAAAATGGGAGTTTTGGTGATCCAACAAACATGTATCCTCATACTTCCAAATGGCATTTTCTTTAGAAAGTCGGTCTCCAAATAATCGATCTAAAATCTTCAGAATTCCCAAATCTGTCAAGAATTGGTCTAAACAAACCTGTGTGCAGGTTTCTTTTGGAGCCGGAAACATCATTGGCAAAGTTGGGATGAAGAATAGACAAACATGCTTAGATATTGACCAAAATTCATTTCTTTTACTGTTTTAGATACTGGATATTAGCCATATCATTGTCATCTAAGCATGCTATTTACCAAAATGGGTTAATTGTCATCTAAGGATGCTGTATACCAAAATGGGGTTGGTCATAGAATCCATGAAAGAGGCGTATTATTCTTTGTGCTCTAATTTGTCTTCCTGGATCTAAAATCTTCAGAATTCCCAAATCTGTCAAGAATTTGTCTAAAAAACCTGTGTGCAGGTTTCTTTTGGAGCCGAAAACATCATTGGCAAAGTTGGGATGAAGAATAGACAAACATGCATAGATATTGACCAATTTTCATTTCTTTTACTGTTTTAGATACTGGATATTAGCCATATCATTGTCATCTAAGCATGCCATTTATCAAAATGGGTTAATTGTCATCTAAGGATGCTGTATACCAAAATGGGATTGGTCATAGAATCCATGAAAAAGGCGTATTAATCTTTTTTAATTTTATTTGTCATCCTGGATCTAAAATCTTCAGAATTCCCAAATCTGTCAAGAATTGGTCTGAACAAACCTGTGTGCAGGTTTCTTTTGGAGCCGGAAATATCATTGGCAAAGTTGGGATGAAGAATAGACAAACATACTTAGATATTGACCAATTTTCATTTCTTTTACTATTTTACATACTGGATATTAGCCATATCATTGTCATCTAAGCATGCTATTTACCAAAATGGGTTAATTGTCATCTAAGGATGTTGTATACCAAAATGGGGTTGGTCATAGAATCCAAGAAAGAAGCGTATTAATCTTTTTTAATTTTATTTGTCACCCTGGATCTAAAATCTTCAGAATTCCCAAATCTGTCAAGAATTGGTCTGAACAAACCTGTGTGCAGGTTTCTTTTGGAGCCGGAAACATCATTGGCAAAGTTGGGATGAAGAATAGACAAACATGCTTAGATATTGACCAATTTTCATTTCTTTTACTGTTTTAGATACTGGATATTAGCCATATCATTGTCATCTAAGCATGCTATTTACCAAAATGGGTTAATTGTCATCTAAGGATGCTGTATACCAAAATGTGGTTGGTCATAGAATCCATGAAAGAGGCATACTAATCTTTTTTAATTTTATTTGTCATCTTGGATCTAAAATCTTCAGAATTCCCAAATCTGTCAAGAATTGGTCTGAACAAACCTGTGTGCAGGTTTCTTTTGGAGCAGGAAACATCATTGGCAAAGTTGGGATGAAGAAAAGACAAACATGCTTAGATATTGACCAATTTTCATTTCTTTTACTGTTTTAGATACTGGATATTAGCCATATCATTGTCATCTAAGCATGCTATTTACCAAAATGGGTTAATTGTCATCTAAGGATGTTGTATACCAAAATGGGGTTGGTCATAGAATCCATGAAAGAGGCGTATTAATCTTTTTTAATTTTATTTGTCATCCTGGACCTAAAATCTTCAGAATTCCCAAATCTGTCAAGAATTGGTCTGAACAAACCTGTGTGCAGGTTTCTTTTGGAGCCGGAAACATCATTGGCAAAGTTGGAATGAAGAATAAACAAACATGCTTAGATATTGACCAATTTTCATTTCTTTTACTGTTTTAGATACTGGATATTAGCCATAGCATTGTCATCTAAGCATGCTATTTACCAAAATGGGTTAATTGTCATCTAAGGATGCTGTATACCAAAATGGGGTTGGTCATAGAATCCATGAAAGATGCGTATTATTCTTTGTGCTCTAATTTGTCATCCTGGATCTAAAATCTTCAGAATTCCCAAATCTGCCAAGAATTGGTCTGAACAAACCTGTGTGCAGGTTTCTTTTGGAGCCGGAAACATCATTGGCAAAGTTGGGATGAAGAATAGACAAACATGCTTAGCTACTGGAAATTTTCATTTCTTTTACTATTTTAGATACTGGATATTAGCCATATCATTGTCATCTAAGCATGCTATTTACCAAAATGGGTTAATTGTCATCTAAGGATGTTGTATACCAAAATGGGGTTGGTCATAGAATCCAAGAAAGAAGCGTATTAATCTTTTTTAATTTTATTTGTTACCCTGGATCTAAAATCTTCAGAATTCCCAAATCTGTCAAGAATTGGTCTGAACAAACCTGTGTGCAGGTTTCTTTTGGAGCCAGAAACATCATTGGCAAAGTTGGGATGAAGAATAGACAAACATGCTTAGATATTGACCAATTTTCATTTCTTTTACTGTTTTAGATACTGGATATTAGCCATATCATTGTCATCTAAGCATGCTATTTACCAAAATGGGTTAATTGTCATCTAAGGATGCTGTATACCAAAATGTGGTTGGTCATAGAATCCGAGAAAGAAGCGTACTAATCTTTTTTAATTTTATTTGTCATCTTGGATATAAAATCTTCAGAATTCCCAAATCTGTCAAGAATTGGTCTGAACAAACCTGTGTGCAGGTTTCTTTTGGAGCAGGAAACTTCATTGGCAAAGTTGGGATGAAGAAAAGACAAACATGCTTAGATATTGACCAATTTTCTTTTCTTTTACTGTTTTAGATACTGGATATTAGCCATATCATTGTCATCTAAGCATGCTATTTACCAAAATGGGTTAATTGTCATCTAAGGATGCTGTATACCAAAATGGGGTTGGTCATAGAATCCATGAAAGGGGCGTATTAATCTTTTTTAATTTTATTTGTCATCCTGGATCTAAAATCTTCAGAATTCCCAGATCTGTCAAGAATTGATCTGAACAAACCTGTGTGCAGGTTTCTTTTGGAGCCGGAAACATCATAGGCAAGGTTGGGATGAAGAATAAACAAACATGCTTAGATATTGACCAATTTTCATTTCTTTTACTGTTTTAGATACTGGATATTAGCCATAGCATTGTCATCTAAGCATGCTATTTACCAAAATGGGTTAATTGTCATCTAAGGATGCTGTATACCAAAATGGGGTTGGTCATAGAATCCATGAAAGATGCGTATTATTCTTTGTGCTCTAATTTGTCATCCTGGATCTAAAATCTTCAGAATTCCCAAATCTGTCAAGAATTGGTCTGAACAAACCTGTGTGCAGGTTTCTTTTGGAGCCGGAAACATCATTGGCAAAGTTGGGATGAAGAATAGACAAACATGCTTAGCTACTGGAAATTTTCATTTCTTTTACTGTTTTAGATACTGGATATTACCCATATCATTGTCATCTTAGCATGCTATTTACCAAAATGGGTTAATTGTCATCTAAGGATGCTTCATACCAAAATGGGGTTGGTCATAGAATCCATGAAAGAGGCGTATTAGTGTTTGTGCTCTAATTTGCCATCCTGGATCTAAAATCTTCAGAATTCCCAAATCTGTCAAGAATTGGTCTGAACAAACCTGTGTGCAGGTTTCTTTTGGAGCCGGAAGCATCATTGCCAAAGTTGGGAAGAAGAATAGACAAACATGCTTAGATACTGGAAATTTTCATTTCTTTTACTGTTTTAGATACTAGATATTAGCCATATCATTGTCATCTAAGCATGCTATTTACCAAAATGGGTTAATTGTCATCTAAGTATGCTATATACCGAAATGGGATTGGTCATAGAATTCATGAAAGAGGCGTATTAATGTTTGTGAGATAATTTGTCATCATGTATCTAAAATCTTCAGAATTCCCAAATCTGTCAAGAATTGGTCTGAATAAACCTGTGTGTAGGTTTCTTTTGGAGCCGGAAACATCATTGGCAAAGTTGGGAAGAAGAATAGACAAACATGCTTAGATACTGGAAATTTTCATTTCTTTTACTATTTTAGATACTGGATATTAGCCATATCATTGTCATCTAAGCATGCTATTTACCAAAATGGGTTAATTGTCATCTAAGGATGCTGTATACCAAAATGGGATTGGTCATAGAATCCATGAAAGAGGAGTATTAGTGTTTGTGAGATAATTTGTCTTCCTGTATCTAAAATCTTCAGAATTCCCAAATCTGTCAAGAATTGGTCTGAACAAACCTGTGTGCAGGTTTCTTTTGGAGCCGGAAACATCATTGGCAAAGTTGGGATGAAGAATAGACAAACATGCTTAGATACTGGAAATTTTCATTTCTTTTACTGTTTTAGATACTGGATATTAGCCATATCATTGTCATCTAAGCATGCTATTTACCAAAATGGGTTAATTGTCATCTAAGGATGCTGTATACCAAAATGGGGTTGGTCATAGAATCCATGAAAGATGCGTATTAGTGTTTGTGAGATAATTTGTCAGAAAATGCCATTTTGAGAATATGAAAACCCTACTATTTAGTTGTTTAGTGGCTGTCGTCTATGTTCTTAAAGATTAGAAAGAGTGGGCTCGAGTAGAGATCTGGAAACCCATATAGAGACATCTCGTTTATTATAATTTATTATTATTGATGTTGTTGTCGCTCTTGCTGTTGTTGCTGATGTCTCTTTGTGTGCGTGTGCTGAAGAGAAAGAAGGGATGAGAGAGAGATGAGGAAAATGCCGCTATGTTAGCCTGGTGTATCCTCATGCTCTACCATTCCTCTTTCTGTTTCCATTTCTGGCTTCTATATTTGGTTTCCTTCCATGATGACAGTTCCTTAAAACTACACTTGATATGAGCCCCTTCTTATTTTTCTTATTTTCTTATATTTGGTTTCTTTCCACGATGACAGTTTCATGGATTGTTTGAATAATCCATGAAAGACATGCTTAGATACTGGATTTTCATTTGTTTTACTGTTTTAGATACTGGATATTCCCAATCAGAGGAGAATATAAAGGTTTCAAGTCAGATACTTGATTTTCATTTGTTTTCCTGTTTTAGATATATTCAAAAACAATATTAAGTACTAGCTTTTTAGCACTGCAATATAATTATTTTACCTCTCAATATATCATTAACAATTCCATTTGCAATTGGAACTTTGATCTTAGAACTTATGAATTGGGTAGATCTTTTTGCAAGTTCAAAAAATATGTATATTCTGTATTGTGGTCTAGTGTGGAACTAAATTATTGTTTTTTTTTACAGAGCGGTCCGATCAATCAATCAAATGTGAGTCTCCCAGATCAAGGAAATTCTGATGGTCAAGACTGAAGCGATTCAAGGGGTATGAATCTGTGCTCGGCCTAGTCTAGTTGTTGTTGTTATGTTGTCCTTGTTGTTGTTATGTCCTGGATTGTTGTTTTAAGTAATTGTTGAAATATTTGGGATGTTCATTACTGTATTTGTTAATTACGACACTGTTAATTTTGCGGTGAATTTGGACGATTAATGGACTATGTGTGAAACTTTATTATCTTTAATTCTTGTGTTTGGTTGTGATTTGCGCATTAATATGCCTGAAATTGGTTGAATCGGTTGTGAATTAGTTTACATATTTTTTAAATGAAATCGTGAATTGAAATCGAATGAAAAAACTGGAGCACAAAAAACAAACGATCATACACCGGCATTTCATAAAACGTCGGTGTATCCAATTGATTAGTTGGAAATTTTGATAGAGAGGCATTTCCACACACGCCGGTGTACCCATAAGCCGCAATAGCGCTAAGAAACACCGGCGTTTTAGAAAACGCCGGTGAATCTCACTATAGCGGCGTTTTTACAACACGCTGGTGCTTGTAAGTAGGAAAAATAGGGCACTCTTAAATAAGCATATACCGACGTTTGTCGACCGCCAGTAAATATTGAACATACACCGGCATTTGTGGAAACGCCGGTGAAGATAAATATACCAGCGTTATGTGACCGCCAGTGAATGTATATTGGGGGAAAAGAACGGCACTCAGAAATGCCCATATACCGGCGTTAGCTGACCGCCGGTGTATTTTCAAGATCTACCGGCGTCCAGTAGAAACGCCGGTGTATACCCCTATCTTTCCACGACGCTCGCTTCGGCGGCATTTGCACCGGCGTTTATAAAAATGCCAGTGAATGTTTCACCGGCGTAAAAAACCGCCGGTGAAGATCTAAAAAAACGCCGGCGAATAGCTTGTCTGTTGTAGTGTAATGAGAAGTGGTGCCGCTATCACCGGGACCATGACCACGACACCAATGACTGTCGGGCCCTGAAGAATGAAATTGAAGCCCTCATTCAGAGAGGGCAGCTGTCCAAATTTGTAAGAAAGGACCGGATCGATCTTCCTCCACCCCCCAGGGGGGCTAACAAGTGTCCCGAGAGGCGCGACGAGACTCCCGAATTTGAAGAAGAGCGCATCTTGCACCTCATCCACGGAGGCCCAATGGGAGGAACCTCTAACTCTTCTCAAAAGGCTTTCATCAGGGAAGTCAATTCGGTGCACAGCATACCCCTTCCCAAAGGTCTCGGAGTCCCGGTTACTTTCTCAGATGAAGATCTAGAGGGTGTCCGGAGTGATGCACTGGTGATTAATCTCCACATGGCAAACTTCAAAGTGGAAAGAATTCTGGTGGATAACGGCAGTTCTGTCAACATCCTCTTCCTAGCAGCTTTCATAGGGCTCAAATTATCGCGGGACAGGCTTAAGCCCGCCGACTACACTCTCCATGGGTTCACGGGAGTGCCAGTGACGATCGAAGGGGTCATAACCCTCGACGTAACCGCTGGCAAAACTCCTACTACCTGAACGGAGCCAATGGACTTCATGGTTGTCGACGTCCCAGCCGCTTACAATGTGATCCTAGGTCGACCTGGCCTAGCTGCTTTAGAGGCCGTCCCGTCAGCTTATCATCTGAAAATGAAGTTCCCCACCAAGGCAGGTGTAGGGGAAGTAAGGGGAAGTCAGGAGATGGCCCGCAAATGCTACATGACCTCGACCGGAGGACCCGTCCTTTCCCTCGAGATGCTTGAAATCCCTAGGGGAACACCCAGCCTATGTCAGAATCAGTAGACGAGCTGGAGGAAGTGCTCTTTTCGGAGCAAGATTCGAACCGCAAATTCTTCATCAGCAAGACCCTCCCCTCTGCCCTCTGTTCCGACATAGTCCAGTGTATCAAGAAGAACTATGACCTCTTTGCATGGACTACTGCTGACATGCCAGGGATTTCCGAAGACCTCCTCGTCCATCACTTAAGTGTTGCTCCGGGGTCCAAACCGATCCAGCAGAAGAGGCGTAATTTCGCTCCTGAGTGCCAGCAGGTCTAAAAGGAAGAAGTAGAGAAGCTCCTCAAAGCCCGGTTCATCCAAGGTCAATTATCCCGAGTGGCTCTCTAATGTTGTTATGGTTAAGAAGGCCAATGGAAGTTGGAGGATTTGCATCAACTTTACGGACTTGAACAAGGCATGCCCAAAGGATCCTTTCCCACTCCCTAGCATTGACACCTTGCGACGCCACTTCAGGCCATGAACTTTTGCGCTTCATGGATGCCTTCTCCGGTTACAACCAAATCCGCACGTTCCCCCCCAGATATCCCGAAGACCTCCTTCGTCACCGATCAAGGTCCCTATTGCTATAGAGTAATGCCCTTCGGGCTCAAAAATGCCGGTGCCACCTACCAGCGCCTCGTCAATAAAGTCTTCCAGAATCAGATCGGCCGAAATATGGAAGTGTACGTCGACGATATGCTAGTAAAAAGTATCCATGGGTCCGACCATGTCGCCGACCTACAAGAAGCCTTCGACGTGCTGAGGAAGCGTAACATGAGACTGAACCCGAATAAGTGTGCATTCGGGGTCTCATCTGGCAAATTTTTGGGCTTTATGGTCAGTCAAAGGGGGATCGAGGCCAATCCCGAGAAGATAAAAGTCATTCTTAATATGGCTCCTCCTACAAATATGAAAGAAGTTCAGAAGCTCACAGGACGCCTCGCAGCTATAGGGCGCTTCCTGTCTAAGTCAGGGGAGAAGTGTCTTCCTTTCTTCAAAGCCCTCAGGGGGGCTAAGGGCTTTGAGTGGGGCCCGTAGCAGCAAGAATCGTTCGACCAACTAAAAGCCTATTTGGTCAACCCCCCACTCCTCAGCAAGCCTAGTCCCGGGGAAACACTCTACTTCTACCTTGCTGCCTCCGAGCAGACCCTCAGTGCTTCCCTAGTGAGGGAAGAAGACAAGGCTCAGAAGCCTATCTATTATGTGAGCAAGGTCCTTAGAGACGCCGAGCTTTGCTATCTGAGACTGGAAAAGATAGCATACGCCTTGGTTATGGCAGCCAGGAAGCTCTGCCCCTATTTTCAATCCCACTCGGTGGTCGTTCTTACCGACCAACCGCTCAAGCAAGTCCTGCACAAGCCCGAGACCTCTGGGCATCTGATGAAGTGGTTCATCGAGCTAAGTCAACATGACATATCTTATCAGCCTCGGACCGCTATCAAAGCACAAGCCCTGGCCGAGTTTATAGTAGAAAGCACCATCCCCAAAGTGAGTCAAGCAGCAAATGGGCCGCTCATTTGGACAGTGTATGTAGATGGGTCTTCTTGCGCCAAAGGGAGCGAAGCCATAGTCATTCTGGCAGGCCCAGATGACTTCGTTCTCCAATACTCCCTCCGCATCAACTTCAAAGCTTCCAACAACGAAGCTGAGTATGAAGCCCTAATAGCAGGCCTGGGTATGGCTCGCAAGGCAGGAGCGCAACGTGTCCGAGTATTCAGTGACTCGCAGCTGGTGGTGAATCAGGTCTTAGGGGACTACGAGGCGCGAGACGACCGAATGGCCAAGTACCTAGCCAAGGTCTAAAGTCTCATGGCTTCGTTCGAAGAGGCTCAACTCCGGCGGATCCCTAGAGAAGAGAACTCCCAAGCAGATGCCCTCTCAAAGTTGGCCTTCTCCTCCGTCCAAGGTCTCGAGCAGACCATCCTAATCAAAGTACTCCTAAGACCGAGCATAGAAGAAGAAGCCCCCGACTCGATGGAGTCGCTACCGGTCCAACTCAGGGATACCTGGATGAAGCCTTTGATTGAGTTCCTCAGGGATGGGAGCCTCCTCCAGATCCTAAAGAAGCCCGTTGAATTCGAACGAGAGGGGAGCGGTACACCCTCGTTGAGGGAATCATGTACAAACGCTCCTATACCCAAGTAGATGGCAGACCCTACTTGAGGCGTCTCTCTCCAGAAGAAGCCTTATACGCCTTGAAAGAACTTCACGAAGGTATAGGCGGGGCCCATTCAGGATCAAGATCCCTCGTCAGGAAAGTTTTGAACTACGGGTACTTCTGGCCTACCCCACTTCGGGATGCCGAACAGCATGTCCGGAAATGCAGCTCCTGTCAGCAATTCTCCAACATCCGCCGCCTACCCTAAGCACAACTCACATCTCTCTCAAGTCCAATTCCCTTTGCAATGTGGGGGATGGACTTGCTAGGTCCATTCCCACCAGCTCCAGGCCAGCTCAAGTTCCTAGTCGTGGTGATCGACTATTTCTCCAAATAGATCGAGGCCGAACCACTGGCTACTATTATTGAGAACAAAGTGTTGCAGTTCTTCTGGAAAAATATAATTTGTAGGTTCGAAATACCTCGAGTCTTAGTAACAGATAACGGAACACAGTTTATAGGGGCAGCATTCCGCTCTTTTTGTGAAGACCTCGGCATTCAGCAACGCTTCTTCTCCGTTTCCCATCCTCAGTCCAATGGTCAAGTAGAGAACGCCAATAGGCAGATCCTCTCAGGCATCAAGAAGAGATTAGACAAATCGTCCAAAGGCTTATGGGCATATCAACTTCCTAATGTATTGTGGAACCACCGCACTACAAAAAGGACCCCCACAGGAGAGTCGCCCTTCAATCTCACCTACGGGTCCGAGGCCGTAATCCCCTTGGAAGTTGGATTGCCATCCCCTCGCCTTATTGCCTATGATGAAGAGCAGAACGCAAAAGAGCTCCGAGCAAACTTGGGCCTGATCGATGAGCTCCGTGAAAGAGCTTCAATTCGCCAGCAAAATTATCGGAGAAGAATCAAGCAGGCCTACAACAAAAGGGTCTGTCCCACAGATCTCAATGAGGGGGACTTAGTCCTCAGAAAGCTAGCCATCTCATTCCCCAGCCAAAAGAGCAAGCTAGCCTCGAATTGGGAAGGACCATACAAGGTCTCCAAAGTAGTTCGGCCAGGAGCATATCGTCTTGAAGACCTCGAAGGCAGAGAGATACCAAGAACTTGGAACGCTGACCACTTACTGAAGTACCAAGAGGGTGTTTGAACGCCTCTCCGAGTACCTTCAAATGTCGAGCCATTCCTATCTTCTTTTTATTTGTACTTGCTTCTTTATTTTCCCATTGTAATAACGGCTTGCAACTTAGAAGCGGCCAATTAGCAGTTATCAATAAAGAACTTTTTTCGCCCGGTAATTCTCTTGTGATTGTTTTATCCCTCTATTTGAAATCCTAATTGTGCTCTCTCAAACGACGTGTTCGGAGTCCAAAACTTGGCTCGATTCCGCTTCCTAAGCTCGCTCTTAAGCGAGCTAGAAGTGGTTCGCCATTCGGAACTGCTCCCGCAACTGTTGAAACTTACTCAAACGACGTGTTCGGAGTCCAAAACTTGGCTCGATTCCGCTTTGCAAGCTCGCTCTTAAGCGAGCTAGAAGTGGTTCGCCATTCGGAACTACTCCCACAACCGTTGAAACTTACTCAAACGACGTGTTCGAAGTCCAAAACTTGGCTCGATTCCGCTTTGCATGCTCGCTCTTAAGCGAGCTAGAAGTGGTTTGTCATTCGGAACTGCTCCCACAACTATTGAAACTTACTAAACAACGTGTTCGGAGTCCAAAACTTGGCTCGATTCCGCTTTGCAAGCTCGCTCTTAAGCGAGCTAGAAGTGGTTCGCCATTCGGAACTGCTCCCACAACCGTTGAAATTTACTCAAACGACGTGTTCGGAGTCCAAAACTTGACTCGATTTCGCTTCGCAGGCCCGCTCTTAAGCGACCTAGAAGTGGTTTGCCATTCGGAATTGCTCCAATAACTGTTGAAACCTACTCAATCAAAGAGTTCGGAGTTCAGAGCTAGGCTTGACTCCGTTTCTACCCCTCGCTCGTAAGCGGGTAAGAAGTGGTCCTACAACCATAGATGATTAACAAAATACGCAAACACAAGCGCAATAGAATAAACAAACTCTCATTTGTATAAAATTTAAAGTTTGAGGAAACTCAGATTACAAGACCAGCTACTCTCCTCTACGACGAGTTACCAAATAAGCCAAAATTACAAGACACTTCTTTCAACGCCTCCTCGGGGTAGCGATGTTCCGGTTTAAAGATACCCGAGGACGGCGACGCCTAACCTCGGAGCTCGTCTCTACACCGGCAAACTGAGATGCATCTTCAGCACTGCCTCTGACGGTGGCCACAACGGACGCTCCGCTCGACGAAGCGACCACACCACTTTGTGCATCAACAGGACTCTGCCAAGTAGCAGGCGAGTGAGTCGCAAGCTCGTAAAAGGAAATTCCTCTCTTGCTCTCTTCACGGGTACACGACGTGCTTTTGACATTAACCCGTTCAGGTTGAGGTTTGAGCTGAGCGACTTTCTCCTCGAACTCGACGATTCGATCCTTCAGAGAGGCATCTTTCACGGCAATCTTGAAGCGAGGAAGCTGAGCGGAGCCCGCGGCACCAGAGCTGTCGGCGATGCTTCGACGAAGATGGGTAACCTCGATGCTCTTATCAACTGTAACCCTTTTCAGCTCATCAACCTTCGCCGTCGCTTTGCTTATGGTTGCTAACAGCTCATCCCGCTCGGCCGTCAACTTGCCCATAGTCGCTGTTAATTCTTCTTTCTCCGCCAAAAACTCGTCTTCGACTATTGACATTTCGTGGACCTCAGCTAACAGTTCATCTCTTTCCACCGAGACATCAAATAGCACTTGCCGAAGCGACTCCACCTCCCCTTCGGGAGGAACTTCTCGAGCTTGTTTCTTTAATTGCTTTAGCTCGGAGAGACGCTTCGGCAGCTTTAGCATGAGGCGGTCCAGATCCAACTCGCTCTTGAGAAAACACTCTCGGCTGCGAGAGAGAGCTAACTTCGTCGCTCCTAAGTCAGTGCGGAGACGAGAGACCTCAGCCGCTGCCGTGTTTGGCGATGCCTCCGCTAGACGCAATTCGACGTTATGAGAAAATACAACAACACTAAGCTCGAGCAACACATAGCTAGTTTTCAAAGCAAAGTTGCTACTAACACTTAGCAAGACGTCAAAGCCCGTTGTTCTCAACACTTAGCTAGATTTTAAAGTGAGTGGTGCTCAAAACTTGGTCGGATTTCAAAATGAAATTATTTTCAGCCCTTTGAAAAAATTTCAAATCAAGACGACTCCAAAACGAGATCGACCCAAACACTTAGTCAAAAGAAAGAAAATTTTCATTTATGACAAAAAAACGGTGGCCAGTCCGCTACAAGGTAGTACATGAAGAAGAATAAGAAAAAGTACAAAACAACAAAGATCAAGGGGCCACCTTAGGTGGTAGCTCGGCGACAGGCACCTCGGTAGACGGATCCCCTTCCTCTGCCACTATGTCTGGGGGGGTCGGCCGCAGCCTCGCTGCCCCCTCCCTTGACCATCACGACCTCGTCGCCTCGTGGCTCGTCCCCTTTCTCTCCTTCAGCCCCTTCCTCGGCCTGTGGGTCCTCCATGCCGACCGGAACCCACAGCCCGTACCCCGACTTGTCGAAGCCGGGAACCCGAGCCTCGACGTGCTCGAGCACGGTGCCATAAGATTGCTTCATGTTGGCCATCTTATGCTTCTTGGCCTCGGCCTCAATCTCTGCCCATGTTGCTTCCACGGCTTTGGCTTGTTGCCGCCTCACCGCCTCCAGGGCCCTCTGCACGTCGGCCTTCTCCTCGGCTGCCTTGGCCACCTCCGAGGTGAGATTCTCCCTTGCCTGCGCCAAGGCCGCCTCCAAGTTGGCGACCTGTGCCGCCAAAGCATCCGAGCGGCGCTGCTCCGCCTCGAACTGCTTCACGGCCCTCACCCTCTCCGCTCGGTCTTTGTTGCAAGCGGCCTTCAACTCCCTCTCTTCCTCTGCATACTGCTCGAGAAGGTGGCTGAAGTGGCATGTTGCCTACAAAAAGAAACAGTTAGAGCACAGTGAAAGCCGAGCTAAAAACTTGGAAAATTTTCAAGAGATTATCAAAGACAACTGAGAAAACTTACCGACATGAGTGACCGAGCTACCTCTAAGGCATCGTCGCCCGTCGTCCCCGCCTTCAGAGCGGCTCGGTCCTTTGGGGTCTGGAGATGGCGAAGAGCCTGCATACTCATCGCTGAGTCCCCCAAGAAGCCTTCATGGTTCATCATCCGCCAATCTGGGACAAACAGCTTCTTGTGGGCCTCGGTCAGTATGGCCTCGGCCTGCTCGGTTAGGGGCAGGGCCTCAAGCGCCAGAGCCGCCGAAACGGAGAAGCCTTCCCCCGAAGGACCAGAGGGGGTCGGCTGAACAAGACCTACAGCAGAGGCAGATCGCCGAGGAGAGGCCAGGTCCACAACGACAGTCGAAGGGACCTTGGTTGGTCGGCCGGACGAAGCCCCCGCGCTTGTCCTCTTCCTTTTCTTGGCCTCGAAAGCCTTGTTCTGCTCGGCCATGATTGCTCGGAAGTTCATGCTCGGAGCCTTTGTCGAATAAAGAAAACAAAGTTAGAAAATAAAATGCGTAACAGAAAGTAAAACGAGAAAAAGAGATGTCCGAAGCGTACTCGGGTCGATCGGACTAAGGCCCGACCCGTGAAGCACCTCCTCGGTCATATCTCTCCAACTCAACATCGGAAGACCAACTAGCTTCGCCGCGACCTCTGCTTCAGCCGGAGTCAACACCGGCTCGGCCTTTGCATACTTCGGCACATCCTCCTTCCATCGGGTTGGGAAGTCCCATGCCGAAGGGCCTCAGATCAAGAAGTACTTACCCTTCCACAACTTGATCGAGTTAGGGTTCTCTATCAGCTTAACGCCTTTCCGAGGCGATAGGTAGTACCGGTGTTCGGTCTTGCTCATCCTATTGATCCGGTACAAACTCCGAAGGACGATGAGCTGGGGCTCCACCTTTGCTGTTCGGCATTGGAGCAGAAATCCGAGCATATGACGCCACATGTTCGGCATGAATTGAATAAGGCTCAATCCATACCATCGAAGAACTTCGTTCACGAAGGGATGGAGGTGGAGACGCAGTCCGGCGTTCAGCACGTCGTAGGCGAAGACGCAAGTATCTGGCGTGAAGGCTGTGCACGCTCGCACCTCGGGACTGGGGAGGATCAGGGTGTACTCTGGAGGAATGACGAAGCTCTTCCGAATTCGAAGCAGATCTCGTTCGGTTAGAACCGATGGGATATCGTCGATTTCGGTAACCTCCCTTGGTTCGTTCTCCTCGTATGTCTCCTAGCGTCCGTAGACGACCTTAGTCAACAGCTCGCCGGAGTACTGCCTGATCCCCCGTGACCAGATATTACGGTCGGCAGCCGACCCAGTTCACCCGCTTGTCTCACCATCTCCACCACCGTTTCAACAACCGAAGGCCGGGCCACTTCCTTCCCCTTCTCCTCGGCCGCCGACGACCCTACTATCTCCTTCCCCTTCCGTCTGCTCACCACTTCTCCCCTTTTCTCGTGAACTAACCGCTGGTCGCTCCGACCCCCCGAGGAAGAAGCCTCACTACCCGAGGACACCCGTGACATCTCGAAGTATATACATGAGATTAAGGATATATATACTAACCTTGACGTGACGTTTACGGTCGGAAAAAGCTCGCCGGAAATCGCCTGGCCTGCCGCGACAGCTAACACAACCGCCCTTGAGCTCAAATCTCAGCTAGCAGAGCAACTCGAGAGCGAAAATGAACTGAGAGTGAAAAGTGAAAGAATGAGAGAAAGAGTGTGGAGGGGGGGGGGGGGGTGAAAACTTATAGTAAAAGAAGTGACTCTTGGGCTTTGTAATGAAGAGCGGCGACTCTTGGGCCCCCATCTAGCCCGTTAAGGAAGGCTAAATGACAAAATAGAGAAAAGCGACGACGGTTCAGAAGGGTGGTGACGGTTCAGACTCAGCCTCACAGCTCGGCAATTCTCGAGCCACCGAGGCACCGCTACCGAGGCACCGACCTCCACATTTGGAGAAAAATAACGCCGAACTCCTTAGACCGTCTGATTGTCCCAAGATTCATGCCCAAAGTTGATGAGGGGCTTAGATTCAGACACGCCCACAAAATGACAAAATCACGTTTTCTCGTGATCTGAGCCGCCTGCATCGTGATTCGTGCCGTGATGGACGCTCTAGATGTCGCCACGTGGCTCAACGACTCTTGAGGAGCCGAGCCACCGAGGCACTCTGCCGAGCTACCGAGGCACCGACCTCCACATTTGGAGAAAAATGACGCCGAACTCCTTGGGCCGTCAGATTGTCCCAAGATTCGCGCCCAAAGTTGATGAGGGGCTCAGATTCAGACACACCCACAAAACGACAAAATCACGTTTTCTCGTGATCTGAGCCGCCTGCATCGTGATTCGTGTCGTGATGGACGCTCCAGATGTCGCCATGTGGCTCAACGACTCAGGAGGAGCTGAGCCACCGAGGCACTCTGCCGAGCTACCGAGGCACCGACCTCCACATTTGGAGAAAAATTCTGCCGAACTCTATGCGACGTCTGATTGTTCCAAGATTCGTGCCAAAAGATGATGAGCGGCTCAGATCACACCACGCCCATAAAACGACAAAATCACGTTTTCTCGCGATCTAAGCCTTCTACCTTGTGATTTGCGCCATGATGGACACTCCAGTTTCAGCCACGTAGCTCGGCAGCTCATGCAGCGCCGAGCTATCGAGCTACCGAGGAGCTATGGGCGAGCTATCGAGGAGCTATGGCCGAGCTATCGAGGCACCGACCTCAACATTTGAAGAAAAATGCCGCCGAGCTACTCAAACCATCAGATTGTTCCAAGAATCGTGCCAAAAGATGATGAGCAGCTCAGATCAAGTCACGCCCACAAAACGATAAAATCACATTTTCTCATGATTTGAGCCTCCTACCTCATGATTTGCGCCATGATGGACGCTTCAGATTCAGCCACGTAGCTCGGCAGATCATGCAGCACCGAGCTACCGAGCTACCGAGGAGCTATGGCCAAGCTACCGAGGCACTGACCTTCACAAGCGGAAGAAAAGTGCCGCCGAGCCACTTCGACCGTCCGATCGCCCAGATATTTGCGCTATTGGCTGATGAACGGTCCAGATTGTGCCACGTCATAAATGGTATTAAAAATTAATTTTTTATTTATTAAATTCGAATTATTTATTTAAAATTGCGAAAAAATGATTAAAAATTCAGGAAAATTAATTAAAAATTCTAAAAAATAATTATAAATTTGGGGAAGTATTTTTGAACCCTCGGATAAATAATTATTGATTAGAGTAGTTAATTAACGCCCCCAAACGATAAATCACCGCTTCGCAAAATTAAATAACTGATCCGAAAAATAAATAAAAATTAAGAAAAAGTCACCAAAAGTCCATGAGAGCTCAAGAACAATCTTGAGCGCACAACCAACACCAAAAATCACCATAATCCCTCATGTAAAGATTCGACACCCCTCATTTGGACTCCGATACAACTCCGCAAGCCATCAAAACAATAAAACTACTCCTAAAAGGCTGATCAAACTCAGTCTTTAGGAGTGGGCAGCTCGTGATATGGCTAAAAATAGGGTTAAATTGGAACCATCCAAATAGAGCACGAATCTTAATGCTCGGGGGTAAAATGGTAATTTCACCTACAAACGGGTCTGAAGTGCGAACTGGGCCTTTCTCCAAAAGCCCAATAACCTATAAACGGGCCCATCTTACTGGGCACGGATCCCAATCCGCAAGAAACCCAGTCCAACCGGATAGGAAAATTAGGGTTTATGATTTCTCTTAATCAACGGTCCTGATTGCTTCTATCCATTCACCGAAGTAGGGATTTGATCTTATCCCAAAACTGGTTCCTAAGGAGGCTATAAATACCCCCCATCCCCCACTGTTATCAGGTAATCAATCTTTTGCCAATCAAACCTCTTTCATAATCTTTCTGATTACTGACAAGAGCGTCGGAGGGTGCATCGCCGGAATCAACCCCGGTATTTCGCACTTTTTGCAGGTCAACGGCGGGAGATCACGATCAAACTCCGGCGAAGAGGTATTTAGGTTTGGCTATTCAACTTCCCTCGAATCCACAAATCTATCTGTTTGCCCTCACACCGATTTCAGCAGCAACACTTCCAAATAACAAGAACTCACCATCTGTTGCTCCCACACCAAAACAACAGTTTCAGATTGGCACCATCTGTAGAAAAAAAGCATTATAGATCCAACCGTCAACCATCCTAGAATTCCAACCCTTGTGAGCATCTGTCATGTCACCAAAGGCTAATAGGACGAGCACAATAAGTCTCTAGATCGACCTCCCTCCCCCCCCAACCCGCTCGAAGCCGAGCAGATTCCCGAGGCTCACAACATCGGCATGAGGAATAGCAGAGGGCACCCGCTCCGAGCACCTCAAGCTCCGTTGCCAGAGCAATGTGCCTCCAGGAGGTCGTGATCTTAGGCATGTCATCAACAATAGGGTGAACAGAGACGATCTCTGGAACCACCTCTCTCAGTCCTGGGAGAGAGAGAGCCCTCGAACCATGGCCCCAGTCATAGCCACCACTCCCGTGAAGAAAGGGAATGAAGCCCTTCTAGGGACCACCAACCTCCAGGTGACCAAGCAGAGGGCGGTCATTCCAGTTGTTTGGAGATGAAATTCTCCAAGTCCTCTGAGGCGAGGATCGGAGCGTTTGCTCCGAAGCTCTGGGGGGACAAGCCGAGGATCGAAGCAGACGAACTGAGCCCGAGAACCAGAAGACTCATGGGTCGACCCGGTCTGAGGGACCTCCTGATGCGGTCCTAAGGAGGCCCCAAGAGATGGAAGACCGCCTCGACATGATGGCCGAAGCAGAGAGGCAACCGAATTAGGGGCACCACTCAGCATGAACCCCCTTCTCCTCTCATATACTAGAAGCACCGATCCCGAGGAACTTTAAACCTCCTGCATTCGAGACTTACAACGAAGAGTCAGATCCTGCTGATCACATAGAGGGGTTCAAAACCTTCCTGATGATTCACAGCACCTCAGATCCCCTCCTCTGCCGCGCGTTCCCAACTACCTTGTGTGGCCCAGCACGGGTTTGGTACTCTAAGCTCACCCCCAACTCGATTTCTCTTTCGACCAGTTCGAAGAGAATTTCCTCACCCATTTCGTGACCAGTTGCAAGGTCGAGAAGACGAGCGCTTCCTATAGACCTCAAACAGAAGGAAGGAGAGTCCCTTCAAGACCTTGTGCGAAGGTTTACGGCCGAGGCCAGGGCGATCTCTTCCCTCGACGTTGGTGTCGCGTCCGCTGCTTTTTGACACAATGTACGCCATAATCAGTTGAAGGCATACTTGGCAAAGAAGCTCCCATCGATTTTCCCGACCTCCTACACAAAGTCGAGAAATACATCCGGGTTGAGGAGGGTCTGCATCTAGAAGGAGCGAAGCAAACCCCAGCAAAGGGGACAATTCTGAGCCTCCGAAGAAATCCCAGAAAGACGTCTTCTGTCAAAGAAGACCGCCTCCTATTCTCTGCTTTGAAAATTTTACCCCTGCTGACCCACAACATATCAGCCATCCTCATGGAGATCAAGGATAAGGGAATTGTCTAACGTCCTCCCCCATTCAA
Source organism: Hemerocallis citrina (assembly GCA_017893485.1). NCBI lineage: Eukaryota > Viridiplantae > Streptophyta > Magnoliopsida > Asparagales > Asphodelaceae > Hemerocallis > Hemerocallis citrina. Next base: position 157,587,471 of record CM030368.1, on the reverse strand, counting down.
CAATAACAAAAAAACAGATCGAACGTTTTACTGTCAGTTTCACACGAAACCGACAACTGCCGAACCCTTAAAGATGAAATCGAGACTCTTATTCAAAGGGGTTACCTAAGATTCACCCGAAATAATCAGAGGGCTTCGTCTCCTCCTCGAGGAGCCGACAGACGCCCTGAAGCGGGACCCGAACCTGAAAGAGTCGATGGACCGGCCATCCTTCACTGCGCACTTTCGTAGGCGATAAAGAATGGTTACGATAAGGCACCTGCTCTACTCCTCAAGCGCCAGTCTTTGGCCAGAGACCACCCCTACTAGTTTGGCTCCCTTAATGAACTAAAGGATCTTCCCTTGAGCATATGGATATTTAGCGTGACAAGGTCATCCTTTTGGAGGAAAATCGAATTCATAGTTCAGCTATACTATAGCTTTGACCGTATAGCCTCCTTCGTGCTTCTTATCATATACTTCCGCTCCGCGCCCAAAAATTTACAGACTATGAGTATTTGACCGTTATATTTGGCAAATCCATGGCTTCTAGAAGACACTCAGTTGGACTTGGTAATAGTACTGATTTATGTCAATGACTTGCGAGGTGCCTTGATGTTTATTCGTACTGCTCTTATAAGAATGACAATCTTCTGTAGGAAATGAACTAATTATAAAGTCTATGAAAGTTCAATTGTCATAGAAAATCCTTCGAATTCCATCAAATTCATAATAAGAATTCCATCAAACTATTTTAAAGTCCTTATAAATCCTAGTCAAAGTTTTAGGTGAATTCCCCACAAATACCTTAAATACTGGGATTCTCAATTCTTTTAAAATCTTTTGAAATCTCAATCCAATACACCCCTGTTACATTTAAATCTCTATAAACTGAACTCACATTTCTAATGTCCACCCTAATGTGTCGTCCTTATACTTTTGTACTACTTTTGAAGTTGACTCTGATACCACTCTGTAACGCCCCGAATTCTATTTACATGTAATTCGTAACACAACAGGATTGCTTACTTAAATTCGTACAATTTTACAAGAAAATTAAAACTTTTTCGTTATACAACATAGTTCTTGTTTACAAAAATACACCACGAAAGTTACAACAAAATATATACAACTTAAACATTCAACAACTTTAATATGAAAATAATCATCAGCATTAATTTATCTTTATGCCCTCTTGCTTATCCCAAGTCCTGCACCTGAAAACTGTGGGCATGCTAGTTCAATACAACTGACGCAATGGTATAAAACAGCGATTCTCTTACTTTAGCAAGCAAAAACTTGAATGCACAATAAAGTGTAAAAAGTGACTATCTTAAATATGTCGGTGTATGATATGGACTTAATGCCTAATGCAGATGTTTATACTACGATGACACTAATGCATACTTGTTCGGATTCTATGCATCTTATACTACGTAGGTCCGAGGGAAAGCCCTTACGTACTCCACAATATAAGGGTTTAATCCCTCGCCATGCAAAACCTACTACGGTAACAAAAGCAAGGTTCGGACGTCCCACCAGTACGGATTCCAGTCTCGGAGTCCACAGTCAAGCCTTACAGAATCATCGTCGTGCGAACATCCTGCAAGTGCCCCTCTAGCCTCGGTATACGCATATACACTGGAGATCGGCTTCCCATCTACTCGACTATTCTTGATCCTGGAGTCCACCGTCAAATTAATCATAGTCCTGGATTTAATTAAGGCTCGTCTCACACCGCATGCAACCACAGTTCCGGAGTCCACCGTCAAACTGGGTCTATAGTCCTGGAGTCCACCGTCATACTATATAGAGGCGCCCCACTTACGTTTGCCCAAGTTTCATCACATCTTCTCCTAGTGCCTATCCCTAAATTTGAAACATGAATAAGTAATACCACCTAGAGCTAGCTTACCCTCCTACTGGTCTTAAACCATATACCGAGAACGATAGCCCATATTGGCCACTTCTCAAAATCAATTAATCACTTTTATCACTTTGCCCATAACTGGATCTCACTTAGCCTATAGAATCAAAATCTTTTCATGTTCAACATCATGGGTTATTCATAACCTCATTATTCATATTTCCAATTTCATTTATTCACATCTCATTCAATTCTTTCATCCATTCTCTTATTTATCAATCATGAAGTAAGTACTTCTTGGTTAATCACACAACTATTCACTTTAATAATTCATAACGTTCCTTTGATTAATAAAACCCCTTTCACATTCATCTTTCCTTCAAGTATCATTCTCAATACAAAAGTTATTTAAGATTTAAAACACAATCTCTTAAAGATTTATCACTAGAAATCTCCAATTTAATCTTTAAATCATGGGCTTTATTTTATTATTAACCAATTCTTAAAAATCTTTAATCGTGTACATCTTCTTTCAAAACTTGGATTCAAAAAGTCATCTAATACATGAATCTATCTCTTAGAAATAATATAAAATAATTCTCAAGTGTTCTAAAAATATTCTATAATATTTCTATGAAGTTTCTCAATTTTTAAAACTTGAAAAAATTCAAAATAAAAAATAAAACTCAAAAGGGGACATCCGGATTCGAACCCAAGACCAATCCGAAATCCCCAACAGCCGCCGAACCAATGAGCCAACTCATGTTTGCGTCAAAGACTCTCTGAGTTGTTTAAACACTCAAACATGCTCTTTGATTTTATTTCCCAAAAATAACAAAAGAAACAGAGCCAACCCAGGCCCGAACCCGCGACCAAAGAACCCCCAGGCGACACGTGGCAACGCGTGGCGCGCTGGTGCCTGCGCTAGCCACAAAGCCCAAGCGCTAATTTCATTATATAGGGTCCAAATTTATATAACCCAGTTCTCTAATTTCATCTCATTTTAAACTCAATCGTTTATTTGATTTCTAATCTTTTCTCTCAATTTAATTTTTCAAAAAAATTAAATTTTTGGACTTCCAGAGATGATTATCACTGATTTTATCCATATTAGAATTAAGTTTTACACAAATAATTTTAAATGGTAATTTTTAAGAGCTTCCATAAACATACACTTTTGTTCATCAAGACCACAAAAATAAAATTCCTTTTAACCCTTGTATGGAAAATTCGTATTTCCCTAATTAATTATAATCCTTCCTAATATTTACACAATTTCTTATGCCTAATTTATCAACTTTATGTGTATATATACACAATTCATATAATCTAATCGTGATATACAATTTGTGCCTAACAACATTCCAACAAGCTTTAAATAGAGTTTCAATTGACAACCTAACCATTCTATGATAGAACTTTCTACTTGCATACATAGATTTTCGTATTTCATTACTACCCAAGATTCTAGATAACAACACAATATGTATCACAAAAGCGACTAAAGAACTCATACTAATTATCGATTTCAAGCATAAATTACCTACCAATGCATACTACAATAATTTAAAAAGAAAAAGAGACACCCACCTTTTCTTTGATGCAAAAGTAAATAGAGCTCCTAAAAAATTTGCTCCAAGCTCCAACACAAACTAGCCGTCCTCCTCCTTAGCCAAGAAACCGAAAATCCTCCTTCTCTCTTGCAAAAACCGAAAGCTCTATTTCTTCTCTCTTTTGTTTTTGTTTTTTGATCTTTGTGTTGTTCATACTAAAGGGGGGGGGTTTATAGGAGAATTGTGTGGCTGAGAAGTGTCACGCTCCACTCTCCAAGAAGAATACGGAATACGGATACGAGACAAAAGCCCAGCGAATGATTTTCATCATTCATAAGCTGTTCAAGAAATCTTTACAACATTCTCAAAAATTGTCAGAGTCGGAAGCAAAAGAATCAACTACATGCACATAATGAGCCAAAATACCAACAAGAATACTTGAAACCAAATATATAAATCTCAAATAGTCATAATCTGAATAAACAAGTATCTTGGGTCACATCGCCCAAATACAAGATAAATCCAAGTCTCAAAATACAATTATTGTTCAAGCAAGATACAAGAAATAATATAATAGAAAGCAGCACTAATACTTCATGTCTCCGATACCATCTAAAACATGTTCTCCAAAATCTGCAATTCAACGAATGCAGAAAAGAGGAAAAGAGAAAACACAAGTACTCGTCAATTGCAAGTTACGGGTCACTTATAATGTAGGATACAAGCACATGGAAAAACTAACTAACAACATGGTATAAGCATGATATCAATATAAACAACTAGCATGGTAAGGTGATCAACTGTACATGGCATGAATCAAGTGTCAAGTAATCAAGTATCATGTAAACAGGAATCAAGTGTCAAGTGTCGTATATTCATGTATCAAGTATCAAGTTATCAAATCTCATGTAAACAAGTCTCATGTATCATGTCGTTGAGTATCAAGCAAGCAAATATCATGTTCAAGTATCATGTTCAAGTAGCATGTATCAAGTCTTGTAGTAAATTACTATCTAGGTAGCACTTCATGTATCCCACACGACATGGTTGCTATAGCAAACAGTTTCGATTTAGATTTTATAGTGGACCATAGAGGGCAGTATACTCGGGAACAAGTCAAGTAATCGAGCTCCAAGCTCCAAGTATCAAGTATCATGTAATCACGTGTCAAGTATGCAAGTGGCAAGTATCGTGTCTTGCGTGCAAATATCAAGTAATCACGTATCAAGTATCATGTCTCAAGTAATCACGTAGGATCAGTGGATCCCCTTCAGAGTACACATTTCTAAATTATCCACATTAAATCTATCCCTTAGACCCCGGCTTGGTTATTTATTATTAATGTCAAACAAGCATGTATATATACAAAATATATCAAGAATAACATGGCATGATCATGTGACAAGTGCAAGTTGCAAGATAAACATGTACGAGTGCAAGATGGTTCATAAAAGAATAAAATAGAAAAATCTCAAGTTCAGGACAACAATACCATACTGTAGTAAAACAGTGATTTCCAGTATTACAAACAAGCAAATTTGGATCCGTCGAAGGATCTGAAAAATAGACTTCCACGGCAAATATAAATAAGTCATATGTTAATTCACAAAAACAAATCTCAAAACTAATTTGAATACAGAAAATAGGTTCAGCCAGAAATCAAGAAAACAAATTCAGGAACAGAAAAACAGCATGAAAACACATTAAATAATTCCACGAAAAATCTGGGGTATTTCCCTATATGTCCAGTAGTTAAATATAAAGTTTCATAATTTTCCAGTAAAAATAGATCAGTCATCAAAAATAAGGAATCATCAAGAAAATATAGTTTGGCAAACCTGGAAATCCCAACACTGATGTACGAAAACTAAGATATCTCGTAACCAGTAAAACGAAATCCAATTCCGCCAAAGGTATATGAAAATAGATAGAATATACTAACTTTCACATTTCATAAATATTTTTCATACAGTAAAAGGAATCATAGTGAAAATAAGGTTCTTTACAGAACAGCGAGCAAATTACAGCAAGAATAGATTTTATAAACGAGCATGTAACATCACATAAAACTTATCAATAAAATTCACCAAAATTCTGGGTAATCCCTAACTAGATAAAGAAATACTAACCAAAGTTTTAGATCATAATAATATGTGTAGCATAGTTCTTTAAAATGAATGGTCATCAAAATTACCGAAAAATAGATTTTGGAAAAGATCGACACCTCTGTACTAAAACAGTCATAACTCAGTCATACGAAATCAAAATCAAGCAAGTTCAGAGGGGTTTGAAAATAGACTAAATTATCTAAAACTCAAGTTTTATACCGAAATTAAGATACTGACTTCAAAATAGTCCAAAACAGCAAGTATAGAAAAGTGACAAAATACAGATTTTTCCCTTAAAAACAAAATCAACATAGATTCAAAAAAATTGATTCAAACACATCCAAACATGAAATCGAGTCAACCAATTATCTAAACATCATGATTTGGGGTATCTAACATGTCAACGCTAAGAATTTCACATGGGTCTCAACCCAAACACGAATTCACACAAAAGTCTCAAATACACGATCAAAAATCAAGAACGGGTGAATCCTAGGTTAATTCATGTCCATATTGTGTCGTGAGTCATCTATGGTCAAGTTTTCACAATAGAGACCAAACCCATCAAGGAAATCACAAACAAGAGTCGTCACTAGACCCAACTACACTATAGGTAAACTTTTGGACTTATATCAAACAAATGAATTAGAGTACAAGTTACTTGCCTTAATCGAAGATGAAGAACGATGCAATCAAGAATAGGAGCAAAAACCACGAATGAAAATCCGCTAATCAACAAATCCAAGCAACTCAAGCAATAATCTCCCCACGAACGAAACTTCCAAAAGCGAAAGACGATCAAAGTGGCTTGCGGCCACAAGAGAACACCACGAAGAGAGTAGACAGATTATATGGAGCAAGAGGTTTGTTATGGTGGTGCGAGGAGATGGTCTGGATGGCCAAGGGAAGAGGGGCTCGGTTGCAGGGATGTCGGGATGGGGGGGTGCCGGTGTGGAGTAGGCCGGGAAGGGGAAGTGGGTCGGCTTGGATGGGTGTCGGCCTGAGGTAGGCCGGGCTGTGGTGTGCGGGTGTGCAGGCCGGAAGCAAGGAGAGGGAGAGAGATGGAGGGGGCCGGGATTGAGAGAGAGAGAGGAATTAGGGTTAGGGTTTAGGGTTTAGATGAGAGGGAATATAGATAAGGTTTAGTTGTAGGTTAATGGGTTAATGGGTATTAGGAGTAGTAGTAGGTTTACAAATGGGTTTTGGATTTTTGGTCAATTATTAAAAGAAAAAAGGAATGCAACAAGGATTGGGAATTTATAGGACAACCAAACACCACCACTACAAACGCCCACAAAAAAAAATGAAGATAAAATACAAAGACGAGACCAAAATTAAGGAACAATCAAATAATAGGAGAATGAGACAAAAGAGTCACTCAATCAAAACAAAGAGCTTGAAAAGAAATAAAACGGATATATATATTGAAAACAACTCCAATATACGGTTCAGAAAAAATACAAGAGTCAAAAATATACCAAAATGATAAATACACTCCAAAATACACAAAATGAAAAACAGGGGTTACAATCCTACCCACCTAACAAGAAGAATTTTGTCCTCGAAATTCAAAAAGAAGATACATAGGGTAACCCCAAGACAACCAAAAGACCAAAAACAAAACTACTCAAACAAATGAGGAAACATCTGCTGAATCTCCTCCTCCAGCTCCCAAGTCGACTCACCAGGCGAGTGAGGATTCCAAGCAACACGAACCAACTTGATGACCTTGTTCTTAAGCACTTTCTCCCGCCGATCTACAATAGCAACTGGTGAAATCTCACAAGTCATATCCGACCGAATGGTCAACTCAGAATAGTCGACCACGTGGCTTTTATCTCAGATATATCTCCTGAGTTGTGAGACATGGAAAATATCATGCACTCCTGATAAAGCTGGCAGCAATGTAAGACGATAAGCCATCTTGCCTACTCGCTCCAAAATCTCAAACGGTCCAACAAATCTAGGGCTAAGCTTGCCCCCACCACCGAACTGAATGACACCGCGCCACGGTGATACCTTAAGGAAAACATGGCCACCAACACCAAACTCCAAAGCTCTCCGATGGACATCGGCCCAACGCTCCTGCCTGTCCTGAGCTGCCTGCAAGTGCTTCTTGATATGAACCACTACATCAACTGTCTTGGTGATTAACTCTGGACCCAACAACTTCCTCTCATTAATGTCATACCAGCACACTGGTGATCTGCACTTCCGCCCATAGAGTGCCTCGAACGGAGCAACTTTAATACTGGCTTGAAAGCTGTTACTGTACGAGAACTCTACGAGATGCAAATGATCCTCCCAGGACCCACCAAACTGAAGCATACAGGACCTTAACATGTTCTCAAGAATCTGAATAGTCCGCTCTGACTGTCCATCAGTCTGGGGATGAAAAGCTGTACTGTACTTTAATTTGCTCCCCAAACTATTCTGAAGACTCCCAGAACTGAGATCTGAATCTCGTATCCCTGTTGGATACAATACTGACTAGAACCCCATGAAGTCTAACAATCTCTTGCATATACCTCTCAGCTAGGCTCTCAGTAGACTGACTGACACGAAAAGGAATGAAGTGAGCACTCTTCATCAAACGGTCGACAATCACCCAAATGACATTATGACCATTAGGACTCCTTGGCAAAGCAGTCACAAAATCCATAGTGATATGTTCTCTTCCACTCTGAAATAGGAAGTGGTTGAAGAAGTCCAACGGTCCTCTGATGCTCTGCCTTAACCTGCTGGTAGATCAAACACTGAGCAACATACTGAGCCACAACCCTTTTCATACCCTGCCACCAGAAATGAAGCTTCAAATCTCGATACATCTTAGTACCGCCCGGATGGATAGAACACGAAGACGGATGGGCTTCCTCAAGCAACCTCCGACGAACATCACATTCCGGGACACATAATCTGGACCCAAGACGAAGCGATCCATTCGAATGAATAACCATGTCCGTCCTGGACCCAGACTCAACCTCAGTTCAAAATCTCTGCAACTGTACATCACTAGCCTGCGCCACTTTAATCTGATAAACAAGAGACGATTGCAGCTGAATCACAAAACAACTCTGATCAGAACTCGACAACAAAACCTCCAACTCCAACCTCCTCATCTGCTCAATCAGATCCCTCTGCAGAGTCAAGAACATAACTGCCGGTCTTCTGCTCAAAGCATCGGGCACCAAGTTTACTTTACCAGGTTGGTATTGCAAACTAATGTCATAATCGGCCATAAGCTCCAACCAACACCTTTGCCTCATATTTAACTCCTTCTGCGTGAAGACGTACTTGAGACTTTTGTGGTCTGTAAAGATCTCCACTTGGTCCTCAAGTAAATAATGTCTCCACAGCTTCAAAGCAAAAATCACTGCCGCTAATTCCAAGTCATGAGTAGGATAGTTCTTCTCATGCGGCCCTAACTGCCTTGATGCATACGCAACGACTCGGCTCTTCTGCATCAAAACTGCTCCAAGTCTCTTACCAGAAGTATCACAGTGAATTACAAATCCGCCTAAACCATCGGGAATAGTCAACACAGGCACTGACGTCAATCTGTTCTACAACTCAACAAAAGCTCCATCACATTCATCAGACCAACAGAACTTTTGATCCTTCCCAGTCAACTTAGTCAACGGTCCTGCTATCTTCGAAAAATCTTGGATGAACTTTCGATAATAGCCAGCCAAACCGAGAAAACTCCTGACTTCTAAAACTGACTTGGGAATAGGCCAATCCTTCACAGCTTCAACCTTGGTAGAATCCACAGAAATACAATCGCCTGAGATAATGTGCCCCAAGAATGAAATCCTGTCGAGCCAAAATTCGCACTTGCTGAGTTTCCCATAGAGCTGATTCTCTCTCAAAGTCTGCAGAATCACTTTAAGATGCTCAGCATGATCTTCCCGATTCCGAGAATACACCAAATTATCATCAATGAAGACCACCACAAATCTATCCAAGAACTGAGAGAAGACCCGGTTCATAAGACTCATGAATACAGCCAGCACGTTCGTGACTCCGAACGGCATCACAAGATACTCATAGTGCCCGTATCTAGTCCTGAAAGCAGTCTTCTGTATATCTGCAGCCTTCACCTTGACTTGGTAATACCCAGAACGAAGATCTAACTTCGAGAAAATAGTAGCCTCACTCAGCTGATCAAACAAATCATCTATCCTGGGCAAAGGATACCGATTTTTCACAGTAACTCGTTTCAGTTCTCGATAATCCATGCACAGTCGACGACCACCATCCTTCTTGTCAAAAAAAGGACCGGAGCACCCCCAAGGCAAAATACTAGGTCTGATGAAACCCAAACCAAGCAGCTGCTGAATCTGCACCTTAAGCTCTTCTAGCTCAACCGGTACCGTCCTGTAGGGACTCTTCGATATCGGTGCTGTTCCAGGCTGAACATCAATACTGAATTCCACTTCCCTATCAGGGGGTAAGCCAGGCAACTCATCTGAAAAAACATCCAAGAAATTCCGAACTACTAGAGGCGCAGCTTCACAGCCTAAATGCAACTCCATCGCACAAACCTCCTGATCAACTGCAGCTCGGCCAAGGGAAGACTCCTCGGCATGGAACTCAAACTCTGTGCGATCTGGAATTCAGAACACAACTTTCTTGGTATGGCAATCAATAATGGCATGGGTTTCACTCAACCAATCCATACCAAGAATAACGTCGAATCCCGAATTCCTAATTACAATCAAATTGGCTTTGAACTCCGTGCTACCAATAATCACGGGACATTACCTGGATTCTCGGGAACAAATGATAACTCCACCACCTGTCACAATGTTCCAAGTTTCTGACATGTTTCTACACTCCAACTGATGGCGAGCGACAAATCGAGAGGAGACAAAAGAATGGGTTGCCCCAGAATCAAACAGAACATGAGCAGGGAAAGAGCACACAAGGACAACACCTAAGACAGAAAAGCAAAAAAGACAAAGAAAAGAATTGGTTGAACAGGGGTGAGGGAAAACAAAATGCAGATCAAGAACAAACAGAAGGAAATAAAGCAAAGGAAATGAGGAAAACAAAGAGAAACAACAACAATAAAATAATAAAACAATAAAACAAAAGATACCTGCAACCACACCCTCAGCTGACTCAGCATCTGCAGTAGTCAGGTTGAAAGCCTGACCTCTCCTCGGAATAGCGGTATTCTGACCGACAATCTGATGCTGCGGAGGAAGCGGTGGTCTAACTGGACTACGAGCTGCGGCAACTGGCTGAACAGGACCCCTGGCTAGAAAAGCCAACCGCGGGCAGTCCCGCACTGAGTGGTCAGCAGCACCATATCCAAAATAGTGACGATTGGCACGTCAGCAATCCTTGCGCTCATACCCTGGAATACGGCAAAAGTCATAGAAACCAACTCTCAGAGGATTCGTAGAAGAGTAAGGAGCTGGCCTAACTGGAGGGGCTGGAACAAGTCTCCTAATAGGTCCACCAGAAGACCTAGCAACTGAGTGCAGAACAGTCCGCTGAGAAGGAGTCGATCCACCACGAGCCTGCTCCTGGGCCCTAGCTGCCTTAAGAGCCTCAGCATAGGTATGCAAGCACAGAGAGACAAGCTGCACCTTGATGTCTCGCTCAAGTCCCAAAATGAACCTATGAGCCCTATCCTCTTCGTTCGCCACAAGAATGGCTGCGAAGCGGCTAAGTCTCGTAAATTCGGTTGCGTACTCGTCCACAGACCTGGAGCCATGTTTCAAGAAAGTCTTATGTTACAATATTGCATGAACAATATGTAACAAAATTTCATTACTAGAAATAACGACCAACCTGTTTCAGGGCTAAGAATTGCTGCTCCATCTCAACTCTGGTGCTACTAGGAAAGAACTTCTCCAAGAAGATCCTAGTGAAAGTGGCCCAAGTGATTGGTCTTTCGAGCATTTTGGACTCGGACCTCCACCAGATATGAGCCAAATCCACCAACTGGATGGTAACCACATCCACACGATCTACATCAATAACTCTAGCTACCAAAAGCAGGTTCTTTGTCCGAATCAACCACTGTTCTGCCTCCAAAGGCATCTCAGTGCCTGAAAACCTGTCGGGATACAGCCTCATAAAGTCTTTGATCGTTCCCGAACGGGGTGGAAGAACATCCTGCTTAGGTGCAACAGGCAGAGTAACTCGAGCGTCTTCCAAAGCAGCCATCACAAAATCACTATGGTTCTGCTGCTGATTAATCAAGCACTCAAGAACTGCAGTGACCGCCTCAATCGGGTCACCCTACGACTGAGAAGTAAAACTTCTGCGAACCATAGTCTGCATAAAACCAAAAACAGTTAGAACTCCGATCAATGTTGATAATATTTGATTCATTTATGCATGCATGGTTGATGAAATATTGCACACGTTCCAGTTCGAGCCAAGCTTGTCTAATATATTAGCCAAACCTGGTACTCTGATACCACTAAAAACTCTATCATGCCCCGCTTCCCGAGAAGAATATGGAATACAGATACGAGACAAAAGCTCAGCGAATGATTTTCATCATCCATAAGCTGTTCAAGAAATCTTTACAACATTCTCAAGAATTGTCAGAGTCGGAAGCAAAAGAATCAACTACATGCACATAATGAGCCAAAATACCAACAAGAATACTTGAAACCAAATATATAAATCTCAAATAGTCATAATCTGAATAAACAAGTATCCTGGGTCACATTGCCCAAATACAAGATAAATCCAAGTCTCAAAATACAATTATTATTCAAGCAAGATACAAGAAATAATATAAAAGAAAGCAGCACTAATACTTCATGTCTCCGATACCATCTGGAACCTGTTCTCCAATATCTGCAATTCAACGAATGCAGGAAAGAGAAAAAGAGAAAACACAAGTACCCGTCAATTGCAAGTTACGGGTCACTTATAATGTAGGATACAAGCACATGGAAAAACTAACTAGCAACATGGTATATGCATGATATCAACATAAACAACTAGCATGGTAAGGTGATCAAGTGTACATGGTATGAATCAAGTGTCAAGTAATCAAGTATCATGTAAATAGGCATCAAGTGTCAAGTGTCGTACATTCATGTATCAAGTATCAAGTTATCAAATCTCATGTAAACAAGTCTCATGTATCATGTCATCGAGTATCAAGCAAGCATGTATAATGTTTAAGTATCATGTTCAAGTATCATGTTCAAGTAGCATGTATCAAGTCTTGTAATGAATTTCTATCTAGGTAGCACTTCATGCATCCCACACAATATGGTTGCTACAGCAAACAGTTTCGCTTTAGATTCATAGTGGACCATAGAGGGCAGTATACTCGGGGATAAGTCAAGTAATCAAGCTCCAAGCTCTAAGTATCAAGTATCATGTAATCACGTGTTAAGTGTGCAAGTGGCAAGTGGCAAGTATCGTATCTTGCGTGCAAGTATCAAGTAATCATGTGTCAAGTATCATGTCTCACGTAGGATCAGTGGATCCCCTTCTGAGTACACATTTCTGAATTATCCACTATTATATCTGTTCCTTAGATCCCGGCTTGGTTATTTATTATTAATGTCAAACAAGCATGTATATGTGCAAAATATATCAAGAATAACATGGAATGATCATGTGATAGGTGCAAGTTATAAGATAAACATGTACGAGTGGAAGATGGTTCATAAAAGAATAAAATAGACAAATCTCAAGTTCAGGACAGCAAGACCATACTGTAGTAAAATAATAATTTCTAGTGTTACAAACAAGCAAATTTGGATCCGTCGAAGGATCTAAAAAATAGACTTCCACATAAATCCGGTGAATATAAATATGTCATATGTTAATTCACAAAAACAAAGCTCAAAACTGATTTGAATACAGAAAATAGGTTCAGCCAGAAATCAAGAAAACAAATTCAAGAACAGGAAAACAATATGAAAACACATTAAATAATTCCACGAAAAATTTGGGGTATTTCCCTATATGTCCAGTAGTTAAATATAAAGTTTCATAATTTTCCAGTAAAAATAGATCAGTCATCAGCCATCAAAAATAAGGAAGCATCAAGAAAACATAGTTTGGCAAACCTGGAAATCCCAACACTGCTGCACGAAAACTAAGATATCTCGCAACCAGTGAAACGAAATCCAATTCCGCCAAAGGGATATGAAAATAGATAGAATATACTAACTTTCACATTTCACAAACATTTTTCATACAGTTAAAGGAATCATAGTGAAAATAATGTTCTTTACAGAACAGCGATCAAAATACAGCAAGTATAGATTTTATAAACGAGCATGGAACATCACATAAAACTTATCAATAAAATTCACCAAAATTATGGGTAATTTCTAACTAGATAAAGAAATACTGACCAAAGTTTTGGATCAAAATAATATGTGTAGCATAGTTCTTTAAAATGAATTATCATCAAAATTATCGAAAAACAGAATCTGGAAAAGATCGACACTTCTGTACTAAAACAGTCATAACTCAGTCATACGAAATCAAAATCAAGCAAGGTCAGAGGGGTTTTGTAATAGACGAAATTATCTAAAACTCATGTTTTATATCGAAATTAAGATACTGAATTTAAAACAGTTCAAAACTGCAAGCAAAACAGAACAACGACAAAATACAGATTTTTCTCATAAAAACAAAATCAACATAGATTCAAGAAAATTGATTCAAACACATCCAAACATGAAATCGAGTCTACCAAGTGTCTAAACATCATGATTTAGGGTATCTAACATGTCCACGCCAAGAATTTCACATGAGTCTCAACTCAAATACGAATTCACACAAAAGTCTAACATACACGTTCAAAAATTAAGAACGGGCGAATCCTAGGTTAATTCATGTCCATATTGTGTCATGAGTCATTATGGTCAAGTTTTCACAATAGAGACCAAACCCATCAGGAAAATTACAAACAAGAGTCGTCTCTAGATACAACTACACTATAGGTGAACTTTTGGACTTGTATCAAACAAATAAATTGGATTACAAGTTACTTGCCTTAATCGGAGATGAAGAACGATGCAATTAAGAATATGTTTAAAACTTACGAACGAAAAATCCGCTAATCAACGAATCCAAGCAACTTAAGCAAGAATCTCCACACGAACGAAACTTCCAAAAGTGAGAGACGATCAAAGTGGCTTGTGGCCACAAGAGAACACCACGAAGAGAGTAGAGGGATTATATGGAGCAAGAGGGTTGTTATGGTGGTGCGAGGAGATGGTTGAGATGGCTAAGGGAAGAGGGGCTCGGGTGTAGGGCTGTCTGGATGGGGGGGTGCCGGTGTGGAGTAGGCCGGGAAGGGGAAGTGGGTCGGCTTGGATGGGTGTCGGCCTGAGGTAGGCCGGGCTGTGGTGTGCGGGTGTGCAGGCCGAAAGCAAGGAGAGGGAGAGAGATGGAGGGGGCCAGGATTAAGAGAGAGTGGAATTAGGGTTAGGGTTTAGGGTTTAGATGAGAAGGAATATATATAGGGTTTAGTTGTGGGTTAATGGGTTAATGGGTATTAGGAGTAGTAGTAGGTTTACAAATGGTTTTTGGATTTTGGGTCAATTAATAAAAAAAGGAATGCAAATAGGATTGAGAATTTATAGGACAACCAAACACCATCACTACAAACGCCAACAAAAAAAAAGATAAAATACAAAGACGAGATCAAAATGAAGGAACGATCAAATAATAGGAGAATGAGACAAAAGAGTCACTCAATCAAAAACAAAGAGCTCGAAAAGAAATAAGACGGATATATATATTGAAAACAACTCCAATATACGGTTCAGAAAAAATGTACGAGAGAAAAATATACCAAAACGACAAATACACTCCAAAATACACAAAAATGAAAAACAAGGGTTACAAGAAGACTCCCACTACTCAAATAACTACCCTACTCACCCACACACACTCTCTCACTCTCCTCTTTCCCCATGCATAGTTGGCCAATCACCCTTACTGCACACACGTGCACGTTCACCCAATTAACACACACTTCTCAATCTTTTACTAGTTGTTATTAATTTAATTGTAGGCGTATGTTACATGACAAGTGTATTAGGATTTAAATCGTTCATTAAAAAGTGAAATTAATCTTAGGCTTCTCTTTTTAATTAATTTTTTAATAAGCTTTAAAATATATTTTAAGCCTAATGGGTTTTAATTAAAAATAAATAATACAAATGTGCCAAATAAAATGAGAAGAAAAATGTGCATAACTCTATAAAATTTTAGGGATTAAAATGTATAAACTTTTACATGCAATGCACGTGCAAAAATGATATTAAAATAAAAAAATTCGGCGATGTTACAAGACTTGAATAGGTTGCTGGACAGAAGATCAGTCAGTCATTTAACTGTATCCCATGCTGAAATCAGCATTGCAGAATGATACGAAAACAATTTCATTTGGACTTCTTGAATTCGTTTCGCAGTGAAACGAAATCGGTAGCGGTCTAGAGAGGTGGGGGTATGTTCTTGATGAGATTCATTGACTTCCAGCACTGAGGTTGGCCAAAAATGTGATGAAGTATAAGGTTATCGTTTGTGGCCTATATTAGTATGCTTTTGTGTCGTGTGAGTCTAAGCTATAGGTTTTGGGTTGTGTTGTAGTGTGTAAGGGTTATTGTGTGGTGTACTACATTTTGTGTTTTCTATGTTATGCTTGTTTGGTTGAACCCATGGCCCATACCATCATTGTATGGTTTAGGAATTGTTTGTATTAATTATCGTCTCTTTATTTGTTTTTGATTTTTTTTTTTTGCTTCATAGGAAATAGTCTTTTTTGAAATATTGTAAAAGAATAGAATTTGGTGTAAGAATAAGTTTTATTTAATCAAAAGGTAATGTTGTGAAACCGCGATCACTTATTTAGGTGGATGCCCACATATTAAGGTGGCGGCTCAAGCCCACCTACTCAGGTGGCGGCCGAACCAAACTACCAAACTCTAACCCTAACTTCCTCCTCTATATATATATTATGAAGGAAAAGCCACACGACTGGATTCGGCTACCTCTCTCTCGCTCCCTCTTTCTCTCGCTATCTATCAGCACGACACGATGCCTCGAGGATCTCTTGGCTGTTGGTTTAACCACGACAAGAAAGACAGTGTGAAGGCTGGGGAGAAGATCTTCAAGACCAAGTGTGCGCAGTGCCACACCGTCGATAAAGGCTCCGATCACAAACAAGGTCGGCTTTTGTTTTTGAATCGCTTTATTTTATATATATATTTTTTAAGACGTATATCTGCATGTTCTTGATTTGATTTCTTAGATATGCAAATGCATGTGATTGTGTAGAATGGTAATAGGATTGATGATGATAGAGGCACATGCAATACGAGGATTGCGGTTAAAAGTAATTTAAGTGAATATTATTCTACAATTTTATATATGCCGTCTCGTATCATCTCATCTGGTTACGTTAAACTTACGATCAATTATGATTTAGACTTGAGAGATTTGGTGTTGTCTATGATTTGGAGATTTAAGGCCGTCTTTAATAGCCATATCTATTGGTGCTACAATTTTATTTATTTATTTATTTTTGGACCTAAAGTATATAATCAAATTAGGATAGGCACAAATTGACTCGAGGATGGTGAATAATGATGATTGTAAAGAAAGAAGTAGCATACTAGTCGGATCTAGTATTCATGAACTCCATAAACAAATTTACGCTGTATGCCATGATTTTGTTAGTCATTGATATCTATCATGATGGTGTAAACTATTATAAGAATGTAGCTTTAAGTTTTACTTATTAATTTTTTTGGTTGCAGCACCTTTGTTTCTTATTATTTTACTTAGTTTGTTTCAAGAGGAAATATTGTTTTATCAGGTGGAAGGTGATAGTGTGAAACTAGTACAATTTTAAAGAAATCATTTGCAAATTTAGCTCTTCTAGAGACACATGAATTTAATTTATATATAGATTGTTTAACTTACCTAATTTGTCATATTCCTTAAAACATCCTACTTAGGCATGCACTTTATTTAATCGAAAGGGTTCAGAGAAGTAAGCATATGCATTAGAATTCAGACGTTGTCACTGTTCCACATGCTTACTATTCACCACCCTGCAAAATAATTATTAGTCTTACTAAAATCATTATTGGATCCTGTAGGCAAGGCCAATAACACTAGAAGGGGGGGGGGGGGGGGGGGGGGGGGAGAGGGGGGGGAATTAAATCAAAAATTGAACTTTTCGTACTGTTCAGTCGACTGATAAAAGAGATACAGTCGACTGTTGCGTCAGAGTAGAAGAGTATCTTACTGAAGAGTTACTAGTCTGATCAGTCGACTTAGCGCGGAAATCCAGTCGACTTACCAGACAAGTTTTTGAAATAAAATACAGAAAATTGAAATTGCAAGTTGAGAAAATACAACCACAGAGAGTCAATCACAGAGTACACAGCGATGTATCCTGGTTCGGTCCTCCAGACCTACATCCAGTCCCCAAGCAACTCACTTGAGATTTTTCACTATTCTTGAAAAAAGTACAAGAATACCCTACGACGTTTGACAACAACCATGTCAAACCCGTAGACCTCTCTCACCACTAGAGAGAGCAAACCCACTCTACACCCAAGAGTGAAAAACCGACTCTACAACCAAGAGCCATACTCTCCAACCGAGAGGACCACTCTCACAACCTCAGAGTGAAAAACAACAACAAAAAGAGTTTACAATAACCTATAGCCTTGTTTGTAATCTGTGCTTTTGTATAGTGGCTATAAGGTTAACTTCTGAAATCAGTCTAAAACGAATTCGATGTTATACTAGACTGAATTTCAGAGAACCAAGACTTAGAGCTTGTATGGTTTTGAAAGACTTGTTCTTGTTGAAAACAAAAAGCCTGAAACATAAAGAAATGCTTGGAAATGTTGTGAACCTTTGCCAAATGACTTCTATACTCTTATTATAGAGTTAGAGACGTTTGAAAGTTGAGAGGTTGAATCCCAACTGCCATACAACAGCGGTAAAAAGATTTGATTTTGAAAAACAAGTTTTAAAATCAGAAAACTATCGAAACGGCTTGAACAGTCGACTGGGTTGTCATAATGAGTCGACTGGCCAAAGCTTGTATAAGTTCAGACAGTTTCGTACTATGACAGTCGACTGGTTCCAAGGAACGGTCGACTGGTACTCAATAGCTGAACTTATTCAAGCTTGTTTCGACCTTTTAATTTTGTAAAATACTCAGATTATTTAAAGTATGTGTGAGTGTGTGTGTGTGACAAGGCTATTACAAGATTCTAAGACTCAAAGAATGAAAATTACAATATTACAAGACACTTTTTACAAAACATTTGAAGCACTTGAATCTTGTCTTGAACTTGATTCTTTGACTTGAGCTTGAGCCTTTGTCTGTTTGCCTTGAACCTTGCTTGATCAAATACTCTTGAAAGCTTCATTGGATTGTTTTACCTTTGTGTATTTCACCATGGTATTTACTTTGATAAACTCTGCAAGAGATATGTGATAGGCAAACTTTGTTTTGTGTTGTAGTCATCAAAATCAAGAATCAACATTCTCCCAATTTTTGATGATGACAACATAATAACTTATAGTAATAATAATTACATATCATGAAGTCATACAAAATTGAAAGATATATAAATATAAACATGTATGCTCCCCCTAACTAATGTACAACAAGCTCACAAGTAATAATATGCACAAAAACATGCACAAGACAAAACATGCACAAAAAACAAGCCTTTTCTCCCCCTTTGTCATCAACAAAAACAAAAAAATAGAAGGAGGAAAAAAAACAAAACATAATGTAAAGCATTGCATAACGAATAAAAGCATTGCATAACCATAATAAATTAATACATAGAAAATGGAATACAGTGTTGCAAATACTACATAGAAGTGAAATACATAAAACATAAAAAAAGTAGAAAATACATCAAGTAAAAACTTTCTGTCAGTCGACTGGTTACTTATGCAGTCGACTGTTCAGAACACAAGATTCAGCAATAAGAAAAACAACGAAAATCCTTTATAAGTCGACTTAAACAAAATATATTTTCAAGAAATGTCATGAAAACAACAAATTCCTAGTCTTCTTCTAAAGTTGATAAAAGTGTATTCCTTAATTGGTTTGGTAAATATATGTGCTACTTGTTTATCAATAGAAATAAAATCCAAAGTTATATCTCCCTTAAAAACATGACCACGTAGAAAACAATGTCGAATATCAATATATTTTGTACGTGAGTGTTGAACCGAATTTTTAGATAGATTAATAGCACTAGTATTATAACACATTCTAGCAGGTTTTGAAAATGAAATACCATAATCTAATAAAGTTTGTTTCATCCACAAAATTTGAGCACAAGCCAAACTTGCAGCAATATATTCAGCTTCTGTAGTAGATATGGATACTGAATTTTGCTTTTTACTGCACCAAGATACCAGTGAATGTCCCAAAAAGTGATAAGTTCCACTAGTACTTTTACGATCTGTTTTACTACCAGCAAAATCAGCGTCACTATATGACAAAAGTTGAAAATTATCGGTGCATGGATAAAATAAACCATATTCAGACGTGCCTTTTAATGTATTTTAAAATACGTTTCACAGCTTTTAAGTGAAATTCTTTGGGATTCGACTGATATCTAGCACACAAATATACACTAAACATAATGTATGGTCTACTAGCAGTTATATATAAGAGTGAGCCAATCCTACCTCGATAGAGTTCTTGATCGACACTCTTACTTTAATCATCTTTGTCAAGTGTTGTAGTAGTAGCCATAGGTTTGGTCTTACTACTAGTGCTATCCATGCCAAACGGTTTGAGTAATTCCTTAGCATATTTTTCTTGATTAATAAATATGTCATTTTGTGACTGCTTTATTTGTAGTCTAAGGAAATAATTGAGTTCACCCATGTGACTCATCTCAAATTAATTTTTCATGGTATTAGCAAACTCTTGATAGTGAATACTATTAGTAGAACCAAAAATTATGTCATCGACATATTTGTATGATTAGAATATCTGTCTCGATTTTCCTAATAAACAATGTAGTATCTACTTTACCTATCTCAAGATCAGTTTCTAAGAGAAAAGTCTTTAACCGATCATACCAAGCACGAGGTGCTTGTTTAAGACCATATAAAGTCTTTTTTAATTTAAAAACGTGGTTTGAGAATTGTTCATGTTCGAAACCGGATGGTTGCTTGACATAAACATCTTTCTTAATAAAACCATTAAGAAAAACACTCTTGACATTCATTTGGAAGAGTGTAAAATTCATAAAACATGCAAAAGATAATAAGATCCTAATTGATTCTAGTCTAGCAACAGGAGCATATGTTTCATCAAAATCGATTCATTCTTCTTGATTATATCCTTGAGCAACTAACCTAGCCTTGTTCCTAACGACTTGTCCAGATTCATCTAACTTATTCTTGAATATCCATTTGGTACATTTTATAGTATGGTCAGAAGATCGTGGAACTAAATCCCATACATCATTTCTTATAAATTGGTTTAATTCATCTTGCATGGCATTCATCCAAAATTCATTCTCACAAGCTTCTTGTATATTCTTCGGTTCAAAATCCGACAAGAAAGTCATATGAGAAATCATGTTAACATGAGATCTTGTTTGAATACCACCTGAGATGTCACCAATTATTAAGTCATGAGGATGATCTCTAACTTCAACAAACGATTTTGGTAAAGTTTGAGTCATCACAACAGGACCAGTCGACTTAACAAGTCCATCAGCCGACTGATTCACATCAGTCGACTTAATATCCTTATCAGTCGACTTGTCTAGGGTAGTTTGCTCTAGTAATTTAATAATGTTATTTAAACGTGATGAATCAATTTCATCATCTTCAATAACAGTGGATGAAGGCAAGGATTCATCAAATGAAACATGCATAGATTCTTCAATAGTCAAGGTTGACTTATTGAAAATTCTATATACCTTACTCCTATTTGAGTATCCAATGAAAATACCTTCATTAGATCTATGATCAAATTTATCTAAATTATCTTTAGTGTTTAAAATGAAACACTTGCATCCAAATACTTTAAAATAAGATATTTTAGGAATTCTTTCAAAAAATAGTTCATAGCAAGTTTTCTTAAGCTTAGGCCTAATCAATATTCTATTTAAAACATAACATGATGTAGAAACAGCTTCAGCACAGAAGTACTTAGGAAAATTGCTTTTAACAAGCGTAGTACGTGCACACTCTTGCAATGTCATATTCTTTCTATCAACCACTTCATTTTGTGGTGAACCTCTAGGAAATGCAAACGAATGTGTTATACCATTCTTGTTGTAATATTCTGAAAACGTTTTATTCTCAAATTCTCTATCATGATCACTTCTAATAGTAACTATGGTTAGAGATTTTTGATTTTGAATTCGTTTACAAAAATTTACAAATTCTTCAAAAGCATCATATTTATGTTTTAAAAAGAAAACCCATATAAATCTTGAAAAATCATCTACTAAAACAAATACATATATACTTTTATTTAAAGAAACGACTCTAATAGGACCAAATAAATCCATATGGATTAGTTCGAGAGGCCTACTAGTAGAAATCATTTCTTTTGTCTTGAAAGTAGATTTGACTTGTTTTCCTAGTTGACATGCATCACATAACTTACCTTTCTTAAAAGATAGTCTTGGCAGTCTTTTAACTAGGTTGTACTTAGACAATTTAGCAATATTTTTCATATTGAAATGACCAAATCTCTTATGCCAAAGCCAAGAATCATTGTTACAGGCTACTAAACATAAATCATTAGAGAATTCATTGGTTTTTAAACATAATTCATAGATGTTGTTTTTCCTTAATCCTTGAAAAATTACATTTTGCATGGAAGAATCATAAATAAAATATGCATCTTTTTCAAAAACAAATTTATATCCCTTATCACATAATTGGCTAATACTTAACAAATTATGCTTACGACCACTAATAAGAAAAATTTCTTCTATAGTAGGGGTAGTGTTCTTACCGACCATGCCTATTCCAATAACCTTCCCTTTGTTGTTGTCACCGAATGTGACTGTTCCTCCATCTATTTCTTCTATGGAAGAAAGAAGGTTAGCATGACCAGTCATATGCTTGGAGCATCCGCTATCAAGTATCCAACATTCTCTTTTAGGTACCTATAAAATAATCATTGTGAATATGTACCATTTTCATTGGGTCCGAAAGGGATTAGTTTTTGGGAAACCAAACCCAAAGTGAGTTTGATTTACCACCAAAAGCAGGAATATAATTTACAGAATTATACACATTAAGGACATAAGAATTTATATAAGTAATTCTATCATTTAGACTCAGATTAACTGGAATCCAAATATTTTTAGTCTGTCCAGTCGACTTCATTGTACCTTTCAGTCGACTGGTATGAGAAGCTAGTCGACTGGGAGGTAAAATAGGTCGACTTATCTGAGGTTTCGGTCTCTTTAAATAGGAATCCAAACCTCTGGATAGACGACTGAAATCAGGGTTCAGTCGACTGGTCTGAACTACAGAATTACTATTTTCATGGAAAACAATAGTTTTTGATTTCTCAGAAAACTCATATAATTTGTTCTTAACACTAGAAAAAGAATAAGTCTTATTACTACTAGTATTCTTAGAAACATGATGTTTTTCAAGAGACTTTTGAAAACCAAGTCCAAATCTCTTATTGGATTGAACTTGGTTTTGGAGAACTTCATTTAAATTTTCTTTTCCTTTGTTAAACTTAGATACATTCTTGGATATCTCTTCATAATTTTTCTTAAGAGATACAAGATCTATATCCAAATTAGAAAGTCGAGAATTTAACGAATTGACTTCAACATTTAAGTCAAGATTCTTTTGAGAAAGTGTTTGATTGACTTTCTCTAAGTTTTTAACTCTAATTTTCTTCTTCTTGAGTTCTTGAAAAACCTCATTAAAAGCATCTAATAAGTCATTTGAATCAAAGTTATCACTTACTTCATTTTGTGTGGCCATGAAGCATACGTTCGCAACTTCATTTGACTCCTCATTCTCTTCTTCCGATGAAGAGTCGCTATCGTCCTAAGTTGCTTGATATGCTTTCTTGTTCTTCATATACTTGTTCTTTTTGTACTTTTCCTTCTTGAAGTTAGGAGCCTTCCCTTTTGATTTCACATTTTCTAATGGGCAATCATTCTTCATATGACCTATTTTGTTACACTTGAAACAAATGGGAAGTTCATTAGTATCTTTAAATTTGGAATTAAATTTACCTTTTCTAAGAAACTTCTTGAACTTTCTAGTGAATATGGCTATCTCTTCTTCATCTTCGGAGTCCGACATGGCCTTGAAAGCGAGTGTCTTCTTCTTTTCTTGTTGAGGTTCTAGATCCTTCTTGCGTTCTTCTAGTTGTACTTCATATGCCATAAAATTTTCCACAAGATTCTCAAGAGAGAGTTGTGATAAATCATTAGTTTCTTCTATGGCGGTGATCTTCTTCTCCCATTCGGGGGTTAGGGGACGAAGAACTTTCCTCACCATTTTCACTTGTGAGTACGTCTTTCCAAGGGCCATAAGAGAGTTTGTAATGTCCGTGAACCGTGTTATCATGTCCGACACATTCTCGTTCTCTTTCATACGGAACATCTCGAACCTGTGAACAAGAACATATATCTTAAATTCTTTAACCTTATTGGTACCTTCATGAGTTACCTTGACTGTGTGCCAAATTTGATGAGCCATTGTTGCATTTGACACACGATTAAACTCCTCTTTAGTAAGTGCACAGAATAAAGCATTCATCGCCTTTGCATTGTTCATTGTGTTGGTCTTCATGTCATCGTTCCATTGTGCATAGGAAATTGTAGGAGTGATGAATTCTGTCTCATTCATGTTCCAAATCTCATATTTGATGGATTGAAGGTAGATCTTCATTCTACACTTCCAATAGTTATAGTTTGTTCCATTGAATAGGGTTGACCTTTGTGTGGATTGGCCTTCATGGTATTAGCTTGTATTTGAAGTAGATGCCATTGCACTCAACCAGGCTCTAATACCAAGTGTTGGATCCTGTAGGCAAGACAAATAACACTAGAGGGGAGGGGGGGTGAATAGTGTTGTATAAAAATTAAATCAAAACTTGAACTTTTCGTACTGTTCAGTTGACTAATTAAAGAGATACAGTCGATTATTGCATCAGAGTAGAATAGTATCTTACTGAAGAGTTACTAGTCTGATCAGTCGACTTAGCACGGAAATCCAGTCGACTTACCAGATAAGTGTTTGAAATAAAACACAGAAAATTGAAATTGCAAGTTGAGAAAATACAACCACAGAGAGTCAATCACAAAGTACACAGCGATGTATCCTGGTTCGGTCCTCCCAACCTACATTCAGTCCCCAAGGAACCCACTTGAAATTTTTCACTATTCTTGAAAAAAAGTACAAGAATACCCTACGACGTTTGACAACAACTATGTCAAACCCATAGAACTCTCTCACCACTAGAATGAGCAAACCCACTCTACACCCAAGAGTGAAAAACCGATTCTACAACCAAGAGCCCTACTCTCCATCCGAGAGGACCAATCTCACAACCTGAGAGTGAAAAACAACAACAAAAAGAGTTTACAATAACCTATAGCCTTGTTTGTGATTTGTGCTTTTGTATAGTGGCTATAAGGTTAACTTCTGAAATTAGTCTAAAACGAATTCAATGTTATAGTAGACTGAATTTCAGAGAACCAAGACTTAGAGTTTGTATACTTTTGAAAGACTTGTTCTTGTTGAAAACAAAAAGCTTGAAACTTAAATAAATGCTTGGAAATGTTGTGAACCTTTGCCAAATGACTTCTATACTCTTTTTATAGAGTTAAAGACGTTTGAACGTTGAGAGGTTGAATCCCAACTGCCATACAACGGTAGTAAAAAGATTTGATTTTGAAAAACAAGTTTTAAAATCAGAAAACTGTCGAAACGGCTTGAACAGTCGACTGGGTTACCATAATGAGTAGACTGGCCAGAGCTTGTATGAGTTCAAACAGTTTCGTACTATGACAGTCGATTGGTACTTAACAGCTGAACTTATTCAAGCTTGTTTTGACTTTTTAATTTTGTAAAACATTCAGATTATTTAAAGTATGTGTGAGTGTGTGTGTGACAAGGCTATTACAAGTTTCTAAGATTCAAAGAATGAAAATTAGAATATTACAAGACACTTTTTACAAAATATTTGAAGCACTTGAATCTTGTCTTGAAGTTGATTCTTTGACGAGCTTGAGCCTTTGTCTGTTTGTCTTGAAGCTTGCTTGATCAAATACTCTTGAAATCTTCATTGGATTGTTTTACCTTTGTGTATTTCACCATGGTATTTGCTTTGATACACTATGCAAGAGATATGTGATCAGCAAATTTTGTATTGTGTTGTAGTCATCAAAACCAAGAATCAACAACCATTTCTTCCATGGATTGTCTAAAAGATTATTCTTTATCTTAATTTTCATTTTGCATGTAGTTGTATGCATGTAGAAGGCTTACGCTTAATTGACAGTGCTACTACTACACCATCCTTAAGAATATGATCTTTTTCTCCAACATTAATTCCAGTTCGAACGTAGTATCCATGATAGCTGGTCTTACTCACATTGTTGAAAGCTCCGGCAGAGCACATTTAATTTGACTAAATGGAACCCATCCACTTATTCATAATGCCTTATACCCTCCAAACTCCAGAAGAAATTACCGAGTTTTAAGGACATAAGGGTAAACGGGTATCATATTGAAACCTTGAGCGAGGAAAATAAAAAAAACCTTTATGTAATCTCTAATATATGGAACCAAAAGTTCTATCTAGAGAAATTCTCTAGCTTTTCATTAGGGATCTACTTCACTCACATTGGGATAGTCGAGTCACATACCACTACGAGCCAACAATGCACTCCTAATCAAGGACCTATTATTGTCCAGACACCAAAGGATCTCCTCATTTTAAAACTTTGGTATGATCGTCTAGGCTATCCTCGGGCTATAATGATGATAAGGATTATAATCAATTCCAGTGGCCATCCTTTGAAAACTTGCAACATACTTAATGGTCATCTCTGTATCCCCTGTTCTCAGTGAAAACTCATTCCAAGACCTTCAATCTTGAAGATTGATTATGAATCACCTCCTTTTCTTTGCAGGATTCAAGGAGATATTTGTGGACCAATCCATCCCCTAGTGAACATTTCAGATACTTTATGGTATTATTTGATGCTTCAACTAGATGGTCTCATGTATGCCTTTTATCATCCTGGAACCTAGCTCTTTCTAGTCTATTGACCAAAATCATCAAACTCAAAATCAATTTCCCTGATCAAGCTATCAAATCAATAAGACTAAACAATACAACTGAATTTACCTCACAGAACTTCAATGATTTTTGAGGTTGAGCATCATGTTCCTCATGTCCATACCTAGAATGGTTTGGCAGAATCCCTAATCAAAAGACTCAAATTAATAACTAGACCTCTTTTGATGCAGTCAAAGTCACCAATATGTACTTGGGGTTATGTAGTCCTTCATGTTGCATCATTAATCAAGTTTAGGCCAACATCTTACCATGCATTCTCTCCCACACAGTTAGTGTCTGGATATCAACCAAATCTTTCTCATCTTCGAAATTTTGGTTGTGCAGTATATGTCCTCATTCCTCCACCTAGAAGAACCAAAATGTGTCCCCAACGTCGATTGGGAATTTATGTTGGTTTTGAATCTCCTTCGATTATTAAATTTTTTGGACCCTTGACAAGAGATATCTTTATCGCAATATTTGTGGATTGTCACTTCGATAAGAAAATATTCTTGCCAATAGGGGGAGATAAAAAGGAAGATAAATGCCTCGTTCTAGAAGAACGTTGTGAATTATCGTGACATACTCCCTCTCTAACTCATCTCACCCTAGAACTCTCCAATGTGAACAAGAAATTAGGAGAATTATTCGCTTGCAGTCTATTGCAAATGAATTACCCGATGCATTCAATGATGCTGCAAAAGTGACTATCACATATACCAGTTATGAATGTACATGCCAGAATAGAAATACCAAAAGAACCAAATAACGCAGCAAATGATACAGTTCCACACAAAAAACATGGAAGCCTAAAGTTTCTAAAGATTCAGCTCCTCGGAAGAGGAGGTTGAATAACATAACACACCATAATGCTCCTGAAGAAGCATCGTCTAAAGTAGCATCGCTTGTAGAGAGAGTTCGTGACGGTCTGGAAGATGTCTTGAACCAAAGATTCAATTTCTCCAAAACAAATCATATTGCTCTGGTCGAGAATATGCTTAGGATCCCAGAAGATACCGAGAAAGAGGTATTAGTACACAATAATAATAAGAAAACTGTGTTTTACACATAGAAAAAAACTTGGAATCAAAAAGAATTTGTCATGGATAACATTTTCTCATATGCAATAGCATATGAGATTAAAAAGGGTGATGAAAATGAGGATAATATTGAACCACGAACAATCTTTGAATGTCGAAAGAAAAAAAGATTGGCCACAATGGAAGGATGCGATTCGAGCGGAACTAGATTCCTTTGCAAAACGTTGAGTGTTTGGTCATATAGTACAAGCCCCAAAACGAATAAACCGTGTAAGTTTTAAATGGTTATTTGTAAGAAACACAAATGAAAAGAATTAGATCCAAAGGTATAAAGTACGGTTAGTTGCTTAATGAATCTCACAAAGACCAAGAATAGATTATGAAGAAACATATTCCCCAGTCATGGACATCATCACATTTAGATATTTAATATGTCTCGTTGTTTCTAAAAAATCCGATATGAGACTCATGGTTGTGACAACATACCTATATGGTAACCTAGACAGTAATATATACATGAAAATCCTTGAAAGATTTAAATTACTAGAAACCAAGTCTAGAAATACACACTGTATTAGATTAAAACGAGACCTATATGAACTAAAACAATTCAGTAGAATGTGGTACAATAGGCCCAGTGAATAATAATGATCATAAATGTCCGTGCGCATTCATGAAGAAATCCCTGAAGGGATTGGTCATATCATCCGTCCATGTAGATAATATAAACTTGACCAGATCTCCTCAATAGATTGAAAAAGTTGCTAGCTATCTTAAGAATGAATTTTAGATGAAAGACTGGGTGAAATAAAAAAAAATCTCGGCTTGCTGATCAAGCACAGTAAAAAAGAAAATTTACTACATGGAGCCAAATATGCTGAAAATCTTCTAGAGAGATTCAATGTGAGTGATTGTCATCAACTTAGTATACCTATGGTGGCCAGGTCACTAGAAGTTGACTAAGATCCATATCGGCCGAAAGAAGAAAATGAAGATATTCTAGGTCATGAAGTACCCTATTTGAGTGCAATAGGCGCACTCCTTTATTTAGCATAGTGCACTAGACCTGACATATCTTTTTCTATGAACCTGCTAGCTAGATATAGCTCTGCACCGAAAAGTAGGCACTAGAATGATATTAAACACATTCTTAGATATATCTTAATCTTGATTTATATTATTCATATGAATTAACTGACCTTGTTGGACATACAGACGCAATTTATTTATCTGATTCCCATAAGAGGAGATCACAAACATGATATGTTTTTATTAACCGTGATGCAACTATTTCAAGGATATAAGTCAAACAAACAATTGCAGCAACACCGACCAATCATTCTGAGATACTGGCACTTCATGAAGTAAGTAGAGAATATGTATGATTAAGGTTTCTAGTTCAGCATATCAGGGTGAGTTGTGAGCTTCCAGAAGTCACAAGCAAGCCTACAACCATTTCTGAGGATAATGCAACATGAATAATGCAAATCCAAGAAGGCTTCATCGAAGAAGACATGATGAAGCACATCTCACCAAAAATTTTCTTCACCCACCAACTTCAAAAAGAAAAGATGATTGATGTAAAGCAGATCAAGTTCTCAGAGAATCTTGCAGATCTTTTCACAAAAATACCTCCCAAAGTCTAGATTTCAAAATTTACTACACTGGATTGACATGAGAAGATTTTAGCGGATTGACATATAAATGTATAGCTGATAAATTTGGGACTGGGATGTACTAACCAAATGTATTATTTTTGGGGGGTGATTTTTCATTTAAGTTGATGTAAGAGCTAAATGCAATAAATTTTAGTGTTTTTTTGGGGGAGCATCTTACAGATGCAAACATCCTGAACATGCTAATAGAGACATTCTGAAGAATATCTCTGCGCATTGTACTCTTTTCCTTCGATGATATTTTTTTCCACTGAGTTTTCCCTTCAAAAGATTTTTAATAAGGCAATATAAGTTACACCCACTTAGATTTCTGAAGAATCGGATTCCCGAAGAATTAGTTGTATTCTTTTATTTTGCTACGGATTTTTTCCAAATGTGGGTTTTTCTTCAGAAAAGATTTTAATGAGACAATATTTTAAAAGTGGGTATCCAAGGGGATTGTTGTGAAACCGTGACCACTTATTTAGGTGAATGCCCACCTCTCAAGTGGTGGCCCAACCAAACTAACAAACCCTAACCTTAACTTCTCCCTCTATATTAGTATTATGAATGAAAATATAGAAGACTGTATTTAGCTACATCTCTCTCTCTCTCTCTCTCTCTCTCTCTCTCTCACTCTCTCTTATAACAGACAGGACCGGTCTCTGAGTTTACGAGGGTCCGAGGCGAACTCCCGAAATGAGGTCTTATACAAAGTTTATGTTTTTTTAAAAAATTGTTAAGATTTTTTTTTTTGGAATTTTTTTTCTACAATTCTTAAAAATCGATATATATATGAAGAAATAGATGGAGATTTGGGGATTTGAGAAAAAAATTTCCATACAAATTCAAGCCCAACCAAAGTAAGCCAGTCCAAGTCCTAATTTTAAAAACCAAAGCCCAAAAAATTAAATTTGGGAGCCCTAAAAAAATATTACGTACAAAATACGTATATATAAATACAAGGAATTTTTTTGGGGGGGCCCTAAAAATGCGAAAAAATTGGGGACCCGAGGCGGCCGCCTCCCCGACCTCCATTGGGGGACCGGCTCTGATAACAGATAAAATCTTTTTGTGTATTACAAAAGAAAGATAATGTTTCTAGATAAAGAATGTTAGTTACTTTAAAAATCGGTTAATTAAGTTTTAGAAAAGTATACACCTTTTTGGAAAAAGATCAAATTTTGTTTTGTTTAAAAGAGGTTAGTGTTCTTTTTTATTGTAATAAGGAGTCATTTTCATTAGAAACGGTATTTCAAAGAAATTTGAGATATTATTCAGGAAAATGTGTTGTTTTTGTAGGAAAATTGGACTTTTTGGTATAGAAAAAGGAGACGAACTTCATTACAACGATTTGTTGACCGCCTATGGTATGGAGTATGCCCTAAGTATGTTCAATTTTTGGGAGTCACTGATGACTCATCCTATTGAGGAAGTGATCTCTCGTTTTAAGACTTATGACAACATATGATTGCATACATACACGCAAAAGTTCTATTGTTCTAGTGATTTTCCAATCATAGTGTAACCCCAGTTCCGTTAATAAGTATATTTTTCAAGTATTTTTTTCGTATTTCAAATTTTTAGTATCTTGTAACGAATTCTTCTCAAATGATTATCGATTTTTAATCTAAATTATATTTCATTCTATGATTTTTGATGTTGAATCTTTTATTTTTGGTTAATTATTTAAACCAATTTATTTATTCGATTATTTGTTAAATTCTATATATATATATATATATATATATATATATATCATTTTCATTTAATAATTGCTTGAAGCCTAGGCTGAGTTTAATATTAATATTATTATTCAAACTACTTTTATGAAGCCCAATATTCAATTATTCAATTGTTTTAATATTTAATTTGAAACTCAAGCCCAATTGTTTATCTATTTATTATAAGCCAAATTTCATATTTTGATTTTATTATTTATTAATATCTAATCTGAGCCCAAAGTTTAGCCTAATCCTATGACTAATTGTTTTGAGCCTATAAACCAACCCAAATCTAAACCCAGTACCCATCTATATTTGTAAAGATCAATCCTATATGCTTACTCGTATACAAATTCCTTCACGTTTCCCCACTTTACAAATTTCCGTACCTACACGTCCCCCCACAACCTCAAAACTACCCCCACATTCTCACCCCATTACTTGTATTACATTATTTTATCTCCCCGTTCACTTCTTCATCTCTCCCCTCCTCTGTCTCCCAAAACCCAACCGGAGCACCCTCCTCCCTCTTTCTGTTTTCCTTCTCCACGTCAGAAACCCTCTGCTCGTCTTCCACGTCGAACGCCTCCTTCCCCTTGCCTCGTTGACCTCCGCCATCATCTTCCTCGTCATCATCAAGACCCGTCACCTCGTTCCCTCTGGCGCCATCACTGCCGCCTGCCGCCATTTCCAACTCCATCTTCGAGCGCTTCCCGCTCGCATCGCCATTGTCGACCATCACCCAACATCATCCCCTTCGAGCTCGACCACCGTCAACCTCGTCAAGACCCTGAAGTCCTCCGCCCTCCTCACCGTTGAGTTTCCCCCATCGTCTTCTTTGACTGCTCCATCTCCAAGTCCCGCCGCCGTCTTCACCTCCCTCGAGCTCCACAACCATCGACCGTCCTCACCTCCTCTCACTCTGAATATCGTTGCCATGTTCCCCAGTCAGCCCTCGCGACCTCCAGTTGCACCAACCCTGCTCCTCGTCTCCGCTCTGCAACCCCCAGCATCCGACAACCCATCGACTACCACTTCCATCACCGCTCAAGCGCCTCCACTCGTCCTTGTCGTCGATTGTCGAGCCTCCTCGTGCACACCACCGCACACACCACCCGTTCCTCTTCCTTCCGTCAACCTTGCACCCATCATCCTCCTCATCAACTGAACCTCATACCTAGTCTCAGTCGAACACCAAAGCCCCGCCGTTCACCTCCTCTGTTTTCGGAAGTCACTCGCTCTCGCCGCCAGTGCCTCCCCTGTCGTTCCGCCGTTGCGACCTCCAGTCGGGCCACCCATGCCCGGTCGCCGTTCACTCTCCCGCCGCCTCTTTCTCTCTCTGTCGCATTTGGGAAGAAGGAGAAGAACATGTGTGGTTAATTTCTGTTTGGTGTTTGTGTGGGGAGATCCGATCGTGAATTGGTGTTTGGTGTTTGTGAAGTGGATTAGGGTTGGGGTGTTTGTTGTTGTGTATTTGCTGCCACGTATCTTGCACGTTCTTCACTGTCCGAGATTCTGATCCCGTTATTCTTGTATTCGGTATCATCATCGTCGGTTATCAGGCAAGTATCTTCTTGTACAATTCATTTGTTCTCGTACAAGCTTCCTTTGAAAAATACCGCAAGTATATTCATTGACTATCCGTTACAAATTCTAATTCATATTCATCAATCGAATTGAAATATGTTGCTATACATAATTCGTCGAACCCGTATTCCTACATGACCACGAATACTTTATTGTCATATGCATTACATGAACAGATTGATACACACATATGTACTCTTAGGATTATACATGATTATGTGCATGATTGTTTTACCCATGATAGTAGTTTGAATGCTCTTATGATATCTTTTTATTCTTGGTTAAGTTTTATATATGCCATCGATCACATCGTAGTTACAACAATGTTATAAACTCTGAAATGATCCTAACCCAGACTTGTAATAGAAATTCGACCCAGTAATGACATTAAAACTATGTGTTTTTGCATCTCATGAGTTAGAACATGTTCCATACATAATTCCTTGATATTCTCTGACCATATCTTGACATCGTTCTCACTGCATCATGATCATATTTGATTGTAATAAAAATAACAAACCGGGGTATAAAGGAAAAGATCTAGTTCTAGTACCTCATATTTTTAAATATTATTTTTAAAGGTTTATACATGAATTAAAATGATTTTTGGAGATTTAATAAACATTTTTCTGGAAATCTATCTATTTACACGTGCAAAATACGTGCAAATATTTTCTTGAGAAGTTCAAAAGCCAAAATTATTTTAGGGAAAATCATTATTTATTATTTGGGATTTATTTTTAATTTTTATAGATTTTTCTGATTTTTATTGGATCTATTTGTAAATATTAAGAAAAGATGGATCTTTTTGCAAAATTGTCATTTTGAGGGGTGAAAGTGCAAAACCATTTTTTGGACTTTTAAAATAGTGCTGACTAGAAATACGGAGGTTATTTTGCTTTTAAATCTCAATTTAATCGATTTTATCAAGTTTCCAAGTATAGGAATCTATTTATGTAAAGTTATATTTTAAAGGGGTTATTTTGCAAATGTGTCTAAAAACCCTAAATCCTCTATTTCCGGCCTATTTAAAAGAAATGTAGCCATCATTCGCTGCACAACATAAAGTTTTATTAATTTTTTTGGAGGAATTAAGAAGAGGATCTTGGATTTTGCAAAAGAGAAGTTCGTAAGGGATTTCTTCATTCGAGGTGAGTGACATGTTTGTTTTGCTTTGTGTATTTTGCATGTAATCGTTTTGTTGATTTGGTTATGTATGTGATTTGGTAAAATTTGGTTGTTTGATCTATGAATGTTTAATGGATCTTGGATGTTGAATCTTATTGCTAGAAAGCAACTTTAGGGTTTGAATATGAATATGCATATTATGAATTGGATGAAAAATTGGATCTTGTGAACCCTAGTTGTTTGTAAATAGGATTGTATGTGGGTAGTCGTTCTCTTTTGGGTTAATGTTGGATTGAATGAATATGGTAAATTTTATGCATGAATCTAATAAAGGTGAGACCTTTTATGATTTTGAGTATTTGGTTGAATACAAATTAGACGTGGTGATGTTATCAATTAATTATGGTCGTGAGTTCCAGTAGTAATTCAGTTTGAGGAATTTGAATGGAAAGTTATGAATCAAGAGATCATATCTTGAGAATAAAAATTTGAGAATTTAGTCGAGTTGAGGAATATACCCAAATTGGGGATTCTTTTGAGATTTTGATATTTATATGTTTTGGATCTGAATAAGAAGAAATTTCAATGAGTAATTGATTTTTAGAAAACTCTATTTTGATGATATGCACAATTTCATGTTTGATTGAAGGAAATCAACAAGATCTCTATTTTTTTTATAAATTCAAGTAGTTTGATCTAGTTTTGTGGACTATTATATATCCTACCAGTTATATTTGAACATATAAGAAATATGCTTTTTGAAAAAATCGTTTTCATAAAGTAAAACTACGTATCGGTTGAATTGTGTACAACCAAAAGTATACAGTCTGTAGGTCGACAGTCGACTGGTATGAATTTTCAGTCGACTGATACGACCCGGCTGCTATGTTCTTTAGTTTTCTTGAAATTTCCTTCTGGACAGTCGAACTATACCTTTATAGTCGACTGGTACACTTAAAATTATTTTTCAAAGTTATTGTAATTTTTCTCTCTGGACAGTCGACCTATGACCCTTTTCAGTCGACTGCTATACTTAGAATATTTTCTTAAAGATTATTGGATTTTCTCTCTGGACAGTCGACCTATGACCTTTACAAGTCGACTTATAAGACTTAGATTATTTTCTTAAAACCATAGAATTCTCTTTCTGGACAGTCGACTTACGCTTGTTATTAGTTGACTGATACTGATGTACCTTTATATTTTTGAATGTTCTTTCAAATAATTTATTCTCCAAATGCTTTAATCTATAACTTATTATTTTATACCTTATCTTCTATTGAACATATGTTTTCAAGATGTTAAGTTGAGCAATTTATGTTGGAAAGTTGGTTTGGACATTTGAGTGTGAGTCTCTAGAGGGTGTGTGAGACCCCAGTATACCGGCAGTTGAGTTATTTATGTTTGGGCCTGTTGAGGCATTTTAGTTGATCAGTTGTGAGTTAAGTCCGGTAGGGTGCACCAACTCTAGGAGATTCGTTAAGTAATTAAATAACCTAAAAATGATAAGGACATGCACTAGTGGTGATATGATGAACGAGAACATGGGTTATGGACCTCAGTATGGCTTGCGGTGTGAGATAATCCCCAGAATTATTCAGGTGTGAGTGAAATAGTCTTCGAATTATCTGTAGTGTGGGATTGATCTCCAGAATTATCGGGGTCGAGGCGACACACATGTGGTATTCGTGTGATGATGTGCCATTGCTTGCAGGTGTGGGGTATTCTCTAAGATTCCCAGGTGTGAGTGAAATAGTCTCCGGAATTATCTGTGGATAGAGATTGACCTCCGGAATTATCGGGGCATGGGCTAATACTCACAGTTTATCTTTATCTCGTAGTAGTCATCGTGTTAGGAATAGTTGCATAGTGGGAATTGAACCCTACAATGTAGAGATGTTAAGGGCTTGCACCGGACCTATGTAGAGTGGGATGCATAGACTCCGACAAGTACGCATTAGAGAGTCAACATATAGACTTGATGTTTTCTTGACTTGGTTTTATGCATGTGGTTTCCTGTGTTCTACACTTGACACTTAGTTTAGCTTCACTTGATGTTTACATGTTTCCTTGCTACGTCACACTTTATGTATTATTATTTATTACATGTTGTTTATGAATCTATGCTTAACTTAAGGCGTTTGTTTTATGTCACTCACACCTGTATGGTTGACCCCTTTAGTTTTGGGGGTTAGGGTTATCTCCAGCCTCATATTTTATAGGCGATTTCTTAAGGCTCGGATTTGGATGCTTGAGTTCCATTTATATAGTGACTTATGTAATTGTAAATTGTTGTAAAGAAAAGAGAATTGTGATTTAAGATGTATTGTATTTCGCTGTACTATGTAAATGATTATTGTAATGAAAGTTGAAAATTTTATTGGTATTTGGTTGTGTTTAATATTACATTGAAGTTGATGCTGTGAATTGTGCCACGTATTTTCTAAGATATTATATTAGAAATTCGGCGCTCTACAAAGATTGGTATCAGAGCATGCTTCAATAGTAATAATAAACATGGCATAAAAATAACCTAGGTGTGGACACTAGAGTGTGAGTACCTAGATGTGGACATTAGAGCGTGAATATCACATAGAACTGAAACATGATGTTTGGTTTGGGGTACAGTTGAGGTTTAGCCAAAGGGTATTGATGTGAATGTGAGTTGTGTTGTGGTGCTTTAACTTTTTCCTCATTTTGCAGTATTCAGAATGACAGGACCCAGAACCAGAAATGGTAACAATATTGATGGAGTTGGAAGTTCCCATGGAACTGGAATTGATCTCGAGGCCGAATTTGCCAGGGTGTATCAGACTTTGGATGCACTGATGGCATCTAATTTGGCTCAGAATCAGAACCAGCATCAGAATCATGGAGCTGTACCAGGATTGGTTAACGCCGATCCCATCAAGCAGATCGAGTCTTTCAAGAGGATGAGGCCGCCAATATTCAAAGGGCAATCTGATCCAAACGAAGCTGATGATTGGATTAGACGGATGGAGACAATCTTCGAGGTATCGGAAACTCTGGCAGCCAATAAGGTGAAGTTGGCCACTATGCAATTGGAAAAGGACGCTGGTGTTTGGTGGCAAACGGTGAAGAGAACTTTGGGGAACCAGCAGATGACTTGGGAGGCTTTTCTGGAAGAATTCAGGGATCGCTTCTTTCCCCTGGATATTCAGGAGAAGAAGGCGACAGAATTCTTGAATCTACAGCAGGGCAGCATGACCGTGCGAGAGTATGAGACCAAGTTTGCTTAGCTGTCGAGGTATGCACCAGAGTTGATAGTTGACGAGGCGAAGAAGGCCAAGAAGTTTGAGTAGGGCTTGAGGCCAAACTTGAGGTCGAGAATGATTCCGTTGGGCATAAGGAGGTTCGACAAGCTGGTCAGGAGAGCAGCTATGACAGAGAAAGACATGGACCAGTTCTAGAAGAAGCAAGAAACCTGGAACAGGAACAAGAGGCCAGCATCAGGTCAGAGTGGGAAGGAATTCCCGGCGAAGCAAGTCAAGTTTAGTGGTCCAGTGTAGAAGGCATCTGCAACTCAGGAAGTGACTTGTTATTATTGCAAGGAGGCAGGTCATCACAGGTCAGCGTGTCCTAAGTTGGCGAAGCAGACTTGTTTCCAGTGTGGGCAAGCGGCACATTCTAAGTCTCATTGTCCACAGTTGAGGAAGGATGGTCCAGGTGGAAGTAAATTCCAGAGGCAAGGGCGAGTGTTTGCATTAACCGAGGAGGACGTGGGTAACTCGGAAGATATGATCCAGGGTATGCAATAGTTTTGATTTTATTTTAATCAATGTAATAAATAAAACATTTATTTGAGAATAATTGGAGATTGGGTATCACTCTTCATGTAACAGGGATTGTTTTGATTAATGTAATAAAGGCCAGGGTTTTATTTGATACTGGTTCATCGCATACTTTTGTGTCGCCAAATTTTGCAAAGGTCTTAGGTGTGGAGCCTAAGTTGTTTCCAGGCAAAGTTTTTCGGTGGCAATACCGTTAGGTGAAGAATTGATCGATGATCGATATTACGAGGGCTGTGATATCGAGATTGGTGGGAGATTATTCGGCATCGATCTGATCGAGCTGCAAGTCTTAAAAGTGGATGTGATCGTGGGCATTGATTGGATGACAATATATGATGCCACAATTGAATGCAAGCAGAAAGAGGTGTTAGTGAAAGCACCAGGTAGTCCCGCAGTAACTTTCCAAGGGAAGAAGAAGATTCCGAAGGTGGCTGCAATGGTATCCAAGATGGCGATTCCAGATGAAGTCAAGGGCATTCCGGTTGTCTGAAATTTTTGTAAGGTGTTCTTAGAAGATTTTCCAGGATTACCGCCGCAGAGAGATGTGGAGTTTTGCATTAATGTTCAGCCAGGGAGTGCTCCGATTTCTAAGGCTCCGTACAGGATGGCACCTGTAGAGCAGGACGAAGTGAAGAAGCAGATTGAGGAGCTGTTGAGCAAGGGGCTTATTAGGCCAAGTTCCTCACCGTGGGGTGCGCCAGTGTTGTTGGTCAAGAAGAAGAATGGGTCAATAAGGATGTGCATTGACTACCGGGAGTTGAATAGGGTGACTATTCAGAACAAGTATCCACTTCTGCAGATTGATGATTTGTTCGATAGGCTTCGAGGAGCAGCTGTGTTTTCGAAGATTGATTTGAGATCAGGGTATCATCAGGTTCGAGTCAAGGAGAAAGATGTGAGTAAGACAGCTTTCAGGACTCGTCATGGACTCTATGAGTTTTTGGTGATGCCATTCGGGTTGACGAATGCGCCAGTGGTGTTCATGGATATGATGAATCAGGTTTTGAGGCCATTTATTGACTCCTTCGTGGTGGTTTTCATCGACGATATTTTGGTGTATTCTAAGTCGGAGGAGGAGCATTCTATGCACTTGACAGCGGTATTACAGAAATTGTAGGAGCATAGCTTGTATGCCAAGTTGTCGAAGTGTGAGTTTTGGAAGTTTGAGGTAGCTTTCCTTGGTCATATCCTTTCTAAGGAGGGAGTGGCCACTGATCCTCAGAAAGTTGAAGCAGTAAAGGATTGGCCCAGGCCAACGTCTGTGAAGGAAGTCAGAAGTTTCTTGGGTTTGGCTGGTTACTACAGGAGATTCATCCAGGATTATTCTCAGATTGCAGTTCCTTTGACAGGTTTGACCTGAAAGAATGTGGCATTTTCATGGACTGATAAGTGTGAGGCAAGTTTCCTTGAGTTAAAGGAGAGGTTGACTGCTGCACCTATCTTAGCTTTGCCACAAGCTGGGAAGGATTATGATATCTTCAGTGATGCGTCTCTCAGAGGTTTGGGTTGTGTCTTGATGCAAGAAGGCAAGGTTATTGCTTATGGTTCGAGGCAATTGTGTCCGCATGAGAAGAATTATTCGACCCATGATTTGGAGCTAGCAGCTATTATTTTTGCCTTGAAGAAGTGAAGGCATTATGTTTATGGTGAGAAGGTCGATATGTACACTGACCACAAGGGCCTGAAGTACATTTATCAACAGAAGGATCTAAATCCTCGGCAGAGAAGGTGGTTGGAAGTATTGGAAGACATTTGTCCTGAGATCAAGTATCATTCGGGCAAGGCGAATGTGGTAGCTGATGGACTTAGCAGGAAGAGTAGTTTATCAAGTTTGATCACTACTCGAAGCGAGTTGACAGTAAAGATTGATCAGGCAGGTATCGAGGTGGTGCTGTAGGGTTTAGGGGCGTCATTGGCTCAGTTGAGACTGCAGTCTTCCTTGAGAGAGAGGATTGTGGAAGGTCAGAGATCAAATTCAGAGATTCATAAGATGTTGCAACAGGTTTCAGAAGGCAAGCTATCAGAGTTTCGTGTCCAAGATGGAGTTTTTTGGATGAGTGAGAGGTTGTGTAATCCGGATAATGCAGATTTGAGAGAGAGTATCTTGCAGGAAGCACACAGTACCTTGTTGTCAGTACATCCTAGAGGCACGAAGATGTACAAGGACATCAAACAGTATTTTTGGTGGTCTGGTATGAAGAGGGATGTAGCAGATTTCGTGGCAAGGTGTCTGACTTGTCAGCAGATCAAAGCAGAAAATCAGAGACCTGGAGGTTTGTTACAGCTGTTGCCTATTCCAGAGTGGAAATGGGAGAATATCAGTATGGATTTCGTTATGGGTTTGCCGAGGAGTTCAAAGGGCAATGACTCGATTTGGGTTATTGTGGACCGTTTGACTAAGTCGGCTCACTTTCTAGCCATGAAGATTACTTGGTCGTTGGAGAAATTGGCTGAGTTGTACATTGGTGAAATTGTGAGACTTCATGGAGTTCCTGTGTCGATTGTTTCCTACAGAGATGCAAGGTTCACTTCAAGGTTTTGGAAGAGCCTACAAGCAGCTTTAGGTACCAGAACTGATTTCAGTACCGCTTTTCTCCACAGACCGATGGTCAGACGGAGAGGGTGAATCGAGTACTGGAAGATATGTTGAGGGCTTGTGTTATGGATTTCGGTGGTAGCTGGGAGAGATACTTGGCGTTGGTTGAGTTTGCTTATAACAATAGTTACCATGCGAGTATCGGGATGGCACCGTATTAGGCTTTGTACGGACGGAGATGCAGGACACCTGTTTGTTGGTACGAGGTTGGCGAGAGGCAGATATTTGGTCCTGAGATCGTGCAGCAGACGTCAGAGAAGATTGAGTTGATTCGCAAGAGGTTGGTCGATGCTCAGAGTCGGCAGAAGAGTTATGCTGATACTCGATGAAGGGACTTGGAATTTGAGGTTGGGGATGCAGTTTTCCTCAAGGTGTCTCGACCAAGGGAGTGATCAAGTTTGGTAAGGGAGGCAAGTTGGTGCCAAGGTATATTGGGCCATACAGGATCATGGAGCGGATTGACAAGACAGCTCATAGATTGAAGCTTCCAGAGGAGTTGGCACAGGTGCATGATGTATTCCATGTGTCATTGTTGAGGAAGTATGTGCCAGATCAGAATCATCAGTTGGTAGACATTCCTGAAGGTCTACAGGTGAACTTGACTTACAAAGAACAACCTGTTGAGATCGTTGACCGTAGGGAGAAAGTTCTTAGGAGCAAAGTGATACCTATAGTCAAGGTGTTGTGGAGGAATCAGCAGTTCGAAGAGGCTATTTGGGAGCTAGAGGATCACATACAGAAGGATTTCCCTGAGCTTTTTGTATGAATGTACTTTCTTTTATGTGATGGTTTCTTTGGATGATTGTACTATTGGATTGAATAGTATTTCTCTTGTTTGATATGTCTTTCTATGTGAATGTTTTGAAATTATGGTTCGTTTATGAAATTTCAAATTCTTTGTTCATTCTTGTTTGGACCTCAATAGCGATAGTTCTGAGGACAGAACTCTTCTAAGGAGGGAGTGATGTAGTACCCCGTATTTTTAAATATTATTTTTAAAGGTTTATAAATGAATTAAAATGATTTTTGGAGATTTAATAAAAATTTTTCTGGAAATCTATCTTTTTACACGTGCAAAACACGTGCAAATATTTTCTTGAGAAGTTCAAAAGCCAAAATTATTTTAGGGAAAATCATTATTTATTATTTGGGATTTATTTTTAATTTTTCTAGATTTTCTGATATTTATTGGATCTATTTGCAAATATTAAGAAAAGAATGATCTTTTTGCAAAATTGTCATTTTGAGGGGTGAAAGTGCAAAACTATTTTCTGGACTTTTAAAATAGTGCCGACTGGAAATACGGAGGTTATTTTGCTTTTAAATCTCGATTTAATCAATTTTTATCAAGTTTCCAAGTATAGGAATTTATTTATGTAAAGTTATATTTTAAAGGGGTTATTTTGCAAATGTGTCTAAAAACCCTAAATCCTCTATTTTCGGCCTATTTAAAAGAAACGCAGCCGTCATTCACTGCACAACATAAAGTTTTATTATTTTTTTTGGAGGAATTAAGAAGAGGATCTTGGATTTTGCAAAAGAGAAGTTTTCGTAAGGGATTTCTTCATTCGAGGTGAGTGACATTTTGTTTTGCTTTGTGTATTTTGCATGTAATCGTTTTGTTGATTTGATTATGTATGTGATTTGGTACAATTTGGTTGTTTGATCTATGAATGTTTAATGGATCTTGGATGTTGAATCTTATTGCTAGAAAGCATGTTTAGGGTTTGAATATGAATATGCATATTATGAATTGGATGAAAAATTGGATCTTGTGAAACTCTAGTTGTTTGTAAATAGGATTGTATGTGGGTAGTCGTTCTCTTTTGGGTTAATGTTGGATTGAATGAATATGGTGAATTTTATGCATGAATCTAATAAAGGTGAGACCTTTTATGATTTTGAGTATTTGGTTGAATACAAATTGAACATGGTGATGTTATCAATTAATTATGGTCGTGAGTTGTAGTAGTAATTCAGTTTGAGGAATTTGAATGGAAAGTTATGAATCAAGAGATCATATCTTGAGAATAAAAATTTGAGAATTTAGTCGAGTTGAGGAATATACCCAAATTGGGGATTCTTTTGAGATTTTGATATTTATATGTTTTGGATCTGAATACGAAAAAATTTCAATGAGTAATTGATTTTTAGAAAACTCTAATTTGATGATATGCACAATTTCATGTTTGATTGAAGGAAATCAACAAGATCTCTATTTTTTTATAAATTCAAGTAGTTTG
The DNA here is from genome assembly GCA_017893485.1 of Hemerocallis citrina. Classification (NCBI taxonomy): domain Eukaryota; kingdom Viridiplantae; phylum Streptophyta; class Magnoliopsida; order Asparagales; family Asphodelaceae; genus Hemerocallis; species Hemerocallis citrina. The sequence goes on along the minus strand of CM030368.1, from coordinate 157,544,881 downwards.
ATCTAGTTTTGTGGACTATTATATATCCTACCAGTTATATTTGAACATATAAGAAATATGCTTTTTAAAGAAATCGTTTTCATAAAGTAAAACTACGTATCGGTTGAATTGTGTACAACCAAAAGTATACAGTCTGTAGGTCGACAGTCGACTGATATGAATTTTCAGTCGACTGATATGACCCGGCTGCTATGTTCTTTAGTTTTCTTGAAATTTCCTTCTGGACAGTCGACCTATACCTTTTACAGTCGACTGGTACACTTAGAATTATTTTTCAAAGTTATTGTAATTTTTCTCTCTGGACAGTCGACCTATGACCATTTTCAGTCGACTGCTATAATTAGAATATTTTCTTAAAGATTATTGGATTTTCTCTCTGGACAGTCGACCTATGACCTTTACAAGTCGACTTATAAGACTTAGATTATTTTCTTAAAACCATAGAATTCTCTTTCTGGACAGTCGACTTACGCTTGTTATTAGTCGACTGATACTGATGTACCTTTATATTTTTGAATGTTCTTTCAAATAATTTATTCTCCAAATGCTTTAATCTATAACTTATTATTTTATACCTTATCTTCTATTGAACATATGTTTTTAAGATGTTAAGTTGAGCAATTTATGTTGGAAAGTTGGTTTGGAAATTTGAGTGTGAGTCTCTAGAGGGTGTGTGTGACCCCAGTATACCAGCAGTTGAGTTATTTATATTTGGGCCTGTTGAGGCATTTTAGTTGATCAGTTGTGAGTTAAGTCCGGTAGGGTGCACCAACTCTAGGAGATTCGTTAAGTAATTAAATAACCTAAAAATGATAAGGACAGGCACTAGTGGTGATATGATGAACGAGAACATGGGTTATGGACCTCAGTATGGCTTGCGGTGTGAGATAATCCCCAGAATTATCCAGGTGTGAGTGAAATAGTCTCCGGAATTACCTGTGGTGTGGGATTGATCTCCGAAATTATCGGGGTCGAGGCGACGCACATGTGGTATTCGTGTGATGATGTGCCATTGCTTGCGGTGGGGTATTCTCGAAGATTCCCAGGTGTGAGTGAAATAGTCTCCGGAATTATCTGTCGATAGAGACTGACCTCCGGAATTATCGGGGCATGGGCTAATACTCACAGTTTATCTTTATCTCGTAGTAGTCATCGTGTTAGGATTAGTTGCATAGCGGGGATTGAACCCTATAATGTGGAGACGATAAGGGCTTGCACCAGTCTTATATAGAGTGTGATGCATAGACTCCGACAAGTATGCATTAGAGAGTCAGCATATAGACTTGATGTTTTCTTGACTTGGTTTTATGCATGTGGTTTCCTGTGTTCTACACTTGACACTTAGTTTAGCTTCACTTGAGGTTTACATGTTTCCTTGCTACGTCACACTTTATGTATTATTATTTATTACATGTTGTTTATGAATCTATGCTTAACTTAAGCTGTTTGTTTTATGTCACTCACACCTTTATGGCTGACCCCTTTAGTTTTGGGGGTTAGGGTTATCTCTAGCCTCAAATTTTACAGGTGATTTCTTAAGGCTCGGATTTGGATGCTTGAGTTCCATTTATATAGTGACTTATGTAATTGTAAATTGTTGTAAAGAAAAGAGAATTGTGATTTAAGATGTATTGTATTCCGCTGTGCTATGTAAACGATTATTGTAATGAAAGTTGAAAAAATTTATTGGTGTTTGGTTGTGTTTAATATTACATTGAAGTTGATGCTGGAAATTGTGCCACGTATTTTTCTAAGATATTATATTAGAAATTCGGGGCGCTACACTAGTAGTGGGCAATATAGCAGAGCATGCTCGGACGGGAGCTCGTGGTTTCCAGATGCAAGTTGCAAGTTACGAGTTGCAAGTTTGCAAATTACAGGTTTACATGTTCACATTACAAGTTCACACTCTATATGTTCCACATGCACGTATCTCGATACAAGATATAATTTACATGTTTTTCCAAGTATGTGACCTATAGAATCCACCACTAAGTCTAAACGTTCACTTGATTGCATGTATCAAACATGTGGTATGAGACGCATGATTGCTGCACTAGTTATGTTAATAAAAGGATGAGGTTAAAACGTGCACTTGCATGATCCAGTTACATGTACATGTTCCTGTTGATTTGTTTACTTGTTTACATGCCACTTGTTTCATGATGTCTTGTTCATGATCCTGTTTACATATTGTATTTTTCCTATAACATGGTTTTTGATTCCTTGCTATTTTTCCTGATTCTTATTTTATTTTTATACTTGTCCCCTTAGCTTATACTACTTGCGACCGGTGACTTGCATTAACAGGTATCTTCTTATTTCTTCTTTTGTAATAATGTACTTGCAGGCCCAGATGGAGAGTTACTAGAAAGTGTTGCTGATCAAGTGTTTTAGTCTTGTTAATTACATGTTACTTTAGTTCATGTTTTATTCATGCTACTCTTTATTGTATTCCGGGCGTGTTTGACCTGTAACTATGTTTCTTTCCAATTGGTTGTTGGTTATGAACTGTTTCTTAGTTTACTATTATCCTGTCTATGATTATACATGCTTGCGTGGATTATTATTGTTCTGTTGTTGAGTTACCTGTACAGCTTATGAATGGTGTATTCGCATTATTCGCTGGACCTTAGTCACGTGCTCGTATTCCTGTATTTTAGAAAACGGGGCCTGATACATAAAAATCATCTTTTCTTCAAAATCAAAGTCGATGTTTTAATTAGAAAAATACTTCGTTTGAATTATAATCACAAAAATGTCATATTTTGATTAGCAAGCAAGCATCTATATATGGTAAAATTCATGGAAAATCAAGATTGGACACGCATATAGTGCACACATTCGTCATCCCTTACCTCCAAGCATATACAACCATCCATCAAATTGTGGCATACTATTCAAAAAATTCAATTTTAAACCTCATAAACAAATTAAAACTTCGAAAATTAGTCAGTCAAAACATAGCATAAAGGTTTCTACCAAAAAAAAAAAAAAAATCAATTATCAATTATCAAAGCATATCAACAGTTAAATTTCAACCCATGTTTTTCATCACAAACTAATCATCACAGATAAACAAAATACATACAGATAGAAAAAAAAAAGTTTTGAAGTGGCCGAATGCAGATGAGAAATTCGGTTCGAGTTGGAGGAGGGCGACATTAGGGAGGTGGGGTGCAGAGTTGGCATCGTGCTGTAGGAGGCTATCGCCGGGGCTGACACTAGGATCGAGGCAGAATGGTGTTGTCTCCTTCTCTCTCTTTTTTTGTTTTTTGTTTTTTTTGAGTTGGAGGTCAATGTTATTTTTTTCTTTTCTAAATATAATTTAACGCACTGCTAAGATTCTTTTCAGACATATTTATTCTTGTTTTTTTAATACAAAAAATTGATTTGGAGACATATTTATTTCCCCACCATTTACAGACATTTTTTTTTTTTGCAAATTTGGCGGTGGGACCAACATACACCTAAGCCAATTTTGCAAAATAACATTACAGAAATTGCAGCCCACTGATTTGGGTTCGGAATCAGATTGCTTAAAAAAGCCCACCCAACCCAGATCCAGCCCGTAAACGGCCCTACCCTCCACCCCTCCCAATTTACAAAACACCCAATATAAAACCCACCCCCTCACCGCACTCTTTCTTTTCCTCTTCGCCCAAAAAAAAAAAAATTAAAAAAAATTAAAAAAATTAAAAAAAAATAAAATAAAAATTGATGATGCCATCCTCAAGCGGTAACCCCACCGCCTCCCACCGCCACCACCACCGCCCCCTCCACAACTTCTCCTTCCCAAACCTCAGCTGGGGCTCCCACCGCCTCCTCCGCTGCAAAATTCCCGCCACCGCTACCACCAACTCTCCGGAGGCCGCAGTAAGCTCACCGTGGAACCTTCGCACCAGAAAATTCCGCTCTTCTTGCAAAGCACCATCTCCTCCTGCTCCTCCTCCTCCTCCTCCCTCTAACTCTAATCATCATCATCATCGTCAACATCGTGGGTCGGTGTCGCCGGAGAAAGCGAAGAAGGAGGAGGATGAGGGGCCGGTGAAGGAGCTGACGGTGTCGCTTTCGAAGGAGGAGATTGAGGAGGATTTGGTGAGGATGAAGGGGTTGAAGCCGCAGCGGAGGCCTAAGAAGAGGACCAGAATCGTTCAGAAGATGCTCGATGTGAGTATGCTTGAAGTTCGCGTTTCTTGATTTTTGATTTATTTGGTTTTGTTTTGGGGAGTTTGGGGTTTTTTTTGGAGTTATTTGAGTGTTTCAAAACATTTTAGTTAGTAAGATCAGTTTTTTTTAATATATATATATATATATATATATAATTTAAATAACTTTGTGTCTTGTGTTATCATTTCGTGATTTTGTGAAATTTTGGTAATTCTTTTGGTGTGAGCTTTGATCCTCTTGATTTCATGACATTTTGTTTGAGAAATGATTTAGGTCGTTTTCTTTTTCTCTTGACTTGAGATTTTTGTTTAATGCTATTCAAATTCTATTCGGGCTGCTTCTTCCTTTTTTTTCGTTTTGTTTTTGTTTTTTTCAATAAATCTAGTAAATATTTGTAGTTCAATTGTTCTAGTAATTTCTTTGGAATTCATTTCATAGTGATTCAACTATTTTATCAACTAAACTTTCCAGTCATTCATTTTAAGGATTTTTATTTATTTATTTTTCAATTTTAACAGTTTTCGAGTTTTATTAGTTCTTTTTTTTATATATATAATTTTTTAAATATTATTTTTAAAGTTTCCCTCTGCATTCGAATGTACTCTGTTTTACTTTATCTTGGCCTCTAGATTTGAACTGCATTTTTTTAATAAGCAATTTATGACAGTCGAGAAGAATAGGAAGCCCCCTCCCTTGTCTGTTGTTTCGTAGGTGCAGTTAGTAATAGAGAGGGTTCATACTAGGCAATTGATAAGACTGTTTGTAAAATTTTTGGTGGGGTTAATATACGTATGTAGTAACGTATGGGATAAGTGGAGAAGGGTGTGTATGCCAGTCCTAGAGTGGAAGAGTGAATGAGCTTGGGTGAATGACCATTATGCTCGGATGAGCTTAGTAAGTGAGTCCTAGAGCGGAAGAGTTTATGAGTCGGGATGGATCAAGCTGACTGCTTTGAGAGTCAGATGTACGATGATGTGGATATTCGAGCCCCCAAGACATGTATTGCACATTCCTTGAAAATTGGTAGTGGTTATTAGGCTTTGACGGAATCTCAGCACAAAGTAAAATGTATGTCAACTGCACGTGCTAATAATCTCGTGAGAAGTATGTGAATTGTGAACAGTATTTTTGTGTTTATGTGCATTTTGTGCATTTTTAAGTAGGCATTCTTGCTTTTCTTATTATGGCTTGTATCAATTATTTTGTGATACTTTTAACAATTTCTTTGCTTTGTCACTTTAATTTTCTTGTTTATTGAAGTTCTAATATACATAGGAAGTTCAATTCTTTGAAAGAGGTCATTATGTTTTATATTGATTGGTTAGCAAAAAAATTAACACATTTACCTCCTAAGTCTCTTAAGTTTACTTTTTTATTGGTGAAAATATCCTTTCAATTTTTGTATTTTGAAAACCTTAAGAATGTACTCTGTAATAAGGGCATCTTTGTCCAAAAATTTAAAAGCTAACATTTCTTCCCAACAGGTAAATGTGGATTTTTAGAAAGAAAAAAAATTAATGGTCAAACTATTGATAAAGGTAAATCTGGGTTTTTAGAAACCTTACGGAGGAATTCTATTGTTTACCATATTAGTTCAGTATTCTTGCTTTATTTTCCTACCGTTAAGAGCTGACAGTGAGATCAAATTCTTGATATACTTTGTTTTTTCCATTTCGTTCTCTTTCTTGGCTTGAAAGAGATATTTATCCTCTAATTTTATTCAACTTTTCTTTATATCAAACTGAGGAGATCTCTATTCAACATGTGAACAAAATTTTGTTCCTATTTCTTTTGCTTTGTTTTTGGATTTTGTTTTGTTTTGTTTGCTGAACTAGCAATAGTAACCATGTTATGCATGAATAATGTGCAGATATCAAGGTTCAAAATATCGTTATCGGTAATGGTGCTAGATTTTTTGGTATCGGGATTGGGTATCGGTATCAATCAAATTGGTAGTATCGGATTGGTGGATCGATTTTTGGGATAAGATATTTTAAAAAATAAATATTTCTATTACTAAATAAAGTTTTTAAAAATGTTTAAAAATTAATTGATCACTTTATTTATTTTTCAAAATTTGCGGCGGCCCAGTTGTATCGTCCTGGATCTGTCTGATTTGGCCGATCCCATGCCCATCTCGGCCGATCCAGATCTCCAATCCCAATCTTTTGGAGGAGGATTGAAGCACCCCCTTCCAAAACCGATTCGATCCTTTATACTAGGGCAAATATAGACCATTCATAGTCGTGGTATTTTGTTATCATCAATGGCGATTGGTTGTACGTAACTATGTATATATATCATTGGTTCTCAATTATGAATAAAATTCTAAACTCATCAAATTTCTATCATGTCGCATCTTATTTGCAAACTTTCAAATTTTGAAATTCAACACAAATGGAATAGCCATCATTTGGCCTTTGTAACTAATGATATTGCAATTCCCAGATTGGTTTTTCTTTGTTACTCTATAACATGACAGTTGCCAATCCTGTAAAAAGAGTTTCAATCTTAAGTATTATATAGGTTCTTATGAACTTTTTTTATTTTTATTATCTATTTTCTTTACTCTTGCTAATAAACCTGATATTTGCTCTTTGCAGAAACTGTTTCCTGGTTTGTGGCTGTATGATATCACAGCTGATTCGTACAAACCAAATGATTAAAGTGAGCACACAATCTGGAATTTGATTCTTTGATGGATATCTTCTTAGTGTGTGATTCTTTGAATACTCTTCTTAGTGTGTGATTCTGGATCTAAAAAAATTGATGGATATCTTCTCATTGCAGAAGTAAGATGGGGGAAGAGCAGAAAAGGTGGGTTCACAGAAGTATGATGGCGGAAGATCAGAAAAGGTGGCTCCATAGTATAATGATTTTTGCATAGTTTCTGGATGCTCAGCTGTTCTTTCCTTCGTTCTGGCTTTTGGTTAGAGTGGTATTGCACCGAAATCCCTACTGGCCTGTGTATATTAGAACAATAACTAGAGGTTTATCGTTTTTGAAATGATGTAAAAATGCAAATCTTGAAAGAGTTTTTTACTTGTTGCCTGCATACTTAAAAAATAAAAAGATCCTCCAATTAGAGCTTTTCTCGTGCATTTCTAGAAATTAACTGATATACGATAAGGGAATGCCAACACTTTTTTGTTTCTACTGAAGTTAATGGGAATTTTTTGTGGTTAGAAATTAAAATGAGAACGAGTAAAGATATGCAAACTGTGTACATTTCGTCCAGAGCATTATGTGGCAACATATCTCCTTTCTTCCATGTTTTTCTATCGATGTGCTTTGGTAAGGGAATAATAAGTTTTTCTATTACTGTTGGTGCAATGAGGTGTTGAATTATGACAGCAAATGTCTTTACATTCGTCTTTTGGTTTTGTGTTGTCAGCTGAATGCAATTCTCCCTATAGCAAACCTACATAACTCAAGCTTCTCAGCAATTCCCTTCGAATATAGAAAAAATAATTGGGGCCCGTATTGTTCTGTCAAGATAATGGTTAGACATTCACTTGTCTATGCCTGGGCATAAAAGAAAACCTTAGACAATGAAATGATTCTGCCTTTTTACTGACATATTACTATGATCTGCGAGAAAAAGAAACAATCCTATTTTATCACTGTGTACATATTGTAGAAATCAAAAAAAAAAAAATCCTAGAATAGTTACTGAAGATCAATTCAGCAAGAAAAGAACCCTTCAACACAAATAATTCAAAATTCTGAAATTAATATAACTCCTTCAGCTTACAAAATACTGAAGCAGAGGATGATCTACCGCAGAATTTCAAACTTAAGAAACAATTGAAGGCAAAGTATTCTAAGAGGACCTGCAGAAAACAAATCATGTATCTTCTTAACTAACACCGAGTATCATCTATTCTCCACAAAAGAAAAGGACAAAAAATGCATATATACAAACACATAAGGAATTAAGCATTTGCATACTTCAGATTTCTGATCAATGGGCAAATTCTTTAAATCTCAATGGATGCACGCAGCTTTCTACTTCAGATGAGACCTGGTTTGCAAATCATCATTTAATGTAATATTCTTCTACTTCTCCATCTTCTGCATCATTTATTGTACACCCTTCTCCCACAACTATCGTTACCTCAAAATTTTCATTTCACTTCCATCCTTGCATTCAATACCAAGAAATTAAGGGTGCGTTTGGCCTAGCCTTTTTTAGCTTTAAAGCTACTTCAGAAGGAGAAGCTAGAAAGTACAGTTTTGAAATTAAAAGCTGAAGCTGTTTGGATAGTCAGATTTTTTTTTTTTTAACTTTAAAGCTACTTTTAAGCTAGAAGTTGTTTGGCATAAGATATCAATTAAAAGCTACTTTTATACATCAAATTTTGTAAGCTCAGAACTAACACAAACAGAGCATGAAGTATCAAATTTTGTCTTCTGAGAACAAACAGAAACACATCATGAAGTATCAAAATTTGTTAGCTCAGAACAATCAGAAACACAGCATGAAGTACAAAATTTTGTAAGCTCAGAACAATGAGAGAGAGAGCATGAAGTATCAAATTTTGTCAGCTCAGAACAATGAGAGAGAGAGCATGAAGTATCAAAATTTGTTAGTTCAGAACAAACAGAAACACAGCATGTAGTATCCCAAATCAGAAAAAAATTACTCTCAACAAATTTGTTAGTTCAGAACAAGCAAACAGTAAAAAATCCCAAATCAAATTCCTAATCCCTAATCATCTTCACCTAAACCCTAATCGGTGGCAAGCGGTCGTTGTGGGTTGGGCGCGTGCGCACGAGGGCGATTGCGGGGATGGAGTTGGTCGAGTTGCTTGGAGGAAGAAGACTACGGGTGGTGGTCAATAGCAGGCGTCGAAGATGAAGGCCTTGGCGACGTGGAGGTGAGGGCTTCGAGAATTAATGGCAGCAACAGCGGTGCTCAGGGGAGAGGCTTGGTGATGAGGGAGGCTTGGTGGGGCAGCACTGCGATGAAGGAGAGGGGCTCGGTGCAGTAATGGCATGGCGAAGTCGAGAGGAGGCAGGGAGGAGGGTAGAGGACGAGAGAGGGAGAGGACAGCAAGAGGGGCTGACATCGGGAAGGGGAAATTTTTTTGATCTTAGGGTTTGAATGTGGAAGGGATAAAAAAAGAGAATGTGTAGAAAAAAAAAGAGAAAAGGAGAAGCTAGAAGCTAGAAGTAGATCTGGAGGGTTTCTTTTAGAACTCCTTTTCTTCATAAAAAAAAGCTACTTCTCTTTTTGTAGAGCTTTTCAAAATATACGTTTGGCCCAGCTTCTCCTTCTAAAGGAGAAGCTAAGCTAATTTTAAGCTAGGCCAAATACTACCTAAATTCCACCAGCTTTGGCTGTTTACGAACATCAAGATAAACACACAACATTTAACTTGACCTCAACGCTCAACATATTTTGTTCTATGTCCCTTTTGTGTACAATAATCATGGGTTATTAGCCCATACATAATACTAAACATGGAACATATGCTTAGAAAAAATGTAAAAATTTAATTTGTAAATCAGTAATATCTAATCCACAAAAATTGAAAGGAACCAAAAAACACCTAGTTAACACCATAGTCACAAAGTTCGGGAATTATTCGCGAATTCGCGACCATTTCTCTGGCCGATTCAATTCGCGACTTATACGCCACTTCGCTAATTATTCACGCACTTCGCGAATTATTCGCGAAAATTGCGAACTAACGAATAGTTCGCGAATAAAGCCCACTAACCCAATTAAACCATATTTCCAGTGTTTTCTTTCCTCTTCCCTGGCTTTTCCTCTTCGCTTCCTGGTGCCAACTGCCGCGCGTCTTCCCCCAAATCCCTAATCGATTCATCGCTATTGCAATCAAAAGGATTTCGCGAAAATCACTAGAAGGTATGATTCTCGAACTCCTATCATCTTCTTCTATGTGTCTATATTTGATGTATTTGATTCCTGACTATGGATTTTGATATTGGCACTTGTCTGTATGGATTCTTAAATATTGATCGTAAGTATGGATTCTTAGGTATTGTCTGTATGGATAATGGATTTTGATATTGGCGCAACAATAGGTTCTTTAGTATTACACATCAGATACCTGGGGTTATTATATTAGGTAAAATTTAGGTTGAGTATTCGGCACCTTGCTTGCTTTGGATATTGTTGATCATCTTTCTTATTTCCCTCATTTGGATTGACATGGAGACCTGTTATATTCCAAATATTAGTACGGTGTACATTATTGGTTCGAATTAAGAACAAAGAAAAATTAAGTTTGCGAGTAACCGACATAAGGTTTAGTTTTTATTACTAGTAAGACATGAAAATGGGAAAATCATAGACAATTTGAGATTGAAACTGCAAAGACTTGAGGACAGTTGGTTAGACATGATTTGTGATAAATGGGAGTATAAATGTAAGTCATGGAAGAGGAAACATATAATTAAGTTCCTGCAGGGATAGATTTTGATCCATTCGTACGTACATGCTGTACTTGCATGGATGAGTATACATATAATTAAGTTCCTGCACATCTGTAACTAAAAGGGGCCGAATGAAGATTGTATTAGAGAATTTCATATAAGCTGAAGGAATGAGATACTGAACGTAAGATGGTTTGAAGCTCTTTAGCGTTTGGTGTTTAACTGAGAAACGTGAGTGATTGAAGCTGCAAGATGATCTGATAAATATCAAGTATATATCCTCCATATCTGATAGATACTGCACTTAGATATATAAATAAATAAATATACATCACTTGAATAAATAAAAATATAGCATATAAATCAAGTTTAAGAACAGATCATGCTGGCAGCTTCAACCTCTCACACCAACAAATCTGATGGAAATCAAAGGGGTAATATAGCCTAAACTTTCACGCCAACTCCTAAATGTGTAGATTGAATAGGAATGATGGGCGAATGAATTGATCGAGAAAGATCAGAAGACCAAAAAAGTAGACAATGGAAAACCAGCGGTCATGGAGTCAAAAGATAGCATATGTTTGTTGAAACTGGAGATCTTACAGATGTCATACACAAAAATAGAAAACCTGAAATTAAAACCTTTAGCTGATTATCTATTACGTTTCACGGACGTTGTAAGAGATTTCACCTACTGAGATAGGGAAAATGTTGTGTATTGGTGTATTTAGGGATACTGTCAAATATACAAAGTAGTAGAAAGTGCAATTTTTTTTTCTTTTCAAATTTGTGGTTTCAGTAAACAATAAGCTAGAGATTTCCTCAGTAGAAGTTTTGGTGCTACCCAAGAAGTTAGACATATCTGTAATTCCTTTTCAGTACAATTTTTTTTTCTTTTCAAAATTTGTGGTTTCAGTAAACATTAAGCTAGACATATCTGTAATTTACCCAAGAAGTTCACATGTATCATTGAAAAAACACAGCCTTCCCTTCAAAATTTGTGGTTTTTTACTTTCTTTTTGAGCTTTGGCCTTTTGCTATGCATTGATTTCCTATCATTGAAAGAACACAGCTAGGGCCGGCGTTGAGTTCCTCTATATTAAGTTTTGTTTAAACCCGATTTGATATTATTTTCTTATGAGAATGCCTAGAGGAAAAGATCCGTTGTGGGATCATATTACTCAAGTTGAAGGAAATAAAGTTCGGTGCAACTTTTGTCAAGAAATATTTGTCGGTACTCGTATGAGAAATCATTTTTCAAACATGGTCGGTAGAGATGTACGCCCTTGCCTTAGCGTTCCTGATGAAGTTCGCGAAGCTTCTTTGAAAATAATACAAGTATTAGAGTCAAGAAATAAAGAGCAAAAAATCAATGATTTTTGGAAGCAATCAGGATGTTCTATCGAATGTCCAACAGAAGAGTTGAATCAAGATGGGTCCCGCTCAAAAGTTCTGGTACAGAAAACTATCAACTCAGTGATGAAAAAATCTGAAAAGGAAGAAGCAGATTAAGCAATAGTCAGATGCATAGTTAATAATAATTTGCCATTTCAATTATTGCGATCATCTGATTTTCGTGAATCACTTGCCGCAGTTGCAAAAGTTGGGCCAGGTTATGAAGCTCCTAGTAGTGAGACTGCAAGAACAAAATTGCTGGATAAATTGAAGCTTGAAGCTGAAGATCATGTCCAATGCATGAAAAAAGAATGGGATAGTACTGGTTGTACAATTATGTCTGATGGATGGACCGATGGAAGAAACAGACCATACTTGAATCTACTAGCAGCTTCCCCTAAGGGTGTAGTTTTCTTGAAATCTCTTTGCATGGTTGGGCATAAAAAAGATGCAAAATATATTTGCGACTTATACTCATCGGTAATTGAAGATATTGGTCCGCACAATGTTATCCAATTTGTTTCTGACAATGCTTCAAATTATCTTGCAGCTGGAAATTTAATTGTGGAAAAGTATTCACATATTTTTAACGTTAATTGTGCGGCTCATTGCATTAACTTGATGTTCAAGGAGTTCAATACACTTGAATTCGTCTCTCCCTTGCTTGCTCAGGATCGAAAGATTGTGAAATTTATTTATAGATATCAACATGTGCTAGAACTGATGAGAGTTCATACTAATAGTCGAGAGTTAAAGAGACCAGGGGCAACCAGGTTTGCAATAGATTTTATATGTCTTAACTCAATTTTGAAAGAAGAGCAATCCCTCCGCTATATGGTGGCTTCAACTGAATGGAGAGATTTGCCTCCATGTAAGACTGCAGAAGGTACTGAAATACAACAAACAATCATGGGAAGAGAATTTTGGGAGTGCGGGAAAGTGCTTATAACAACATTGGAACATCTTTTTAAAATATTAAGAATGGTGGACAGTGATGGTTCTACTGTTGGATACATACACTATGCAATACAAAAGGTGAAAGAGGCTATGAAATATGTTTTTGATGAAGATCCAAATAGGTATTTACCTTTTTGGAAAATTATAGATGAAAGATGTGTAAAATCTTTAAATTCAGATATTCATTTGGCCGCTTTTTATTTGAATCCACATTTATTCCATTCCGGCCATGTAAAGATGGATAATCAAGTGAAAAACGGCTTAGAAGTAGTCTTGTCAAAGATGTTGACACATGATGAGAGGTCCAAGGCAATTGAAGAGCTTAAAGAGTTTCATGCAAAAGATCCAAAAATCTTTGGAGCTATGGCTATTGAATTGAAGTAGCTCATCCAAGTAACAATCATTTATACACTTTTTCTTTCTTTTTATTTATTTATTATAAATACCAAGTGTACTATAATGTTACTGATATTATTTTATAATTTCTATTAGGGATATGGTGGGATATGTGGGGTGGCTCTTTGCCTATCTTGCAGAAAGTTGCAATTAAAATTTTGAGTCAAACTTGCAGTGCTTCAGTATGTGAAAGAAACTGGAGTGCTTTTGAAGCGACACACACAATAAAGAGAAACCGACTAGAACCAAGCAGACTTCAAGATTTGGTCTGTGAGGGTAAATGCTCTCTTGAAGAGGACCATGCAAAAAAAAGAACAACTTGATACGGTACCCATCGATCTTGATAAAGTTGATCCAGATGTGATGTATATATTCTACGGAGATGGAAATGTTCCAATCCATGATGATCAACATGGCAATGAAGATAACAATATCTATAGTGGTGAACAAGATGCAGTAGATGATAATGATGATACCAATGAATTGGAGTTTCTCAGCTGATTTTCTTTTTAAAATATTTTCACAATGATTAGAATCTAATTTGTTTCTGATTTCTCTTAATAGTTAGTATTACATGTGCTTAAAGTGGGCATGAGATTTACTTGTGATTGAGCTAGACACGAGCTTTCATTTTTGATAAAATAATTGAAAAAAGTGATTTCTTTATCAAGTTTGATAGAAACTTTAGTTTCTGGGATGAATATGAGGACTTTATCTTATGTCTCAATGTTTTTTATACCTCTCTCTGTTTTTTATATTGTAAGGACTTTATCTTATGTCTCAATGCCAGCTAAAAAAATTGTTTCATAAAAGCCTCTAATTTATGTGTTTACATCTTGAATTTCAGGTTTATGTTCCTGGGATGAATATGAGAGATTCATTTCCTGTGAATGGTGTTGCCTTCATAAATATTCTCCTTAAAGATTAAACTGGAGCTGAACAAAACAGACTCCTGAGAACAGGTATGTAACTAGGAACTTATGCTGATTTTTTTGCTTTGGTTAAATTTTGTATTTCTTTCTTCCCGATTTTTCCGAATTTTTGCCGAATTCCGAATATTAAATCTTGTCGAATGATTCCCGAACGCCGAATTTGTGACTAAGGGTAACACAAAAGAATGAGGAGCGACAACCCAACAAGAGAAGATGATGAGGAGCGACGACCAAGGAGGGCTCTTGATACTGTGTTTGTTACCGGTGAGCCCGAGAGAAGTAGGGGTCGGTTGGTGATTAAAGTCTTGGTGGACCACAAAGGTCGCTCAGTAAATGGGTTTAGAGTTCACACTGAGAGGAGTGTGACTGAGAAGCAAAGACTCGTTTTCCGGAGTCGGACAGAGAGGTGGTCCGACTATCGGAGGCTCGTCGAAGATCCTATGCAGAGGTGATAAGGACTGGAAGAGGAGATATCGAACGGGAGAAGAGCCGCCGAGAGTCAAGCTCGCCGAAGTTAGAGGAGGTCATTAAGAAAGAGGATGAGAATGGCGAATGGATTCTATATCGATCCAAGAAGGAGAGAAAGGTTGGGAAGATGGCATGAGCGAGCTCTTCGTCATCGTCGTTGAAGGCAGAAAAAAAAGCCACAATGCTACAAATGCGCGGAGAGGGGCCACGCGATCCATGAATGCAATAACGATTGGTTTTGTTACGCTTTGCAAGATGCATGGATACATCTCGACGGAATGTCCAAAAAACAAAGCTCCGGCGAGATCGACCATGAAATTGCTGCCCCGTGTTGATAAATCAGTACACTTAGTGAAAAGTAAGATGGATGGAAGTGACGCTAGGGAAAGGAAGGATTTCAAGGCTATCATTACTACGACACCGATTATGGCGGAATTAGAGAAGAGGTGCAAAAGGGGCGTCATGATTAAAGCGAATAACGGCAGCCCATCCATCACTGAGATCACCAACTAATTAGAGGCAAACACCCCGACGACGACAAGCTGGAAGTGGATGGTTCAAATGTAATACCCAGATTTTTAAATAATGCTTTTAAGATTAACAAATGAATTAAAATAATTTTTGGTGATTTAAGAAATATTTTTCTGAAATTTACCTTTTTACACGTGCAAAACACGTGCAAATATTTTGTTGAGAAGTACAAAGTCAAAAACCATTTTGGGGAAACCTATTATTTATTATTAGATATTATTTGTGAATTTTCTGGATTTTTCTAATAATTATTTGACCTATTTGCAAATATTACAAAAAAAGAAAATTTTGTGCAAAATTACCACTTGGAGTGAAAACTCCAGATTTTTTAGATTTTTGGGCTGGGCATGATGCCTAGTCAACTCAGAGGTAAACAATTTACCTTTTGTTTTAATAAATTTGGATTATTTTGCAAGTTTTGATAAAAAAAGGTTCTTTTTGCAAAATTGCCACTTAGAGGGCAAAGTGCAATTTCATTTTCTAGGTTTTCAAAACAGTGCCGGCTGATAATAGAGTGGTTATTCTTGTTTTAAATCTCAATTAGGTTGGTTTTATTTAATTTCCATGTATAAGGATTTATATATGTAAAGGTATATGAAAAGAGATATTTTGCAAATCTATTCAAAAACCCTAATTACTTAGATTACCAGCCTATTAAAGGCGGGGTGCAACCATCTCCTTGCTTCACAACACAAAGGAATTTCTTATTATTATTTTCTTGGAGTTTCAAAGCGAGGATCTTGGTTTTTCTTGCAAAAGGAGAGATTTTTCTTATTTCTTTATTTTCTTCGATTGATTCTTCAATAAGATGAGTGACACACGTTTGTTTTTTTTATTTTTCTAAGCATGTTGTATGTAATGATTTATCTATTAGAAAGCATGTCAGATGATGGTATGAAGATATAATGGATTTTGATGAGTAGATGAACTCAAAATTGAACCTTTTCATGAAACCTATGCTTTGATGATTAAAATTTCATATAGTTGACTTCAGATTGCTAAGAACCTAATAAAAATCATGAGTAGGATGTTTTCTTTCATACTTTTGCTATTTTAATTGTTCATATTAAGGTTGTATGATGTTTTATCTGAAAAAGTGAACAAAACTTGACTTTTATTGTGTATGTTGGGTGCACACTCTGTTTTGATACTTTGAAGAATAAAACTTGGTGAATAGTTGTTATAATTTCAATATATTCGTGGATAAACTGATGTAAGTGATTGGGTATGTGTATAACAAGTTATGAAAATGTTTATTAGATCAAAAGAAATCAAGTTTTGATGTATTGAAGAGGGGTTGTTTTCGGGTCTGACTGTGTTCAGCTGAAGAGTGGATTTGGTGGGTTTTTGAAGTTTTCGATTGATTCTTGAGTTGTTTTGGTACTGAGATTAAATTAAACCTTACACTACTCCTATATACTAATTATTGATGCTTACACACACACACACACACACACACACACACACACATATATATATATACACACACATGTGCACATAAACCATATGCGTCTGTTTTTGAGGAATGGCCGAAAGTGATTTTGATGTTCTTTATGAGGTTTTCAATTGAGAATTGATTGATTTTAGTACTGAGTTTGAGTCCAAACATTATATTATTCCTATTTGAAGAACTTTGATGCTATAACTAACATTTGAGCACTTCTATATATACATATATACTCTTTTGCTGATTTTTTGAAGATTTTTGTGAAAAATCAATCTTTTGAGATCTTGATGTGTTTTTGATTGTTTTATAAACTCATATATATTTTATAAGTAATA
Source organism: Hemerocallis citrina (assembly GCA_017893485.1). Classification (NCBI taxonomy): domain Eukaryota; kingdom Viridiplantae; phylum Streptophyta; class Magnoliopsida; order Asparagales; family Asphodelaceae; genus Hemerocallis; species Hemerocallis citrina. The sequence continues at coordinate 157,527,845 of CM030368.1, read as the reverse complement.
CTTTAGTATCTCAGAAAGTTTAATTTTGATTTTACAAAGATTTAATCGAGTATCAGTCGAAACATGCACCAAAAACCCTACCTGGCTGTGTAGCAGATCACGGTTGACCGCATGGTCGACCGTCAAGTTCCTATTTTGAGAATTCTCAATTGACAGAGCAGTCAACCGCCAATTGCTTTTGGACTGTTTTGGTTGAATTTTCTTCGTTTCTTTTTGTAACCCCTATTTCCGTTGTACGGATTTTTCTTGTATTTTGTAGTGTTCTCTTTTCTATTTTAATGCATTTTGGATCTTGGGCTTGTTGTGGGGCCTCTATTGCAATTTATTGTATTATTGTTATTATTATTACTATCCTTGTTATCTTTTGTTAGCCCAATCTATTTCCAGGCCCATACTATTATCTACCTAAACCCATCTCCTTATTGGATCCTAAAACCAAATTCTAGTCTACCCAAACCCACAAACCCATATTCTCCCTAACAACCAGTCCTAGATTTCCTCCCTCTAATCTTTTATTGACCAGTCAATCCCGGATCTTCTCTCCCACAATCCCCACAATCTCTCCTAATCATCACCAGATCGTGTAACCCCTTAAAGTTGAATCTCTAGTAATCAACCTCATAATCTCTCCCCATTATAATTATTATAATTATTATATTATTATTATTTTTATAACTCCCCCTCCCGACTCTCTCTCTCTCCCCATTCCCCTCTCCTCTCTCTGTTTCCAAACCAACTGAGATCATACCCCCCTCACCGTCTTCCTCATCTAAACCATCCCATCCTCTGCTCGATTCCCTGAGCGTTGCCATTGCCGCATCGCCCTCTTGTCTTCGTTCTTCGATCACCCCGTCGCTCTGTTTCTGCTCGAGCCACCACTACCAGCACATCCCTTCCAACCCCTCCTCTGATCGATCAACAGCCCACCAAGAAACACCTAAACCCCCTTTACTGTCCTTGTTCCGATCGACGCCACTGGGCGCCAGACCACCTCCGGCGAGCCACCACGTCGACCTCCCTTTGTCTTCGAGCCGCCCTCTTCGATCGACCCTCCTTCGCCCAGTAGCTTCCCCATCGATGCCTATCTATCTCGACCCTTGGCTGCTCCTGTTCCCGATCGACGATGCGCTGCCCCCTTTGGCCGTCGACACGCCCAGTCGACTGCCGTTGACTCCTCCCTATCCCCGTCGCGTCGCCACCTGCGATGCCGACGACCATCGTCACCCCTTGCCATTGTTATCGTGCCGCCCTCTCTCCCTCCCTTTCATGGGTGTTCAGTTTTTGTGATGGAGAAGGGATTTGATTTTGGATGTTTGGTGGTTGGGATCTGAGTTGATATTTGCTGTTTTGGAGAATAGGGGATTGTATTGCCATTTGGTGTTTTGTGAGAAGGGGATTGGAGTTGTGTTGGTGTTTTGGATCCGGTGTTTGGTGTTTGGATTGGAGATTCGACTGTTGCTGTTTGGTGTTTTGGCAAAACGAGATTGAGCGATTTCGCTGTTTGGTGTTTTGGGTGTAGCAGATCAGAAGTTAGAGTTTGCTGTTCGTTTGGATTTGGGTGTGCTTGGGATCCGCTGTGGAGTGCTATTGCTGTGTTGCTATTTTGGTGTTTTGCACGTGGCTCGCACGTGTTAGTGCTTCTGTTCGTGGTCTGTCGTCGGGATTCCGATCCTGTTATTCTCTTCATATTCAGAATCGTCTCCTAACAGAAAAGCGTCTCTTGAACTTATTTTTATTTTTTCTAGTTCAAGAAAACATTCCTTGAAATCCGGCAATTAGTAATCAATTTGAATATCACATTTAATTGAACTCCATTGTTTCTTTATTGTATAATGTTATTTGATTCATAATTGTCTTGTCGTGCCATTGCTATTGAAATAAAACTTGAACCGTAAATTTATTGTATTATGGAACTTTCGCATATACTGCCTTGTCATTTGCTTGACTTTTTACTGAGGTTTCGACTCGGTTTCCGACACAGAAACTTAAGACATTGCATATAGAAATTGTAGTACACTTAGTCCATATATTGTTATATTTTGCATGTAAATTGTGTTTTCCATATTTAACGAATTGGACCATGTATATTTCATGTATTGTATAGTTTTGATATCATCATTGAAATTGTACTAGTGCTACCAGTCTCATCATTTGTACCTGTTGCATGAATATTGATACCATCGTCCACATTGATCACATGCATGTTCATAAATGATTGTTAATAAAGAATGTTAATCAAGCCGGGGTTAAGGGTTGACTAAGATAGTTGATAACATTGTTACTGTACTCGGGAGTGTGGCGCCCGTGTTTCCCGTGTTTTAAAGTTAAATGGAACTAAGTGCCACGTAGAACTAAGTGTCACGTCAAGGATTGACGGGGGCCACCTCTAGAACCTACGGGGGCCACCTCTAGAAACCATTACATGAAATTAAGTGCCACGTCAAGGATTGACGGGGGCCACCTCTAGAACCCATTACATGAAACTAAGTGCCACGTAGAACTAAGTGCCATGTCAAGGATTGACGGGGGCCACCTCTAGAATCCAATACATGATTATGTTATTATTGAAATGTTATATTGTGCTGAGTACATGATCTGTATAATCTACCACATTGGTCTAAACAAAATTGATTATATGCATGGAATGTGTAGTATGGGATGCAGTAGTACGTACATTAGTTAGGATTGAAAAAGGACTTATAGACATAGATGAACATTGAACATTGACATTAATATTGAATACTAGTTATTAAGCATTGATTCCAGATTTCTGAATTGTTGATTACCAACTTTGATTTTGTTACTGTTTATCATTTATTGACTCCGATATCGTTCCAATTTATGCTCTTGTTATATAGTCATTTATTTCTTATTTTACTGCTTCCTACTACTTGTCGCCCGAAGCTTGCTCTAACGGGATCTCTTTCTCCTTCTTTTGAATTATGTCATACAGGTACAGTGATTGGTAATTGAATGGAACTCGTCGAACTGTTACTGCCATATTCTCGAACTATTTGGTAACATCTTGTATCCCAGATTTGGTTATTGAATTTTATTCTATTTATGTGATTATATTTTATCTACGTGGTTGTGATTATTTGTTTCATGTTATTGAATTAAGACTGGTACAACTTATGGATGATGTTAAAATTATTCGCTGGGCCATGTCACGTGCTCGTATTCCTGTATTTTGGGAAGCGGGGCGTGACACTTTTAAATGATTATTTTCTCGATATTATGGATTATTGCTTTACTGTTTTATACGATGTTTTTACTACAGATTACAATATTTTACAGAGAGTTATATTTTATTTGTAATAGAATTTTAATTGTATTCTTATAATCTTATTAAGTGAGTTATATGTGTTTTCAAAGGAGTTGATGTTTTGTGATATTCTCCGACTTAAAAATAGGATATTATGTTATTTAGTGGATTTAATATTTTATTTGAATTCTGAAATTTTATGAGTACATTATATAGATTTGGATTTTTGTTGATTTAAGGAGTTTTCTTCATATAATCATTTTGATGATGGATTTGTGAGTTTTATTGAAAGTTTTGGTATTGATGGTTGAGTTATGGGTCTTTAGAGTTTGAGTGGGGCCCTAACTACCGGCGGTTGAGATTTTAGTTGTTGTTTAGTTGAGTTAAGTTTGGTAGGGTATACCAACTCTAAGAGATTTGAATCTAATAAATAATTAACTAACTTAACAAAATAATGACAAGCACTAGATGGTGATATGATGAAATGGGAACATGGGTTATGGACCTCAGTATGGCTTGCGGTATTAGATAATCCCCGGAATTATCGAGGTGTGAGTGAAATAGTATCCGAAATTACCTGCAGTGTGGGATTGATCTCCGGAATTATCGGGGTCGAGGCGACACTCATGGGGTATTCGTATGATGAGGTGCCATAGCTTGCGGTGTGGGGTATTCTCGAAGATTGCCAGGTATGAGTGAAATAGTCTTCGAAATTATCTGTGGATAGGGATTGACCTCAGGAATTATCAAGGCGTAGGCTAATACTCACAGTTTATCTAAATTTCGTAGTAGTCATCATAGTATGATTAGTTGCATAACGGGGGATTAAACCCTATCAAGTGAAGAGCGATAAGGGCTTGTACTGGACCTATGTAGAGTGGGATGCATAGAATCCGACAAGTATGCATTAGAGAGTCAGCATATAGCATTGGTATTTTCTTGACTTGGTTTTATGCATGTTGTTTTCCTGTTTTTCTACACTTAACATTTAGCCTAGTTTCACTTGATGTTTTCATGTTTTACTTATTGTTATTTCTTATTTTATTTATTCTTGCTGTTGTTACATTTTGTTTAAGACTCTATGCCTTATGTTTCATTTATGTTGCATTTGTTTTATGTCACTCACACCGTTATGGCTGACCCCTGTAGTTTTGAGGGTTAAGATTATCTCTAGCCTCATGTTTTACAGGTGGGAACCTAAAGCTTGGGATTTGGATGATTGAGGTAGAATGATATTATGGCTTATGTAAATTGTAAAAGAATGTGTTGTAAAAGAAAGAATTCGTAATTCAAGGTGTTTGTTTTTCGCTGTGTTTTGTAAAGAATTAATGTAATAAAAGTTGAAAAATTTTCTCTGTATTTTGGCTATATTTATTATTACAATTGAAGTTGATGCTGGGAACTATGCAACGTATTTCTGAGATATTATATTCGAAATTCGGGGCTCTACATTAAAGGATTAATGATGACAGTTTCTTTATTCACTGCCAAACAGAAGAAAGGATGAAAGAGATACTGTCATTGGGGGGATTGGAGGGAGATGAGTTCTAGATTACCTTTTCACGGTGGTCTCGTAGTGTTGGCGCATCGAAGGTGAGCACACTACCATCAACTTGGATTCGAGTATACAACTTTTCGTTCCACTGTTGGGTAAGAACGGGGTTTCAGAATTTGGTGAGAGGATTCGGAGGTGTGGTGGATATAGATTAGAAAACTATTGAACATAGTAGATTGGAGTTTGCACGTATCCGAGTAGGAGTAAAGAATTTGAATGTAATTCTATCAATAATCCAAGTTGAGTCTGAAGAAGAAAATTATGAAGTAAAGGTGATAGTTGAAAGGAAGAAGTCAGTGTCATTCCAAGGAGTATCGGCGACGAATGGAAATGGGTTGAAGTCAGACGACTTTGTTAAACTAGAGGAAGAAGATAACCCAGAGCCGTTGGATCCTGCTATTCCAAATCAGAGCCATATAGCACTTAACAAGAGGAGTGAGAAACTCTGGTCGTCAGATTCGAGGGGAGTTAATCTGGGCCACACAATTCATACAAAAAAAAGTGGCAAGATAAGTAATGGGAGGAGCTACAGTGTTAAGTACAAGCTGTCACATAGACATTGGGGGAGAAAATGAAAAGAGCAAAATGAGTACGAAAGGCATGGGAGGGCTACTATACCAAAAGTACGTCGAAGTTCGGGCCAACTTTGGGTCAAATCACCGAACATTGGAATTCGAAAATGTAACGCCCCGAATCCCAAATACACTGAATTCGAGATGTTCTACAGGATCTTTTCACTTTCTTTAGTACAATTTTACAGGGAAATTAAAACTTTTCAACATACATCAGAGTTTACATCAAAATTACACTTTTCTTTTGCACAGCGAAAGTAAATTGTACAACAATTGAATAAAAGTACAACAGCATGATATAATCTTTAAGCATCCATTCTTCTTTAATCTTTAACATGACATTTACCTGCATATAAGACTGTGGGTACGTCAGTTTATTCAACCGACGAACATTATACACGGCCATCCTCTCTATGCCGGAAATAGTATAACTTAACTTTCCATATTTAACAAACACAAACTTGTCACAATTCAAACTGAAGGGACTACCCTATTGATGTCGTGTTGTGATTGTGCACTTAATCCTTAATGCAGTTATTAATGTTACATGACACTAATGCGCACTTGTTCGGATTCTATGCATCCCATACTACATAGGTCCGAGGGCAAGCCCTTATTCGTTCTTCATCTTTCTAGGGTTCAATCCCCCGTTATGACTTAATCTACTACTGTAATTACGGTAGTGTCTTAGATGTCCTATGATCTATGAGCCCATGTCCAGGCAGCCTGGAGGGGAATCCCACGCACTGTCACGACGCATCGAGCAGGCAACCTATGGACAATTCGGCCTCCGCCATGAACAATGGCACCACCCATAGCCACTCGAACATCCCACGAGCGTCGCCACCGGGACGGTACTCGGGAGCAGTATCCACGCCATGTCACGACGCATCGTGATGGACCTGTGAATACCCTCTCGCCGCAAATCCGTTGGCCCCCATACACGTGTTTTTCTTCTACTTTCATCACGTCTTCACTATGTGCTAATCCTTAGTTTAATCAAAAATCACGAACAAAATTTTAATCTCTAGAGTTAGCCTCTCCATCAACCGGACTTATTCATTCATTTCATCATGACCAACCTTGGTCTAATTTCATTTTATTTCATTTCTCGATGCCGGGGAGACTTAGCTACTCTCTTTCAAATTTCATTACACAATCTTCAACTTATAAAATTTTCATATCGAGTTCTCATACTCATATGTAATTCTCTTTTCAATTCATGATCTCTATTTGTTCACAAGTCCATCATTGCACATGAGTTTGCATATGCTTATCAATTATCACATCATAATAATTCCACATTACTAAACAATGTACACATTTCATGTTATTTCATAAGTGAGAAAATAATTGCATCATGTCACACAACTACATTTCTTTTTGCCAAATCAACTCTTAATGTGTCAATTCACTTATTCTTTCAAGTTATAGTTTCATACCAATAATCCATTTAGAACCATATGTCTATATATGCTTTTTGACTCCAAACCATAGTTAAATTTATTCAAATAATACCCAAATCATTCTTATAAAATTCCTTACATTTTTAGGAGAATTACCATATTTTTTTCTCATTTTTTGGACATCTAAAACTCCCCAAAAAAATTATTTTTTATATATGCCGAAGGTAAGAATCGAACCCAAGCACAACGGAAAGAGAGCCAAGAGCACCCGCCGCATGGCCGAACTGTGCTAGCGTTATGAAGGGGGCGAATTTAGTATATAGGGTCGAAAGTTATATATATTTTCAAATGGTGAAAAAAATGTTGTGAACACAGGGTTCGAACCGCTCACTCCAGAGAAGCCAACCGCAGTCAGTGACCGCCTGAGCTAGTAGCTCGGGTTGTCACAATACCCAATAAAAACCCATATGTTTCATATTCGTACTGTTTAAAAGAACAACTCGATGTTCAAATTAATCTTCACTCATATTGCCTTTATAAAAACTACTGAAAAATTCCAGATTAAATCCTTTTCACCTGATTTTTATAACAGCAAGTATAAAATAATTTTTTTGCACTAAAAACATAGTTTTTTCCCTCAAATTAATGAATTGTTCATTAAGACTACTACACTTTTTATTTTCGACATTGAATAGTCAATTAGTCTTCTAATCCCTTTTTATTCACAATTTCTTATGATAATTCACTGTTATTAATTCTTATTCAACAACACATATATTTTGGATTTATCCATACCCATATCAACATAAATGTCTATTAGCACATGAATAGGTAAAACTCAAACTACTAATTTTTTTTTGAGTAGTTCTTCTTTGATGATAACAAAGTAATTTCATTAGTCCCTCTATGTCACAATGCATACCATTACTTATCAATTAACATAATTACATCTCAATCATACAAAAATTCCTCTTTTCAAATCAAAGTGTACCCTTTAACCAATTTCATGTTTCAATAATACAATTAACAAGCGTTCTCATTCATGCATCATGCTAGCAATATTCTTTAAGGGATTTTAACCACCATTATTCATTCATGCTAATAATCATGGGAAATTCTACACACAATTTAATTTCATACTAGAATTACACACAAGTTAATCACAACATTTCAATCAATTCATACACTAACTTTTCAATTAAAGTGTGTTCTTATTAGTATTTTTCATGCATAGTGTTGATAATTAAAACTAGCATAGATTCCTACATTAGAAATATGAAAGTTTTACCCACCTTGTATGGAGAGAAAACACAAAAAGCAACCAAGTCCTTGTAAATGAAAGCACCTCCTCTTAGACAAAGCGCGCACAAGCTCCACACCAAGCAAAACCGAATGCTTCTTCTCCTTCAATGATGCCGGCCTCTCCTTCTCCAAGCAATCCCACACAACTCTCTATTTTTTTATAACTCACACTAATATTAAAATAGGACTATAGTTTGGAAATATGAAATAGCATATGAAAATAGCCATGAGAGGGGGGGTATTTATACTAGAGAATAGGTGAAATGGAGGGCCAAGATTGAGTGGTTGGGTGTAGAATGAAGGGCCTAGATTAAAGTAGGAGTTATAAAAACTACCCACATCCCTAAAACTACCTCCATGAACACCATGATCAAAATCAAATCTCCCTCCAAAAAAAGAAGCAATCCGGCCTAGAAAGAGAGTGTGCATTGCACGTGTACGTGTAGTGCACGTGCATGCAACTAGGCCAAAAATTTGTACATTTTTAATTTTGTATAAAAATAAATTAGTAAAAAAAAAGTCTTCTACATTACAAGTTTAATTAAAAGAGATTAATCCATGGGCTTTCTTTTTGGGCCAAAAATAGTTTATTAAGAATAAATAAAATAAAATACATTTTTGGGCTTTTTAAGAAAAGGCTTTTTCATTAAATTAAAATAAGGCTTTCTATTTGTTTAAAAAAAGGCTTTTTGTATAAAATAACTTGAGAATACATATTTAAATATTTATACACATCATAATAAAATAATTATGAGATTTAATTTAACCAAAAATATTGCACGTGCACACTACGTGCAAAATAAAATAATTTTTCATTAATTGAAAAATCAGGGTATTACAGCACTCCCTCCTTAGAATAGTTCCGTCCCCGGAACTACAATCAAGAGCGAGAAAACAGACAAAATACAACACACACAACAAGAACAAAAGATACAAAAATACAATCAAGCAAAAAGCTCAGGATAGTCCTTCAACATCCTCTCCTCCGATTCCCAAGTAGCCTCCTCAACCAAGTGGTTTCTCCAGACTACCTTGACCATCGGTATCGTCTTATTCCTCAAGACTTTCTCTCGACGATCAACAATCTCAATAGGAGACTCGATGTAATTCAGGTCTAACTGCAAACCTTCCGACACTTCAGGCAAATGATGACTCGGGTCTGGAATATAACCTCTCAGCATAGACACATGAAAGACATTGTGCACCTGAGACAACTCTTCCGGTAATTCAAGCCGGTAAGCAGTTTTCCCGATCCTTTTCAATATCTTATACGAGCCTATAAACCTCGGGGCTAACTTCCCGCCTTTGCCAAAACGAACCACACCTTTGCTGGGTGATACCTTCAGGAAGACGAAGTCACCAACCTCAAACTCAAGGTCCCTTCTCCGGTTGTCTGCATAGCTTTTCTGCCTGCTCTGAGCTTCCACCAACCTTTTCCTGATCAGATCAATCTTCTCAGAAGTTTGCTGTACAAGCTCAGGACCAAACAACTGACGCTCCCCTACTTCAAACCAACAAACAGGAGTCCTGCACTTCCTGCCATACAAAGCTTCGTACGGCGCCATCCCGATGCTAGCCTGAAAACTGTTGTTGTAGGCAAACTCTACCAAAGGTAAATGCCTTTCCCAACTGCCTCCAAAGTCTAGTATACAACACCGAAGCATATCCTCAAGAATACGGTTGACTCTCTCGGTCTGCCCATCGGTTTGCGGATGAAAAGCAGTGCTGAAATCTGTCTTGGTACCCAAAGCTGTCTGAAGACTCCTCCAGAAATGCGAAGTAAACCGCGCATCTCGATCAGACACAATAGTTGACGGAACGCCATGAAGCCGGACAATCTCACCAACATACATCTCAGCTAACTTGTCCATCGAAGCAGTGAGTTTCATCGCCAAAAAGTGAGCGGATATGGTAAGTCGATCGACTATAACCCAAATAGCATCATTGCCTTTAGAACTCTTAGGCAATCCCGTGATGAAATCCATACTGATGTTATCCCACTTCCATTCCGGAATAGGTAACGGCTGTAATAGACCTCCGGATCTCTGATTTTCGGCTTTGACTTGCTGACAAACCTCACACTTCGCAACAAATTCAGCCACATCCCGCTTCAAACCTGACCACCAGAAATGCTGTTTGATGTCTTTGTACATCTTAGTACTCCCAGGATGTACCGACAAAAGAGTAGCATGCGCCTCCTGAAGAATACTCTCCTTTAGGTCCGCCTGATTTGGAACACATAGCCTATCTCCGAACCACAGCACTCCATCCCTGATTTGAAATCCGGGCAACCTGCCAGCACCAACTTGCTCCTTCATCTCCAAAATATCAGCATCAACCTCCTGACTTGTAATGATCCTTGTATTCAGAGTAGGCTGAAGCCTCAACTGAGCCAGAGATGCTCCCAATCCTTGCAAGACAACCTCAATACCTGCTCGATCCAACTCCTCAATCAGATGCTTCTGAGTTGTAGTCAAACTGGCTAGACTGCTCTTGGGACTAAGTGCATCAGCAACAACATTAGCCTTTCCAGGATGATACTTGATCTCAGGTCGCATATCCTCGAGCACTTCCAACCATCTCCGCTGCCTCAGATTGAGATCCCTCTGCTGATATATATACTTCAAGCTCTTGTGATCCGTGTACATGTTCAACTTCTCACCGTACACGTAGTGCCTCCATTGCTTAAGAGCAAAGATAATCGCAGCCAACTCCAGATCATGAGTCGGGTAATTCTTCTCATGCGGTCGTAGTTGCCTAGACCCATAAGCGATTACTCTTCCTTCTTGCATTAAGACACAACCAAGCCCCCGATGTGAAGCATCGCTATAAACATCATACTCAACACCTGCTCTAGGCAAAGCCAAAATAGGTGCAGTAGTCAGTCTATCTTTCAACTCCTGAAAACTCGCCTCACCTTGCTCAGTCCACTTGAAGCTCACATTCTTCTTGGTCAGTCCAGTAAGCGGTACAGCTATCTGAGCATAACCTTGAATGAATCTCCTGTAGTATCTAGTCATCCCAAGAAAACTTCTGACTTCCTTCACTGTAGTAGGCCTAGCCCAATCTCTCACTGCCTCTATCTTCTGAGGGTCAGTTGCCACTCCCTCCTTAGAAAGGATGTGACCTAGGAATGCCACTTCAGATTTCCAGAAATCACACTTGGATAACTTGGCATACAACTTCTGCTCTTCCAACTTCTGCAAAACTGCTACCAGATGCTCGGTGTGCTCCGCCTCTGACTTGGAGTACACGAGGATATCGTCGATAAACACCACGATGAAAGAATCAATAAACGGCCTCAGAACTCTGTTCATCAAGTCCATGAAGATCGCGGGTGCATTCGTCACTCCGAATGGCATAACTAAGAATTCGTAATGCCCATGCCGAGTTCTAAATGCAGTTTTGTGCACATCTTCAGCTTTCACTCGAACTTGGTGGTAACCTGATCGAAGATCTATTTTGGAGAATACAGCTGCTCCTTGTAGACGATCGAACAAGTCATCAATTCGAGGAATCAGATACTTATTCTGAACAGTGATCTTATTTAGCTCCCGGTAATCGATACACATCCTCATCGACCCATCCTTCTTCTTTACCAAAAGCACTGGTGCTCCCCAAGGTGACGCACTAGGTTGAATAAAGCCTTTCTCCAATAGTTCCTCAATCTGCCGTTTCACCTCATCCTGTTCCACTGGAGCCATCCTATACGGTGCCTTAGAAATGGTTGCACTTCCCGGTTGAACAGTGATGCTGAACTTTACATCACGATGCGGAGGTAACCCAGGAAAATCTTCCAAGAACACAGTCGGATAGTCCCGAACCACAGGAATCCCTTGCACTTCCACAGGAGTCTCTTCCTTGCGAATAGTTGCCACCAGCCTAGAACATTTCTTCTTCCCTTGGAACGTGACTTCAGGTCCACCTGGAGCCTTCACTGTCACCGTCTTGGTCTTACACTCGATGCTTGCACTGTACACCGACATTCAATCAATGCCAATGATAACATCGACTCCCAAGATAGTCAGCTCAATCAGATCAATGCCAAAGATTCGATCTCCAATCACAATCTCGCAATCAGCATAATACCGATCAGTGGTTAAAGTTTCCCCTGACGGAGTAGCCACTGCTAAGATCTTGCCTGGAAAAATCTTCGGTTCCACTCCCAACACTTTAACAAACTTTGGAGACACAAATGTATGAGAGGATCCAGTATCGAACAATATAACAGCTTTCATTCTATTAAGATAGAGTTCGCCTGTTACATAATACACACCATTACATAACAGCCTCACTAAACAACGGGAAAAGAAATGACAAAACTCTAAACACCAGCCCTCGTACCAGAGATGACCTGATCTGCCTCATCAGCATCAGCTTCCGTCAAGGCAAATACTCGCCCTGATTGGTACGGCCTCTTCTCAGCCTGCTGCGTTGGTGCGCTGCTATTACCATTCCGTAGTTTGGGACATTGAGATCGGTAATGTCCCGCTTCACCACAGTTAAAGAAAGTCACCGCAGGAGGTCTCACCACATTGTTTCCAGGTCCTCCAGCTACACTAACAGCGTTCGCCCCTGTCGGTTTGAACCTCTGTGCAGATGGTTGCCCCTTGAAACTCCCCGAATGTGCAGGCCTCGTTCCAGACTGCCAGTTGTTCCTCCGGGTCTGAACAACTTGGAACTGCTCCATATCCGCCTCTGTCGCTGCCGCCCTCTTGACCAGCTTGTCAAATCGCCTGATACCAAGAGGTATCATACGAGACCTCAAGCTCGGCCTCAGACCATGCTCGAACTTGCGAGCCTTCTTAGCTTCGTCCATCACCAGCTCTGGAGCATACCTGGAGAGCTGAGTAAACTTGGTCTCGTACACTCTCACCGACATGCTGCCTTGCTGAAGCGACAGAAACTCCATCGCCTTCTTCTCCTGGACGTCGGAGGGGAAATAGTGACTGCGGAATTCTTCCAGAAATTCCTCCCAGCCAAGCACTATGCCTCCCATGGTCCTCTTCATGGATTGCCACCAAACCGCCGCATCCTTCTCCAGCTGCAAAGTCGCCAACTTGACCTTGCTACCCTCAGGGGTCTCCAACACCTCAAAGATCGTCTCCACTTGCCGTATCCAGTTGTCAGCCGTATCTGGGTCTGACTTTCCCTCGAATACAGGTGGTTTCATTCTCTTGAACGATTCCACTAGCTTAATCGCCTCGGGCACTGGATTCGCCGGCCCTCGACCTTGGTTCTGAGCCATTGCATTAAGTGTCTGGTAGACCCTTGCAAGTTCAGTCTCCAGATCCAACCCTTCCCCATTCCTAGCTCCTCTTCTCGATATATTCTGATGCAAAAGATCCATCAAATTCGAAGTATATGACAAGAATTTAAACCAACTTCCATTTCATTGAATTCCAAAGTTTATACATTTGAATTTAAAAACATTTTTGACATCAGAACGGAAAGAAATAGAAGCTATAACAATCTAATTCCTACGGGTCCTCTTCGCTGCTCGAAGTTCTTCCCGCAGTTCCTCCACCTCATCCTTCAGCACATCAGTTAGGTTCTTTTTCTTCTCAAGTTCCCAAATCCGATGACTAAGAACAGAATAGTCAGCCTTCCGCTTCTCCAGCTGAGCCTCCAACAATCCAACTCTCTCTTTCAGGGTTTCCACTTGCCTCTGAAGAGAAGTCACAAGACCACTTGGAACTGGTACTTCTTCTTTGTCGGAAGAAGAATCATCAGATGAATCCGGAGGTGGGGTGATTTCTCGGGATTCAGGCCATTCTTCACCATCAGAATCAGCTTGCCCAAGGTAGTACTCATCCTCGGAATCTGCCTGTCCAGGATGGTACTCTTCCTCAATAATATGCCAGTCGTCGCCTCCAGCAGGGTCGAAGTGATCAGCCATCTTAGAAATAGAGAGGAAGAAGCATAAATCTTAGAGCAACACAAATGTAAGTCACTTACATTTAAATCTCTAGACTCAAACACACACTCTAATGTCCACTTCTAGGGTGTCGTTCTCTATAAATTTGTACAAGTGTGGAAAGTGTAGAAAGCGTGGCTCTGATACCACTCTGTAACGCCCCGAATCCCAAATACACTGAATTCGAGATGTTCTACAGGATCTTTTCACTTTCTTTAGTACAATTTTACAGGAAAATTAAAACTTTTCAACATACATCAGAGTTTACATCAAAATTACACTTTTCTTTTGCACAGCGGAAGTAAATTGTACAACAATTGAATAAAAGTACAACAACATGATATAATCTTTAAGCATCCATTCTTCTTTAATCTTTAACATGACATTTACCTGCATATAAGACTGTGGGTACGTCAGTTTATTCAACCGACGAACATTATACACGGCCATCCTCTCTATGCCGGAAATAGTATAACTTAACTTTCCATATTTAACAAACACAAACTTGTCACAATTCAAACTGAAGGGACTACCCTATTGATGTCGTGTTGTGATTGTGCACTTAATCCTTAATGCAGTTATTAATGTTACATGACACTAATGCGCACTTGTTCGGATTCTATGCATCCCATACTACATAGGTCCGAGGGCAAGCCCTTATTCGTTCTTCATCTTTCTAGGGTTCAATCCCCCGTTATGACTTAATCTACTACTGTAATTACGGTAGTGTCTTAGATGTCCTATGATCTATGAGCCCATGTCCAGGCAGCCTGGAGGAAAATCCCACGCACTGTCACGACGCATCGAGCAGGCAACCTATGGACAATTCGGCCTCCGCCATGAACAATGGCACCACCCATAGCCACTCGAACATCCCACGAGCGTCGCCACCGGGACGGTACTCGGGAGCAGTATCCACGCCATGTCACGACGCATCGTGATGGACCTGTGAATACCCTCTCGCCGCAAATCCGTTGGCCCCCATACACGTGTTTTTCTTCTACTTTCATCACGTCTTCACTATGTGCTAATCCTTAGTTTAATCAAAAATCATGAACAAAATTTTAATCTCTAGAGTTAGCCTCTCCATCAACCGGACTTATTCATTCATTTCATCATGACCAACCTTGGTCTAATTTCATTTCATTTCATTTCTCGATGCCGGGGAGACTTAGCTACTCTCTTTCAAATTTCATTTCACAATCTTCAACTTATAAAATTTTCATATCGAGTTCTCATACTCATATGTAATTCTCTTTTCAATTCATGATCTCTATTTGTTCACAAGTCCATCATTGCACATGAGTTTGCATATGCTTATCAATTATCACATCATAATAATTCCACATTACTAAACAATGTACATATTTCATGTTATTTCATAAGTGAGAAAATAATTGCATCATGTCACACAACTACATTTCTTTTTGCCAAATCAACTCTTAATGTGTCAATTCACTTATTCTTTCAAGTTATAGTTTCATACCAATAATCCATTTAGAACCATATGTCTATATATGCTTTTTGACTCCAAACCATAGTTAAATTTATTCAAATAATACCCAAATCGTTCTTATAAAATTCCTTACATTTTTATGAGAATTACCATATTTTTTTCTCATTTTTTGGACATCTAAAACTCCCCAAAATTTTTTTTTTATATATGCCGAAGGTAAGAATCGAACCCAAGCACAACGGAAAGAGAGCCAAGAGCACCCGCCGCATGGCCGAACTGTACTAGCGATATGAAGGGGGCGAATTTAGTATATATGCTTTCGGGTCGAAAGTTATATATATTTTCAAATGGTGAAAAAAATGTTGTGAACACAGGGTTCGAACCGCTCACTCCAGAGAAGCCAACCGCAGTCAATGACCGCCTGAGCTAGTAGCTCGGGTTGTCACAATACCCAATAAAAACCCATATGTTTCATATTCGTATTGTTTAAAAGAACAACTCGATGTTCAAATTAATCTTCACTCATATTGCCTTTATAAAAACTACTGAAAAATTCCAGATTAAATCCTCTTCACCTGATTTTTATAACAGCAAGTATAAAATAATTTTTTTGCACTAAAAACATAGTTTTTCCCCTCAAATTAATGAATTGTTCATTAAGACTACTACACTTTTTATTTTCGACATTGAATAGTCAATTAGTCTTCTAATCCCTTTTTATTCACAATTTCTTATGATAATTCACTGTTATTAATTCTTATTCAACAACACATATATTTTGGATTTATCCATACCCATATCAACATAAATGTCTATTAGCACATGAATAGGTAAAACTCAAACTATTAATTTTTTTTTGAGTAGTTCTTCTTTGATGATAACAAAGTAATTTCATTAGTCCCTCTATGTCACAATGCATACCATTACTTATCAATTAACATAATTACATCTCAATCATACAAAAATTCCTCTTTTCAAATCAAAGTGTACCCTTTAACCAATTTCATGTTTCAATAATACAATTAACAAGCATTCTCATTCATGCATCATGCTAGCAATATTCTTTAAGGGATTTTAACCACCATTATTCATTCATGCTAATAATCATGGGGAATTCTACACACAATTTAATTTCATACTAGAATTACACACAAGTTAATCACAACATTTCAATCAATTCATACACTAACTTTTCAATTAAAGTGTGTTCTTATTAGTATTTTTCATGCATAGTGTTGATAATTAAAACTAGCATAGATTCCTACATTAGAAATATGAAAGTTTTACCCACCTTGTATGGAGAGAAAACACAAAAAGCAACCAAGTCCTTGTAAATGAAAGCACCTCCTCTTAGACAAAGTGCGCACAAGCTCCACACCAAGCAAAACCGAATGCTTCTTCTCCTTCAATGATGCCGGCCTCTCCTTCTCCAGGCAATCCCACACAACTCTCTATTTTTTATAACTCACACTAATATTAAAATAGGACTATAGTTTGGAAATATGAAATAGCATATGAAAATAGCCATGAGAGGGGGGGTATTTATACTAGAGAATAGGTGAAATGGAGGGCCAAGATTGAGTGGTTGGTTGTAGAATGAAGGGCCTAGATTAAAGTAGGAGTTATAAAAACTACCCACATCCCCAAAACTACCTCCATGAACACCATGATCAAAATCAAATCTCCCTCCAAAAAAAGAAGCAATCCGGCCTAGAAAGAGAGTGTGCATTGCACGTGTACGTGTAGTGCACGTGCATGTAACTAGGCCAAAAATTTGTACATTTTTAATTTTGTATAAAAATAAATTAGTTAAAAAAAAAGTCTTCTACATGACAAGTTTAATTATAAGAGATTAATCCATGGGCTTTCTTTTTGGGCCAAAAATGGTTTATTAAGAATAAATAAAATAAAATACATTTTTGGGCTTTTTAAGAAAATGCTTTTTCATTAAATTAAAATAAGGCTTTCTATTTGTTTAAAAAAAGGCTTTTTGTATAAAATAACTTGAGAATACATATTTAAATATTTATACACATCATAATAATATAATTATGAGATTTAATTTAACCAAAAATATTGCACGTGCACACTACGTGCAAAATAAAATAATTTTTCATTAATTGAAAAATCAGGGTATTACAGAAAAAGTTGCGAAGAGGGAAGGAACGACGCGAGACATGATGCAACAAGGATAGAAAGGGCAATAGGGATGGGTGAGCATGTGGGTACGGAATGGCTGAATGTTTCAAAAGTTGAGTTTAAGGAGAGTGTGAGATTAGCCATTTTGGCTTCATCAAAAGCAAGGGGAATAATAGGGATGGAATTAAATAAAGATTGTTGTGGTGGGATGCCACTTGAAGAAATTACTAGTGAGATTAATAATAGGTTTGGGGAGGTGGACCAAAATAGTCCAATGGGTTTGGGCCTGGGGACTAATGGAAACAATACTTCTAAGAAGGTTGGGTTAGGAGAATGCTCGTTTGGAGAAAATTCAAGAGAGTTGAAACTAATTGAACTCGAAAATCAAAGCAAAGTAGCAAAGCGAGGAGCATTAAAGGAAGTGGGAGCTGAGGAGCATAAGGAAGATAGTGAATTCAAACAATATGCAAGACAGGGGAGGATATTAACAAGTGGTAAGGAGACGTTATTAGAGGAAGAACATGAGGACCTAAACATGTAAAACAGTGGGAGGTGCATAGAAGAAGCACATTGGAAAAGTAAAAGACATTCTGTCTCTAACCCAGAAAAAGATATGAGTGGAGCACTAGATGAAGCTATAGACGATGTGGAGACATTTACTTATACTGATGCTAGGGAAAAGATAAGGTTGGAATTGGTAGGGGGAAATCAGCAAAGACAAATGGAAAGCGGAGGCAAAAGCAAAAGAATATGCATCTGCTTACGGAGGTATGCACAGCAGCAAGTTATCAATTTTGAATTTTATCTCTGATAACACGCTTCTATACTACGCTACTCTTTTTGGTTTGGCCATAGGTTCCACTATGGAAGAGCAATTAAAGATGGTCAGTACTCTTAGAGGGGAGGCAAATAGACTTTGTCTATAGCCTTGTGGTTGTCTTCTAAGAGGACTAGAAGTTAGATGTTTTTTATGTGTCCACTGTTATACATCTTGTGGAATGTGAGGGGGATGCGACAAAGAATTAAGAGTAGACTGGTTAGCAATACTTTAGCAAATAAAAAACCATCCATCAGCGCTTTGTAAGAAACTAGGATCGAGAATCCTAAAGATGAGGATTTCCAATGTCTTAGATCCTTGACGGCATTGGGGTGGCAGTTCAAATCTTCTATTGGCTTGTCTGGGGGTGTCGCTATTGGTGTTTACCCAATTGTTTTTTAGATTGTTGATGATATGATTGGGGTATTTTCGGTCACGGTTAGAATTAAGCGTAGGAGTGATGGTTGGGAACATATGGTGTCATCGATATATGGCCCGTATGACTCTAGACTTCAGGGACAGCTATGGGAAGAACTTAAAAGAATAAGAGATAGATGGGCTGGGCCTTGGGTCATTGGGAGGATTTTAATATCACTAGATTCCAGCACGAGCATAGTGGAAGAGGTGCTACTATACAGGACAGAAATGATTTTAATTCCACCATCGATGATCTAGAGCTTTTGAAGATCAAGCCTTCAGATAAAAAGTTTATGTCAATTAATTTGCAGGTCAACCCGATCCTCGCTAAGCTTGATAGGATTTTAGTGTCCACTGATTGGGAGGACGCCTTCCTGTAAGCGGCCGTTAAATCAGTTACTAGATTCACATCGGATCATATACTGTTAGCACTTGATTGTGGCGATGGCCAAGTTTTAGTTCAACGTCCCTTTCGATTTGATAAATCTTGTTCCCTAAGCAGTGACATTCATAGGACTATTGAAGAGTCTTGGAATACCACCACGGATGTTCAGGGTGCAACGGATATATGGATTGCGAAGATTAGGAGACTACAAAAATCCCTAAAAGATTGGGCAAAGCAGGAATTTAGACAGGTGAAAAGAAGGAGGGAGCAATTAGGAGAGAGGATTCAAGAATTGGAACTGGTAGATAAGGAAAGGGACCTCCTTAGATCTGAGGTCGAAGAGCTGGCAAGTAGTAGACAACAGATCCAATGTATTAGAGATATGGAGGAGCAGTATTGGAGACAGCGAACAAGGGTCCAATGGCTAAAATAAGGAGATGCCAACACTAGATTTTTTCACGAAGTGGCAAACGGGAGAAGAAGATGCAATTACATTGTGGGAATGTACCTGGGAGATAATTGGTGTGAAGATGAAGAATTAGTGAGACATCATATAGATGGTAAATTTAGAGAGCTATTTGGCAACAAAGATGTGAAAAGATGTGGTATGATAACGGAGATGTGGAATACCTCAAGAATTGATGGAAGTGAAGGGATTGAGAGCATCTTTACAGAAGAAGAGGTCTTACAGGCAATCAAGTGCTTAGGGCAAGATAAGGCACCGGGTTCGGATTGTTTCCCAATTTTCTTCTACATATTATATTGGAATATCATCAAAGATGATTTGATGGCTATTTTTGGAGATTTCTATCACGGTGGAGCTAATATTGTAGACTAAATTATGCGAACATTGTTCTAATCCCCAAAAAATCAGAGGTGTTAAGGGTGGCGGATTTAAGATCGATTATCCTACTGAATGGGTCCTTTAAGATCATTACCAAAGTCCTGGCACAAAGTTTGTCTCCTCACCTAAACGATGTGGTTGGGGAAGCACAAAGTGGCTTCATCAAGGGGAGATATCATGGACAGCGTTGTGTCTGCCCATGAAATTGTCTTCAGAGGTTGCAAGGAAAAAACAGATGGTTTTCTACTAAAACTAGATTTTGAAAAAGCACACGACTCAGTAGAATGGGATTGTGTGGATGAAGTACTACAGCTCAAAGGCTTTGGTCCGAAGTGGAGATTGTGGATTCGGAAGTGCGTTAGAGGTGGAAAATTGTTTATTCAGGTCAACGAGAAACAGGGAAAGGAAATTCGATGTCATAGAGGACTCAGACAGGGAGACCCTTTGTCTTCGCTTTTGTTCACCTTAATTGCGAACGGGTTGACAGAAATGATTAAGAGAGGTAGAGAAGAGCATGTTATTCGGGTTCTTGCAATCAAAGGTATACCTGAGTCTATATCGATTCTATGATACGCGGATGACACCTTATTGTTCGGTGTAGCGAAAGAAGAAGAAATTTTGACTCTGAAAACTGTGCTAAGATGTTTTGAGTCCTGGGCGGGTTTGAAAGTGAATCTCCACAAGAGTTGTGTTGTCCATTTTAGCAAAAATTTGTCAATCCTTATTGGTGCAATCAAGAATTATTTAGGATGTGAGAAAGGATAGTTCCTATTGAAGTATCTTGGCACGCCCATTAGACCAGGATCGTTGCGAGCAAATGATTGGCAAGCTCTGATAGAGAAGGTTGAAAAGAGATTGGTCGGATGGAAGGGACAATTTTTGTCTCTAGGTGGAAGAATTACGCTTATTAATTCAGTCCTAAGCAGTTTGCCAACGTACCTTATGTCAATCTACGAACTTCCAAACTGGGTAATTAGTAGAATTGACACATGTAGGAGAAGATTCTTGTGGAAAGGAGCAAATGAGGACAATAAGGGTATTCGCCTAGTTAACTGGGGTAGAGTTTGCAAGAGAAAGGAATTTGGAGGATTAGGAATCCTAGATCTGGGCGACATGAACAAAGCATTGATGAGTAAGTGGTGGTGAAAAATGAGGAAAAGACGCAATAATTGTTGGTACAAATCATTCATGTTATATCGGAGAAGGAAGAAGTTCAGGTTTGGAGGGGGGGGGAGTGAGCATGGTAAGGCATCATTCATCTGGAACGGGGTCGCGAAGGTGGAGGAGACTTTTCTTGCTAATACAAAATGTGTTATTGGCAACGGAAATGATACACGATTCTGGAAAGATAAATGGCGTGGGAGTAACACACTTTATTCCCTTTTTCCGGAGGTTGCCAGAGAAACAGTGAACGTTGATACGCTTATCAACGAGGTTTGGAGAAATGGTAGACTCAGGATTCAATTATGAGATCAGCCAACTCAAGAGTGTCTTCTACAACTGCAGAAACTGAAAGACTTCATTAGAACAGAAGGCCAATACCTTAACGGTGCGAATGATGAGAGAAGTTGGATTTTAAGGCCTAATGGTACATTCACCGTGTCGTCTATGTACAGGTGGCTATGATAGAGGGATTAGAAGTAAGGAAGACAGTTCAATCTGGAGAACCGATGCACCAATGAAAGTGAAAGCTTTCCTTTGCCTTGTTGCAAACGATGCAATTCTTTCAAAAGTCAACCTTCGCAAATGCAATCTGCAGTTAGACGCTAGGTGTTCGAGATGCCCGGTAGAAGATGAAGACACTAATCATATTTTATTCACTTGTCCTAGGGCAAGGTTAGCGTGGGAAGTTGTGTGCTTAGGCTTTGGGATACTTGAGTGTCCGAACTTGACATTGGAGATATGGGGTCAGTGGAGAGCGAGGGTAGTCAGGAAGGAGCTTAAAGAAGCATGGAAATATTTCAGCAGTTGCAACGTTTTGGGGCCTACGGCTAGATCGTAATGAGTTGTGTTTTCGTAATCAAAACAGCAAATTTCCAGTCATGATGCATAAATTTTTTGCGTCAATTCATGCTTGGGCTTGGCAAGCAAACAGTAAGAAGAGAGGATGCACGGTGGAGGAGGTGTAGGCAAAGTAGGAGATGTGGTTGTGTCTGTGTGTGTGTTGGGGGGTGGGGGGGGGGGAGTTTTAATTGTATTTGTACCGTCTTTTGAGTGGTAGATGTAGTAGTAGTTTAGATCTTTGTAATTAGTCATACTTTGTTTCGTTAATTTATCATTAATGAAGCAGTGACTCTATCACCTTTATTCTAAAAAAAATAAAATCGAATCCACACTAGAAAATAGTGTATATAGTTGAAAAAGAAATGTTTGCAATTTCTGAAGATTACCTTCTGTATGAATCGAAGAAAAAGACACCTATATACTAAAATTTTGTTAGCGTACTTTAGCTCTACAAGCAACTAAAACAGTGACCCTTAGCACAATTAGACACATACTTGAGGCGTTAGAGCATCTGTAGTCGTTGATGGCCAAATTTTGGGTATTTGGCATATAGGAATAGAAATTTCGGGTTTCAGCTGTAGTCATTTAAAACCAAAATTTGGGTTTTCATTTTTAAAAATCGACGGAAGATAGATGATTTCTCGTCGCACAAAAAAAAATTCGTTTTAAAAATGTGTCAGACAATGAATCATTTTCCGTCTGAGAAATTTTTAAATAAAATTAAGCATGGACGAGAAATCATTTCCCGTCCCAGAAATTTTTCACAATTAACTCATAAGTTAATCCTAATTAACTCTTAATATAATCATAATCAAATCATAAATCTTAATTATATTTCAATTAATACTTAACATATCCCCATAATCATTTATATAGGCCTAGTCTATAATTTTTTTCTACCAAAAGTGTTTGGACGGAGCTAATTTTTTTTAAAATTATAAAAATCGACGGACGGGAAATGATTTTCCATCCGATGTTTTAAAAAAAAAACAAAATTTGGCATGGACGGGAAATGATTTCCCGTCCGACCATTTTTAATAAAAAAAAAAATCTCAAGGACGGGGAATGATCCCTCGTCCGAGAATTACGTGCGTAAAATAGAAGAGCACGGACGAACAATCATTCTCCGTCTCTTACGAAAAATTCAAAAAAAAAATCAAACGACGAAAGATTATCTTTCGTCAGATCAAACGGACGAAAAATCAACTTTCGTCGGCTATTTTTTCCAAATAGCTATTCGTCTGCAAAATTTGGTAGACTACTGTTCATCAAATCTAAAATTTAGGGTTTTTAGCCGACGACTGCAGCAAATAGATTTCTATTTTTTTTGGAAAAATGGAAAAATAGCCAACGACTACAGATGCTCTTAGAAGAACATCTAATTGGGATTTGCTTCCATACTTCCCTTCACTATGAGGGAAAGCTTTTCTCGAAGAAGTAGATGTTGGTGATTGACACCAAACATAACTTGAGATGCACAATGATAACTGATGCTGCTTTTTTTTTTGGTGGGAGCAACAGATAATGAGTTATTTGATGATCAGGGAAAGCTTAGATCTCTTCCGTTGATCAAATCTGAGGTGAGGATAATATTTGTCGATGGATTTGGAATTGATGGTTAAGATACTACGAGAAACCTACTAAAAAAATTTGAAACACTGGAATTTATCCAGCGACAGGCCATCCGTGACAAAGTCAGTAACTCAGCGGTATAAACTTGGTTTTGTGGACAAAATATTGATTACCTGGTAATGGAGAAGGTAGGGCTGTATTTATTGGCCTGAGAGGTAGCAATTAATAGAAAGATTTCCTAACTAATTTGGAAGATCTCCTAAATCAAGAGATCTAATCAGTTATTATCTTTCTTATTTGGGGAAATTTGATTGTCAGCCATGATTGACAGGTAGGTCAATCTCCTCCAATCGGGCTACAAAATCCCCCCCCCCTCCCCCCCCCCCCCCCCCCCCCCCCCGCGTGGATTGAGCTAAGATAATGGGCTTGTGGGCGGTCCATGTGCTGATTGTGGACTTATAGTTACTGTGACATTACTGTTTTTCCTTTAAGAACTCTGAGATTCGTGCAAGAATCGTACAACCATGATTAGCTGAACTTTTCACCCATATCATTAGCCTCCCAATCCTGAAGGTTGGGTGTAATGTCCTTCTAGGAGTAGTTCTCTCCAGGGGACGTTCATGATCATAATCGGAGTTAGTGAAGGCAGTAATCATCTTTCAGAGATTCAAAGTAATTTTCTTGACTTTTCCATTGTTTTGCCAAAATTTTAGTTATTTTTCAGAATTTTCATAGAAAATCAAATGGGGGAGCGACTTTCGGAGAGATCTGATGTCCATTGTTGGGTCCCATGCCAATGTGCCTTGAAGTCCATGCTTAGTGCCGACCCTGAGTGCCTTGGCACACCGATGGACGAGCCACTAAACTATGGGAGCTTTTCGTGAGTGGTTCGAAGTCCATGCCGAGGGACGAGTCCAAGCAAAATTTAGGAGCTTTTCGCGAGTGGCTTAAAGTCCAATGGAGGGAACGAGGCCAAGAGAAATTTAGGAGCTTATCGAGAGTGGCTCGAAGTCCATTCCGAGGGAAAAGCCTGCGAAATTTACGATTCTCCCTTGCTCTATATATCTCCCACCCCTTCTCATTTCAATCCTTACTTTCTCTCACTAGGTTGAGGAGCTTCTCTTTCTAGAACTTTTTTCCGATTCTCTGGCGATCTTTTCGACAACTCTCCGTCAATGATGACAAGGTAAATTATTATTTTATTATGTTAAGGATTCGGTCCTACACATCTACTTTTACCTCCATTCGCGGCGATCTTCCCTCGCTGTCCACCTCATGGTCATCGCCTTGGAGGCAGGAGGGAGTAGAGGAGGGTGAAGCCTTAGAAGCGATGAAGTTTTTCTTGATGAAGAGAAGAGGGAGAAGAAAAGGAAGTGGAAGAGGAGGTTAAGGAGGTTCTTTCAAGGGAGGAGGGCGAAAAATCCTCACCTGACAATGTGGTGGTGCCTGCTCCCCTATGTGCTACTCGACTACCGAGGAGGAAGGGGAAATTCATTTGGCCGTTGGACCAGGAGTTCAAGCCAATGGAGTACGCGCCGGAGGAGGGTTTTGATTGCCCCCTACCTCCAGGGGCCCTTGTCGATAAGGATGTACCCTGATGACTTCAAAGACTTGGTCAATTTCGGAGTACAACCATTGTCACGCCCCGCTTATCAAAATATGGAAGTACGAGCACGCAACTAAGGTCTAGTAAATGATACACATCATTCATAAGTTGTACTATTATTACTCAACAATATAATCATGATCACAACTACGCATGGAATACAAAAATCACATAAACATGGAATAAAAAAGTAATCTATGAAATAACCAACATCTGGAAACATAAACCTCGGGTCAAAAAATTCTTGGATATACAATGTACAAAATATTAACAATAGTAACTATGGAAAAGCATAAAACAAGATAAACTACGCAGGCTAAATCCAACTTCATCCTCTAGAATATCTAATTGTCAAGCTCTTCTATTGGTTTCTCTTCGGTACCTACAAGCTCAACATCTAAAGTTGAGGGGGGGGGGGGGGGGGGGGGGGGGTTCCGTTACAGCAAGCTACAAACAACAACATGATAACGAGAAACAATATATAACAAGGAAAGAAGCAATAACTGGCAATGCAATTACTGAAAAAACATGATCGTGTATGATGTAAGTGACAACTGAATCATGTCTCAAGGAATAGTTATTTGGGAATCAGGAATCATGTAATCATGTAAATGAGAAACATATAAACGAGAAATCATTTAATCAGGAAATCATGAATCAGTAAATCTATCAATTTTATATTAACCTATCTAATGCACGCAATCATGTATCCCGTACCGTAGGTTCGGGTGCATAATAATCAAGTGAGCCTTTGTGCTCAGTTGATGAATTCTACAGGATTATGGACTCGAGTCTTGCAAGTCAGTATCAAGAATCATTTTTGTAAACGAGAAACATGTAAATGGGAAACATGTAAACTTGTAAACAAGAAGTCACTATTAAAAGAAATACGACCCCCTTTCCGAGTACACTAACTAGTAGTGGAGCGCTATGCCAGCCGAAGCACAGTGGCATCGAATCAAAAAGTGGATTAAGGGCCTCCTGAGATGGAGGAAAAGAACGGTAACCTGCACTTCAGATCTGCAATGAAGAGGAGAAATAGAAAATAAATTAGAACAAAATAATGCTAATTAGAGTTAGTGTAAGTAGAACGATAGATGAGGATCGCCTCATCCAGACGATCCAGATGCAAGGTTGCCACTTTATCATGTGTTAAAGTGGAAGACCAGAATTTGGAGAAAGATAAAAATTCATCAACCAAGGAATCAATCGTGGAGGCAGAGTGATTGGAAATACGTTTGTTCCTTTCCAACCATATCACCCAAATGATGACCATAATCGAGAGGAACTAAGATTTACGAAACTCTTTCCTAAGCAATTGAGACATCCAGCAAGTCGAAAAAACGTTGGGGATAGAAGGAGCTTGCCAAGCAAGAACAGTAATCATCCACATTGGTTGAATAAAGCTGTACTGGAGAAATAGATGATCGGCATCCTCGTGATCGACATCCACAATGGTTGAACACAATGAACATAACTAGCCTAAAGCCAGGTTCATTTTATTAGGGATCTCTACGGTTAGAAGTTTGTTGTTAAGAGCAAGCCATGTGAGAATTTTGGATTTCAGTGGGGCGTAACTACTCCATAAAGGTTTGGCAAGCTGGGAGTAGGTACCCCCGAAATTGAGGAAATTGTAGAAAGATTTAACCGAATAATCACTCGATCTGGTCCAACTCCATTTGAAATGATCTGAGGAATGCCAGGAATAAAGGTTGAGGTTGGTGAGAAGCTCGTTAAGCTCAATTTCAAGATGTGAAGGCAGAGCACTAAGGAAAGATATAGACCAGAACTTTTGGTTATTGATGATAGTAATACAATCTGCCACTGTAGCGGAAGTGTTGGAGGCCAATTGGTAGAGGGAAGGGAAGGCCAACGCCAGCTTAATATTACCGAACCATAAATTGTCCCAGAACTTGGTTTTAGCACCATTGGCGCAAACGTGGGATATGCCACAACGAAAAGGGCTGGCCGCTTTCCAGACTCCTTTCCAAAAAGGAGAGGCTTTACGGAAAGAGAGGGGGAGAATCCCAAATTTTACGTCGGGAGAAACATTTAAGAGTGATAAGGCGAGCCTAAGGTAATTCATCTTTTATCAGAATTCTCCATAACCATTTACCTAGAAGGGCTAAGTTCTGGTGCCTGAGGTTAATAACCCTTAAGCCACCTGCTGCCTTGGAGGTGCAGATCATCTTCCAGTTGCAAAGATGGGTGCTAGTTTTATAAGAGCCAACAACAGACCAGAAGAAATTTCTTATAATTTGGTCAATCCTTTTAATCACCCAAGAAGGGACGTAAAAGAAGGACATATTATATAAGGGGATAGAGGAGAGGATGGAGTTGACCAGACGCACTCTGCCTCCACGAGATAGGTGCTTTCCAGACCAAACGTTAAGTCTAGATTCAACTTTTTCAATCATAGGGATCCAATCTGAGTTATGAAGCTTCCCTCATTGCAAGGGAATTCGAAGATATTGAATGGGAAAGGAGGCAGAGGCACAGTTAAAGAAATGGGCAATTTCCACTTGTCGGTTGATAGATCCTCCAAGTCAGTGAACCGACGATTTTTGAAAGTTAATAGATAACTCAGAGGTGCTTTCAAAAATATAGAGAAGTAACTTCAAATTCTGTAAGGTGCTCCCATTGGGTTTCACAAAGATGATAGTATCATCGGCGTATTGGAGGTTCAGCACTCCTCGAAAACTATGAGAACCCCCAAGACCTTCGATGACACCAGCATCCCAAGCATTACGGAACAACTTACTGAACACATCGGCGACTAGAGAAAATAAAAGGGAAGAGATAGGTTCACCCTGGCGAAGGCCACGCTTACACTTGAATTTGTGACCTTCCGAACCGTTAATGAGAATGGACGAGGTACCGGCGAAGAGGCTGGGTTTAATCCAGGCGATCCATTTAGGACCAAAACCACGATTAAGTAGAATATCGAAAAGGAAATCCCAACTAACATTGTTATATGCTTTTTGAAAGTCTAATTTTAACAGGATACCCTCGGAATTGGATCTATGGCAATCGGTGATAATTTCTTGGGCCGATGCCACGCTATCCAGGATAAAAGCGATCTTTAATAAAGCCCGATTGAGCAGAATCAATCAAAGGAAAGATAATCGCACTGAGACGGGTCGAAAGAACTTTCATAATGATCTTAAAGGTAGTATTGATGAGGCTGATCGGCCTAAAGTTGGATACCGAGTTGGCTCCCATCATCTTGGGAATGAGAATGATATGTGCGTAATTTATATGGTCAAAAGAGAATGACCCTTGGTGAAGATCAGAGAACATTTTGAATAGATCATCTTTTAGACAATCCCAAAATCTTTGGAAAAAAAGGCTGGGAAGCCATCCGGGCCCGGAGCATAATCACCTTTTAAAGAAAAGACAGCGCACTTAATCTCTTCTAAAGAAAAAGGTTCTTCCAGGCTGGACAGGTCATGAGACTGCTGACCATACAATTAGTTCCAGTCTAGATGAAAGAAGCAATGTTTATGAGATCCCAACAGATCTTTAAAGAAACGAAGGAAAGTGGCATTGATATCAGACTCAGAAGTTAATTCATTGCCGTTGTCCATAATAGAGGTAATACGATTGCACCGCAGACGATGCGATGCAAAATTGTGAAAAAAGGAGGTGTTGCCATCACCCTCCTTGAGCCAACGAAACTTAGCCCTCTGAGCCCATTTAATGTGATCATTGTGTAGAATGGAAGCGTACTCTCTCTTACAAGAGGCACGTTCCGAACGAAGGGATTCCGAGATTGGACCAAGCTCCTCAAGTCTATCAATAGAATCAATAGAAGAAAGGAAGGCATTTAAAGGAAATTTGCATTAGCAAATCTCTCTTTATTCCATATTTTATAACCGTATTTGATAGCGTGAAGCTTGAGAAGGATGCGACCTAGACCGGATGATCCCGTGATAGAGGAAAGGCACTCTGTGATGAGATAGATAAAAATTTGGTCTTGCAACTAGAATTTTTCATAACGGAATTTGAAAGATCTGGTGAAATTATAGTTAGAGCATAAAGAGATAGGCACGTGGTCCGACGACGGATTGGGCATGGCCGATACAAAAGAGTTGTGAAAAAAGTTGATCCACTCAAACGAAACAAGAAAGCGATCGAGCGTAGCCATAGTCGGCGACAACCTCATATTGGACCAAGTGAAGGATCGGCCATTGAGAGGAACCTCAGTCAGATTTATTTAAACTTTTATAAAATTCTCCTTTTGACAATATAACAAAGACTTCCTCCCAAAATTGTATTAGAAACACATATAATCAATTTTTCAAAATAAAAATGCTGTTTTTCATCAAAAACCCCTCTATAAAGTTTTCTATACTCATAAAATATACTAGTGAGATTAATTCCACAATTCTTTCACATTAGCATCAAAATATCATTTTCCTTACATATTGCATTATTTTGACTATAATCCTAACATGCATAAATTCTCATTCAAACAATTTACTAAATGATACTTCATTTTTCACTTTCTAATTTAACAAAAGTTCTAATTATTTATATGAATCACAATATCAATTTAACAGATCATAACACAATTAAATTAAAATCATGCAATCTACATTTAACGCACCAATCTACATTTAACAATTAAAACATTTATCAACTAGCATGCATTCTACTCCTAAATTAGAAAGAATTTTAGAAATACCCACCCAAGGAAATTTGATGTACTCAATCGAACTCCTAGAAATAAACTTCAAGAGAAACTTCGATTTGTCTCCTCGAAATCCGTGCATAAAGAAAACCCTCCAATCCCACTTCAGTAGTACATAGAGGAGCACCCCAACTCCAAAATCGGCTGAGCAACAGTAAAAGCATCATCTCATATATATATATATATATATATATATATATATATATATATATATATATATATATATATATATATATATATAGGGAAATGCTCAGTTGAAAAAGCAAATGTCTATGAAAACATGGAAAACCACTTGGGCCGCTGTTAGGAACAGCGGCCTAGGTTACAACAACGGCCTAGGGTGTTTTCACGGGTTTTCACAACATTTGCGTTTTCAATAGAGCATTTCCCATATATATATATATATATATATATATATATATATATATATATATATATATGCATGTATGTATGTATGTATGTTTACACACACATTTGTATGGTGAATGAATGGAGAAAGCACAGGGAGATGGCTCTGGATGGGGTGTTCTGATTTGACAGAGAGAGCAAAGAAGGAGGAATGAGGAGAAAATGAGACTATGTGGTAATATAAGAAATTTTAGGAGATAGTTACATTAACTACCCCCACTAATACATCCACTAACTCCACTCCTACAATTCAAAATTTTGTTTCCCTCCAACCCAAAAAGAACAAATGGCCTATCAAATTGCACGTGTGCATGTGCTTTGTGTACACTTCACAAAATCAATTATTTATATTTTTAAATTAAAACATAAGTTATATATATATATATATATAGTTTCCTTTAGTTGCGCACCCATCCCTTGCGCACCCTCGTGGGCACCCTACCCTACCCATCCGATCTTCATCATGATCAGACGCCAGATCTGATGGCTCTCCTTCTCCCGCTCTCTCTCGTATTGAAGTTGGGGGTAATATAGGAAAATTACCCCCCCATACCTTATCTTCTTTCCCCGCTGTCTCTCCCTTCATCTCCTTCTCTCCTTCTCGATTGTGAAAAAAACCCTAGGGTTCTCGATTTCGTCATCTCATCCCCAAATCGAGTTCGCAAAAGCCCACTGCCCCAAATTGCCAAATCCGTTGCTCCTACTCTCCTTACTTATTCTCTCGGAATTCCAGCTCCCAATTTGAAATCCAACCTCCCCAAATCGCATCCCTCTTCCCCAAATCATAATTGAAGAAACCCTACCCTCTTACCCAAATCGATACCCGTTGCTCCTTCCCCCCTAAACCCTCCTTTGTGCTGCTCTTGGAATTCCATCCCCTTCCTTACCCCATGCCGCTGCTATCTTCCTGCGAGTTTTCTCCGAAAATCTACCTCCAGAAATCGAAGGTGGCTCGGAGTTGATTTCTGTCATTTGATAAGAGTCTACTGAAGGGAAGTGTTTCATTCTCACCTTGTTCAGTTTGTTGCATTTTTTTTACCATGGGTATATAATTATTAGGCAATGATGAATTTCACAATATAGTAGGCTTGAGTTATTATATGATACTTAGTTTCTTGAGTTATTATATGATAATCAGTAGGCAATGAGTAATGAGCCTTTGATGTATGTTAATTTGTTGCATTTTCTATACTTTGCTCTTTCTTCATTTGGTGTTGTTGCTGCATTTGGTATGTAGGCAATGATGTTGTTTTACTGCTAGTGTTGCAGTTGCCAAACATTCCTCACTGTTTGTTTTGCAAATGACAGAGGGAACACGAAGGAGAGAAGGAGACTGTTTATGTTTCGATTGAGTTATAATACTCATTTAAACAAACTATTTGGCATGGCATTAATATGCAGCCGTAGTCAATGATGATTGAATTGTTGAGTAATTTGCACCATTTTTGTGTACTTGAACTTAGAATGAGTAGGAAATTTGTAAACTTAGAATGTGTACTTGAACTTAGAATGTGTAAACTCTTAATAAAAAATTCATGTGTACTTGAACTTAGAATGAATATGAAAATTGTGACAGTTGCGCACCCTCGTGCGCACCCTACCCTACCTGTCCGATCTTCATCATGATCTGACGCAAGATCTGATGGCTCTCCTTCTCCCGCTCTCTCTCGTATTGAAGTTGGGGGTAACATAGGAAAATTACCCCCCCCCCACCCCCCCAATACCTTATCTTCTTTCCCCGCTGTCTCTCCCTTCATCTCCTTCTCGTATTGAAGTTTTTTTGGCATTTCAGTTTGATCTCAGTTTTGGTTGATTTAAGGTTGATCTCAGTTTTGGTTGATTTCAGTTTTGATTACACTTCAGTTAGAATGAATATCAACTTAGAATGATTATATACTCACTCTTCATTTGTGGTTGATCTCAGTTTTGGTCTTAGTTTTGGTTGATCTTCAGTTTAGTTTATCTCAATTTTAGTCTCAGTTTTGGTTGATCCAAACTATGCTTATTTGGTTGATCCAAATCAGTTTTCGTGTTGATTCTTATGATTATATGTTGATGATATGATTATATGTTTGGTACCCATGTTTCTGTCCATTTGTAAATGGTTACATAATTGAGGTTAGCGTTGAAGGTTATGGAAATTGAGATATTGAAGCTGAGAAAAAAGTTAGCTACGGTTTTTTTCATTAAGGCAGAGAGCGCGTGAAGGAAAGCCATCAGATCTTCATCATGATCACGATGACTATCAGATAGCTGTGGTCTCGTGCGCACGAGACTGCGCAATATCTGGGTGCGCAACTGAAGACTACTATATATATATAATACTCATTCAAACAAACTAGATGGCATGGCATTAATATGCAGCCCTAGTTAGTGATGAATGAATTGTTGAGCAATTTTTAGCATATTTTCATTCGCAAATACCAATGCTTGTCCACTTCTCTGTTGCCTTTGATGAACTTTTTGCTGAACTGAGGTTTTATTAGCCTACTATCATTTTAAAAAGTTGTTTTCTGAGCCTACTGCTCACTTCAAAAATTGCATCAAAAATTCAGACAAGTTACAAATCATGCAGAAACAATGATTTGAATCGTAGCTAATCCTTGTGTATTTTTTTTATTGTTTTTGTTTTAATTTCAGCAGCATAAGAGGATCAGGAAGACGAGGTACTAGAGTAACCAAATAAGAAGATGATGAAGTAGATGGAGCAGAATGGGTAGACTAAATGCTTGCTAGCAGAGTTCATGAACACAATTTTTGTTCAATTGGAGCTAAAATAGCTAATTAAGTTATGTGTGCAATTTGACTGTGTTTTCATTTGTTTGTTAATGTAGGAATGGAGAAGACAAGTTTACTGTGGTAATGTGTAATAGATTTTTGTAATGGCTTTGATAAGAATGTAGTAGCAAATTTGAAATAAAGTAATCTTTTCTGTGCAATTTCAGTGTGTTTATATTGGAGGTGAATTTGAGTGCATTGAGGTAAATTTGTGGACTTATTGAATGGGTAGACTCGAGTATGGGACTGTGTATATTTCATTTTTTTTTCCTCTTCGATCAACTATGCAGTAGAAAAGGAGAAGAAAGAATTTGACTCGTTACGGTTGCAAAGAATTTGACTCTTTAAATTTGAGTACTTGTTTTTATGTAACTAGAGAATGAGTGTCAATACTTTACAGTTGCAAAATGCATATTCTTGATGGTGCAGTATGCCAAAGGCCTCGCAATTGCAGAGCCCAAAAGTGCAACAACCCTACTATGAAGAGTTGATTTACTGAGAGAACTAATATTTAGAACATGTTCTAATACTGTAGTTGGCTTCTCATGATCAAGGAAATCATAGATTAGAAGTACAAAACTAAACTACTGATAGCAGGGGAAGGTGAAGGAGAAAGCTAAAAAAAATGTCCGATGGAATACAACAAGATAATTTCCACCAAAACTGAAGATGAACCAAAACTGAAGATCAACCAAAACTGAGATCAACCAGAACAGAAGATCAACCAAAACTGAGACTAAAACTGAGATCAACTAAAACTGAAGATCAACCAAAACTGAGACCAACCACAAATGAAGAGTGAGTATATAATCATTCCAAATTAATGTACATTCTAACTGAAATGTAATCAAATCTGAGATCAAACTGAAATCAACCAAAACTGAGCTCAAAATGAAATGCCAACAAAATTTTCACAAATTTCATATTCATTCTAAGTTCAAGTACACATAAATTTTTGATTAAGAGCGTACACATTCTAAGTTCAACTACACATTCTAAGTTCACAAATTCCCTACTCATTCTAAGTTCCAGTAAACATGAGATGCGGCTGCTTTTCTGCTTCAGCTGCGGATGCTGTTGCATGAGCTGCGGCTGCTGATGCTGTTTCTACTCTGCATTTACAAAATGAGTTTTGCAGGTTAATTCCACAACATAAACACAGAAGAAGATTTCACAACAACATGAATACTCAAAATAAAGTAGGCTCAGAAACAACATAGCTTATTATGAGTGAATTGTTATGCCATGCCCAATAGCTTTGAATTAACAACAAGTGTATCAAATGCATAAAAATTGAGAAGCACTATGGCAGCATTATCATGCCATGCCTAATAACTGCTGCCCAATTTGTAGTACCCCACCTCCACTAAGGATCTACAATGAAGGGACTAATGTAATCAAAACTCAACCAAAACTCTTCATTTGTGGTTGATCTCAATTTTGGTCTCAGTTTTGGTTGATCTTCAGTTTTGGTTGATCTCAGTTTTGGTCTCAATTTTGGTTGATCCAAACTATGCTTATTTGGTTGATCCAAATCAGTTTTCATGTTCATTCTTATGATTATACGTTGATGATATGATTATATGTTTGATACCCAATTGTTCTGTCAAAAAAAACAAACAAACAATCTTAGGATTATATGTTTGATAATCAAAATCCAACCTTATGTTGGGAAATAAACCAAAAAAAGAGTTCAATATGTCCCTTCATTGCATATCATAAACTCAGCTGTCGAAAGCTAATAAACAACAACAAAAACAGCTCAACCTAGGAACCAAACTGAAACAGACTGAACATTCAATCAACCAACATAATCACCCGTAAAAAGTGATGCACATAATTATACTTGTGATGGTAAGTTGGGGAAACAGATAATTGAATTTGATCAGCCGGACTATTCATCACTGCCTTCGAACACAACAAAAGGAAAAAAAATACAAAAGGACTAAATTTAAAACATAACAGTGAATAAAACACTTCCCTTAGTTCATTGTATCCGCAGTGTCATCGGAATTTTGCTCACTAGAGGAATCCACTTCTTGTGCATTGGACGCACTAAACAAAAAAAAAGTTAACATAAACATAGTCACGAACAACATCCAAATTGAAAGAATTAATATGAAAGTTCAGATACTTGAACATACTATACTTATCAAGCTTCTTTGGGCAAGTTCTCGCATCGTGGCCTTGTCCCCATAAATTGCAACAATTGCACTTTCTTGGTTTACCTCTAGTTTTCTCTCGCATTGGCTTCAACCGCTTTCCACTTGGTCTTCCCTTAGTTTTGCATTGACTTGGCTCTTCAACAGAAACTTGAGACAATAGCAAGTCCTTCCCATAAGGTCGTGTTCCACTACCTTTGGCTACTCCACTACCTTGAGGTTGCGTAGGAACAAAGCCTTCAATACACTTGAGCATGTTTTCATGCATGAATGCGTAACCTTCATCGGAAGCTAATCCAATTTCAACAAATTGTTTTGCTAAATTACTCAACTCTGAATAGCGGGATGCAAAATTCTTGCCATTGCCTTCATCAATGCCTCTAATATTTGTGAAGGTGTAGTTTCTTCTAATCACCTCGCGTGACCATCTCCGTAAAATATATTATTGCAAGAGTTCATTACAATTTGAGTACTTAAGAAAAGCCAGAAGATGCTTGCAAGGGATGCCCGTAAATTCAAACATGTAGCATGAACAACTACCAAACAAAATTCCCTTGGCATAAGTAATAATGGTCTCATTTTCAACTCTACCACACAACCTCACTGGTAATAAGCATTTGCAGCATTTTCATGATC
Source organism: Hemerocallis citrina (assembly GCA_017893485.1). Classification (NCBI taxonomy): domain Eukaryota; kingdom Viridiplantae; phylum Streptophyta; class Magnoliopsida; order Asparagales; family Asphodelaceae; genus Hemerocallis; species Hemerocallis citrina. Next base: position 157,491,911 of record CM030368.1, on the reverse strand, counting down.
TTCCACAAAACTCACATTATATAAGAGGCTTGATTTGAGTTGCTTTTGGAAGTCATAGAACATTACCAAAGTGTACACTTGGGCCATTTGTTCCTCCATGTACCATTCGGTCTTCAATTTAGGTTTTTGCTCAAGTGTACGGTGATTTTCTTTAAGTTCTTGTTCTTTTTGTTTTCCAATTACTCTCTGAGAGATTACGGCAAATTCTAGAAGTGAGTACTTCTTTTGAGTATGCTTCTTTAAGAAAGAATTCATTGTCTCACTTCTTTGGCTACTTGACATGCCGGCCCAAAAGTGAGGCCTATGATAAACAGGGGCCCATTTCTCACGGATTTCAAAGTCACCATTCAACCATTTATTATTTTCTGCTCCATATTCTATCATCAATGACTTCCATTTTTCTTCAAAAGAAATGATGTTATAAGAATTCCAAATAATATCTTTAAAAGCTTCCATAAAGTTAACATTTTGAATCAATTGAGGCACCTCTCCGGAGATCTTATCTAAAATATGCCATACACAATACCTATGGCGAATTTGAGGAAAAACTTGTTTTATTGCAGCACCTATCCCGCGGTCTTGATCCGTTATAATGCCAAGTGGAGCATGTTTCATGATTCCTAATCATTTTTCAAATAACCAAACAAAAGAGGTAGCTGTTTCATTTGGAATCAAGCCACAACCCAGAAAAACTGACTGCCAATGATGGTTTATTCCAACAAATGGTACAAATAGCATTCCATAGCGATTTGTACTATGTGTTGCATCAAAAGAAACTACATCACCAAACTCTTCATAATTCATCCGAGCAATTCCATCCACCCATATACAATGAGATAATCTACCATACTCATCTTGCTCGAATGCATAAAAAAGGAAGGATCTTTTTCCTTTTGCCATTGAAAAAAGTCAATCAACATTTGGCCATCGTGTCCCTTCATCGACTCCCTCAAGTCTCTTTCATGATTTCTAGCATCAGTTTCAGTAAATCCAACTTTATCATATCCCCCACTAGTATTTTCAAAAAAAATCATTTTTTTGTATGTAGGGATATTAGCACCCGAAAGTTGTTCCATTAATAATTTATCTGAACTAGACACAACACGATTTCGTGGCAACAAATGCCGTCTACCGGGTGAGGTGAAAGAATGATTGTGTACTTCATTGTATAATCAAATTTCAATAAATGAACCAGAAATACATGTATAAATTTTCAGATATAGAACATGATTTGAACCCTACTATGAACAGATTGCTTTTATCCCTGCAATCTTGTACTACAAGTGAAAAACACTCTCAGCTCACAAAAGATTGCTTTTTTTCCCGAATTCGAAATCTCAGTTGAAAATTTTTCCACACAAAAACTTTCAATGAAAAAGACTCTCATCCCACTAAAACATCTTGTTTTAATCAAAGAGGAAGGTGAAGAAAAAATAAACCTGAATCCGTCAAGAGATTGTTTCGATTTCTGGAGGTAGATTTTCGGAGCAAACTCGCAGGAAGATAGCAGCGGCGTGGGGTAAGGAAGGGGATGGAATTCCAAGAGCAAGACAAAGGAGGGTTTAGGGGGAGGAGCAACGGGTATCGATTTGGGTAAGAGGGTAGGGTTTCTTCAATTACGATTTGGGGAAGAGGGATGCGATTTGGGGAGGTTGGGTTTCAAATTGGGAGGGGGAATTCCGAGAGCATAAGTAAGGAGAGTAGGAGCAACGGATTTGGTGATTTGGGGCACTGGGCTTTTGCGAACTCGATTTGGGGAAGAGATGACGAAATCGAGAACCCTAGGGTTTTTTTTCACAATCGAGAAGGAGAGAAGGAGATGAAGGGAGAGACAGCGGGGAAAGAAGATAAGGTGGGGGGGGGGGGTAATTTTCCTATATTACCCCCAATTTCAATACGAGAGAGAGCAGGAGAAGGAGAGCCATCAGATCTGGCGTCTGATCATGATGAAGATCGGACAGGGTAGGGTAGGGTGCCCACGAGGGTGCGCAAGGGATGGGTGCGCAACTGAAGGAAACTCTCTCTCTCTCTCTCTCTCTCTCTCTCTCTCTATATATATATATATATATATATATATATATATATATATATATATATATAATATGTATGTAAAATGTATGTAAAATTAATTTAATTAAAAATTATAATTTTTCATGCAGAAATAGAATAAACACACACATTTCAAAATTTCATTTTGAAAAGAATACGCTTAAATACATGCACCGCAATTACGTGCATCGCCCGTAAAATATCAAAATACAAAATCAACTTTATCAACTGAAAAATATTTAAAAATAATCGAAATACAACATAAGAAAGATATAAATATACACATTCAATAATGTACTCAATACGTACATTGAAAACACGTGCACCGCACGTACAAAAGTATTTTAATAAAAATAGGAGAAAAATGAATTCCTGTTTATAACACGATTTTGAATACATAAAATAAATAAATAATTGATACACATAGAAAATGTCACACGTAGCGGTGAAAAAATACGTAATCGACACGTGCATCGATAACACGCATAAAACACATAAAAATACAATGATTGAAAATTTATATTTTAGTTGACTCAAACAGGATAAAAATAAATTTTAAGAATATGAGAAATGCATAAATAATTGGAATCCAACAATACATAGTAAAATACGTTACAAATATTACCAGTAAAGGTACAAAATATACGTGCATAACACATGAGGACAAAATTGTCATTTTCAATTTTGTGGGGTATTACATATTATATATGTGGTATCGTAACACATAATTTTCTTGACACAGGGCACTAGATCCGTGGACGAGTATGCCTCGAAGTTCACCTGGCTTAGTCACTTCGCTACTGCCTTGGTGGCGAACGAGGAGGACCGAGCGCGGAGGTTCCTTTTGGGGCTTGACCATGGGATTCAGATGCACTTGGCTGTCCACCGCCTGCGTACCTATACCGATGCGTTGGAGGAACCTCGAGTGACGGAGCAAACTCGAGCTAGTGGGGTTCCTCCTCAGCGGGCTGTCTAGTACCCTACCGCTGCGGCCAGGTCCACTGGAGGGTCAATTCGGAGACCAGCTTCAGCCCAAGCACCGAGGGCATTTCCATGCCTACCTATGGCTCAGAGGAGGGACATGAGATGTGATGTTTATCACAAGGCTGTAGAACAACAAATCATCAATGCTTCGCGTGCGGAGCTAGTGATCACATGTTCCGTGAGTGTCCGCATAGGAGGTTGGCTCCACCAGCTAGAGGACCAGTTTGGTCGGGGGCACCAACTCATGGTCAAGGTCAGGCTACCACTCCCACCCCAGAGGCAGATTTATAATCAGAGGGGAGCAGTTCTAGGGAGGGGTTAGGCTGGATGTCACGCCCCGCTTCCCAAAAATACGGAATACGAGCACGTAACAAAAGCCCAGCGAATGATTTTCATTATCCATAAGCTGTTCAGGAATCTTTACAACATATCAAAGGAATAATCAGATTTGGAAGCCAAAGATACAACCAGACATGCATAATTGAAACAAGATACCAACATAAATTAGTTGAAACCAAATATAATAATCTCAAATAATCAAATTCTGAACAAGTCAAATATCCTGGGTCACATCACCCAAATACAAATAAATATCCAAGTCATCATGTACATTTTTATTCAAGTTCGAGCAACAAGTAATAATAATAATAAAGCAGAAAATCCAGCACTAATACATTATCTCGCCAATACCATCTGGCAGTCGACCATCCTGATCTGCAATTAGTTAATTTGCAGGAAAAGGAAAAAGAAAAACAAGTACCCGTCAATTGCAAGTTACGGGCCACTTATAATGTAGGATACAGGTATAGGGGATAGGTAATTCTAAGTAACAAGCATAGAATGGTATAAGTGTGTCAACAGAAATATAACATCTAACATGAATCAGGAAAATAGAAACAAGTAGCATGGTATACTAACAAGTACATGCAACATGTATCAAGTTTCAAGTAAACAGGTAAATAGGAAACAGGCATCCGGTAATAGGTAACAGGTAATCAGGTATACAGGTATACAGGTAATAGGTACAAGTATAGGTAATCATGTAACAGGTATCAGGTTATGTCAAGTTTTGCTTTATTACTATCTAGGTAGCACTTCATGCTCCCCAAAAACAACACATAGTTGTTACAACAAACAGTTCGCTTTAGATTTCGTAGTGGAGTCCATAGGGCAGTGTACTCAGGTACCAGATAACAGGTATCAGGAACAGGTAGAACCTAGTGGTTCTCTTCCGAGTATACCTTCCTATACGGAAGTATGTAGTCAGGAACAGGAAACAGGCATAACGTAGTCGTTATCTTCCGAGTACATCTTCCTATAGGGAAGTATGCAGTCAGGTACAGGAATCAGGATCGTGAATCATGTAGTCATGAATACATAACAGGCAGGCAGGACACAGGTCCTCATCTCAGTACACATTTCTATATTTTCCACTACTAGATCTTTTCCTTAACCCCGGCTTGGTCATTTATTATTATAATCAGGCATGTACGTATGTGTCGCAAAACAAACCAAGGATAACAGGTTATAAACATGTATCAGGTTCAGGGTGCAAGATAAACAAGTACAGGTACGAGATAAGACATAACAGGATAAAACAACTAGCTTTCTAATTCAGGACAATAAGACAGTGTTGTACAAAACAGTGATTCTCGCTACTACAAATATCCAAATCTGGAACCGTCAAAGGATTTGGAAAATATACTTTCACACAAATCCAGCGAGTATAAATAAGTTATATAGTAATTCACAACATCATAACTCAAAATAGGTTTGAAAACAGAAAACATGTTCAGTCAGAAATCAGGAAAACGAATTCTTAGTCAGGAAAACCACATCAAAACCTCTTAAATAAATTCAAGAAAAATTTGGGGTATTCTCCTATATGTCTAGAGTCAAAATATAAAGTTTCATAATATTCCAATAAAATTAGTTTAGTCATAAAAAATAAGAAAACATCACAAAATGGTAGTTTGGCAAATCTGGAATTCCCAACACTGCTGTACGAAAACTGAAATATCTCGCAAACCGTGGAACGAAATCCCAATCCGCAAAAGGGAGATGAAAATAGACAAAATATATTAACTTTCATATCTCACGAATATTTTTCATACAATGAAAGGAATCAGGGTGAAAATAAGATTCTTTACATAACAGCAAGTAAAATACAGAAATTGTAGTTTTCAGAAACGAGCATGAAACAATACATAAAAATCATCAATAAAATTCACCAAAATTCTAGGTAATCCTTAACTAGATAAAAAAATGATAACCAACGTTTTGGATCAAAATAATATGTGTAGCATCAGTAAAAAAATTATTTAGTCATCAAAATCATCGAAAAACAAAATCTAGAAAAGATCGACACCTCTGTAGTAAAACAGTCATAACTCACTCATACGAAAATGAAATCAAGAAAGGTCAGAGGGATTTGAAAATAGATGAAATGCTCTAAAACTCATGTTATATACCGAAATCAAGTTACTGACTTCAAGGCAGTCCAAAACAGCAAACAAAACAGATCAGCGACAAAATACAGATTTCTTCCTTTAACAATAACTCAACATATATCATCCAAAATTTTGTTCAAAACACAACCAAAGATGAAATCGGGTCTACCAAGTATCTAAACATCATGAGTTAGGATATCTAGCATGTCCACACCAAGTATTTCACATGGGTCTCAACCAAATCACGAATTCTCACAAAAATCTTACATACATGATCAAAATCAAGAACGGGTAAATCTTAAGTTAATTCATGTCCATATTGTGTCGTGAGTCATCTACGGTCAAATTTTCACAATAGAGACAAAACCCATCAAGCATATCACAAACAAGAGTCGTCTCTAGACCCAACTACACTATAGGTGGTATTTTTGACTTGTATCAAACAAATGAATTGGAGTACAAGTTACTTGCCTTAACCGAAGATGAAGAACAACGAAAACCAAGAGCAAAGAGCAAAACCCACAAACGAAAATCAACGAACCAACGAACGAGAATCAACAAATCCACGAACGATCCACACGTGCACTCGAGCATGTGCAAATACCAAAAAGCAAGTGAGGGAGAGATGGCATCGGGGCTTCTTGTTGTTGTTGCTGCTGGCTCTGGTGCTGGTTGGTGACGGCCAAAGGGGATGGGAGAGATGGATGGAGAGGTCGTGAAGTGTATGCTCGGGGGTAGGAGGTCGGGCTTGGGGTGTTGCCGGGAGGTATGCAGGCTGGGAGGGGTAGGGGCTGTCGGGATGTGCACCAGGCCCGAGAAGGGGGTCGGCTGGACTGGGTGCTGGCGTCAGGTTGGTGTACAACGGCGCAAGCAAGGGATGGAGAGGGAGAGAGGCCGGGGGCTAGGGTGAGGGTTTAGATGTTAGGGTTAGGGTTTGAGGGGAGAGATACAATTATATATATATATATATATATATATATATATATATGGAGGGTTAGGGTTATTGGGTATTTGGGTAGATTAGGAGTAGTAGTAGGATTAATCCAATAAGACAAATGGGAATCAAATTGAATAGGATTCAAACTAGGATTGGGTTTAATTTAGCTCTGGTAATCAATTAGGGATCAAAATAATAGGATTAGGAATGGAGTAGACCACCAAATCACCAAGAGCACCCAAAATAAATAAATAAAGAGAACGAGACAACAATATGGAGCGAAAACAACAACCATGAACAAGAACAACCAAGAAATCGGAAATAACTCGCAAAAATCAAGAATGAGAAAAGAAAATGATAATATATTGAAACAACTCAATATACGGTTCAGAAAAATACAAGAGAGATTACAAAAATACAAGAAAAGAAAAATACACGAGAAATACGAAAAATAAAAAACAGGGGTTACACTGGAGGTCGTTGACAGGCTTTTAATCTGACTGCAGAGGAAGCCGAGACCACAGAGGAGGTCATTGCAGGTATATTTTTGTGTTTTGTTGTTTTATTATCTGTTCCCTGCTTTATTGTTTCTCTTTGCATCAGTCATTTATGTAGTCTTTTTTTTCACATCAGTATTCCTTATTCCTTATTTATCTTTCACTATTCATATTTCCCATGTTTTTGATTCTATCTTAGGTATCATTCTAGTACATTCCTTTCCTGCCCATGTCCTATTTAATTCCGGGGCGACCCATTCCTTCGTTTCCTCCCACTTTGTGGATCAGCATCAGTTGGATTCCAGTGTTATTCCGGCAGCTTGGAACATCACAACAGGTGGCAGTATTGTCATTTGCTCTAGGGAGTTCAAGCAGAGCCTTATGGTAATTGGGGGCACAGATTTCAAGGCAGATTGATAGTGATAAGGAATTCTGGGTTTGATGTGATTCTCGACATGGATTGGTTGGGGGAGTCTCATGCTGTTATTGATAGTCGAGCGAAGAAGGTTGTATTCAGGATCCCGGGCCGTGCAGAGTTTGAGTTCCATGCTGGGGAACCACCCCTTGGGCGTGGTAAGAAAGTGGTTGATGAGCAAGGTTGTGCAATAGAGCTGCACACAGGCTGTAAGGTTGTGCTCAAGTAGTGCGAGAATTCCTGGATGTGTTCCCAGAGAAATTGCACGAGTTACCTCCAGATCGAGAGGTGGAGTTCGGCGTAGAAGTTCATCCGGGTACAATGCCGATATCGAAGAGCCCATACAGGATGGCACTAGTTGAGCTGGCAGAGCTAAAAGTGCAGATTCCGGGTTTGTTGGATTTGGGTTTCATCAGGCCCAATGTTTCACCGTGGGAAGCTCATGTTCTGTTCATCAATAAGAAGGACGGAAGCCGCAGACTATGCATTATTACCGAGAACTGAACAGTGTTACAGTGAAGAATCGATATCCACTACCCAGGATCGATGACTTATTTGAGTAGTTGGGCGGTGCTGCAGTATTTTCGAAGTTGGACCTTCGCTCGGGGTATCATCAGGTGAAGGTGAAGGCGACAGATGTGTAGAAGACTGCATTCAATACTAGGTACGGGCATTACGAGTTCTTAGTGATGCCCTTCGGAATCACGAATGCCCCAGTAGTATTTATGAACCCGATGAACAGATTTTTCTCCCCGTTCCTAGAAAGATTTGTGGTGGTCTTCATTGATGACATCTTGGTGTATTCTCAGAACCGGGAAAGCATGCTGAGCATCTCAAGTTGGTCTTGCAGACTCTGAGGGAGAATTAGCTCTCTGGAAAACTCAGCAAGTGCGAGTTCTAGCTTGACCGAGTTACATTCTTGGGGCATATTATCTCTGGCAAGGGAATCTCTGTTGATCCGTCCAAGGTTACTGCAGTGAAAGATTGGCCAATGCATAAGTCAGTGTAAGAGGTGAGAAGTGTTCTTGGGCTAGCAGGGTATAAACCAAAGTTTTTCCAAGACTTCTCGAAGATTGCTGGGCCATTGAATAAGCTGACAGGGAAGGATAAAAAATTTGCTTGGGATAGAGCTTGTAGTGAATCTTTTACAGAGTTGAAGAGCAGGTTGACGTCAGCGCCAGTGTTGACTATATTGGATGGTTCAGGTGGTTTTGTAATTCACTACGATGCTTTTGGTAGAGGTCTAGGTGCAGTGTTGATGCAGAAGGATCAAGTTGTTGCTTATGCGTCCAGACAGGTTGAGGTTGTACTAGAAGAACTACCCTACTCATGATTTGGAGTTGGCAGCGTTGATCTTTGCTTTGAAGCTGTGGAGACATTATCGACTTGGAGACCGAGTGGAAATATTTACTGACCACAAAAGTCTCAAGTATGTCTTCACCCAGAAGGAGTTGAACATGAGGCAGAGGCGCTGGTTGGAGTTAATGGCTGACTACGAAATCAGTTTACAGTACCACCCGGCTAAGGTGAACTTGGTGATAGATGCGTTAAGCAGGAGACTAGTCGCCATGTTCCTGACTAAGCAGAGGGAACTTGTTGAGCAGATGAGAAGTTTGGACTTGAATGTGATTTTTCCAGGCACCGACCGGAGTTGTATGATGCTTCAGTTGCAGTCGTCGCTAGTAGAGAAGATTAAAGAAGCACAGGCAAGTGATGAGCAGTTACAGGGATTCAGAGCCAACGTTGAGGCAGGTACAAGGACTGATATGGTTATTCACTCAGATGGATCGTTTTGCTTTGGGGCTAGGTTGTGTGTCCCAAAGGGTGAAGTCAGGTAGAAATTGCTCGAGGAAGCCCACCAGTTGTCATACTCTATTCATCTCGGTGGTACTAAGATGTATCAGGATTTGAAGCTTCACTTCTGGTGGCATGGTATGAAGAGGGCCATAGCGAGATTTGTGTCTCAGTGCTTGATCTGCCAGCAGGTGAAGGCAGAACATCAGAGAACCGCCGGGCGTCTTCATCCTCTTCCCATTCCAGAGTGGAAGTGGGAGCACATCACAGTGGATTTTGTGACCGCATTGCCGAGGAGTCCTAAGGATCACAATGCCATTTGGGTGATTGTGGATCGGTTGACGAAGAGTGCTCACTTCATTCCCTTCAAAGTTGGTCAGTCTACTGAGAGTCTCGCAGAGAAGTACATGCAAGAGATTGTCAAGCTTCATGGGGTTCCGGTCAGCATTGTATCTGACAGGGATACCAGATTCAGATCTCAGTTTTGGGAGAGCCTTCAGAGCAGCCTTGGGAGCAAATTGAAGTATAGTACAACTTTCCATCCCCAGAGAAATGGGCGGTCAGAAAGGACCATTCAGACATTAGAGGACATATTGAGGTCCAGTGTGCTACAGTCTAGAGGGTCTTGGGAGGATCACCTGCACTTAGTAGAGTTCTCGTACAACAACAGATATCAAGCAAGTCTTAAGGCTTCACTGTACGCGGCATTATATGGTCAGAAGTGTAGGTTACCAGTGTGCTGGGATGACATTGGTGAGAGGAAGCTGTTGGGTCCGGAGTTCATCACCAGGATTGTCGATACAGTGACTCAGATTAGGAAGCATCTTCTGGCAGCACAGGTTAGGTAGAGGAAATGGGCAGATGTCCATAGAAGTCCCTTGGAATTTGCAGTGGGAGAACATGTATTCCTTAAGGTATCACGATGGAGAGGCATTATTAGGTTTGGAGGTGGAGGTAAGCTAAGCCCTAGGTTCATCGGGCCATTCGATATTGTGGAGCGAGTAGGCAAGGTGGCCAAACGACTTGCATTGCCGCCGACTCTATCTGGGGTGCATGATGTATTTCATGTCTCCTAACTCAGGAGGTACATCAGGGATGAGATCCATGTGATTGATTATTCAGAGTTATCTGTGCAGCCGGATCTGTCTTGTGAGATTCCGCTAGTTACTAACTTGGACAGACGAGAGAAACTGTTGAAGAACAAGGTTTCAACCTGGTTCAGGTTTCTTGGAATCCTCACTCGCCGGGTGAGTCGACTTGGGAATTGGAGGAGGAGATCCAGAAGAAGTTTGCACATTTGTTCGAGTAGTCTCCTTGTTTTTCCTTTCTTTTGGAGTTGCCCTATGTACCACTTGTATGAATTTTCTGCTTGTTAGGTGGGTAGGATTGTGACCCCTATTCCCTGTATTTATATTTTCTGTGGTATTTCATTTTATTGTACTCTATTTATCAATTCGAAATCCTGTATTTTATTTCCAGTTCTAATAAAAAATTCTTTTGATTTTGACTCAATTTTGTGCCCAATCTACTTCATTGCATTGTTCTTATCAGCCCTAAATTGATTTTCTTCATGATGAATTGACTGATTCAATTCATCTAATTCTTGTAGCCTAATTATATTAATTTTTGACTCAATCTCCTTCTGGATCCTATTCAAACCCGCTATCCAATAACCCTAAACCCAATAACCCTAATAATTTAAACCATAACCTAATCACCCCTACCCTATTACTATTGAAACCCATCTCATCAGCACCGCTATTCCCGCTCCTTCTCCTTCTCCGTTCGTTTTTCCCAACCCAACTCTCGACCCCGAGCACCTCGTCGCCGCCTTCCCTCGAACCCATCTCCCCATCATCCTCGTCACCTTGCTCTCATGAGCCCATCACCTCACCTTACCACCGAAACCTTTACCCACCACCTTGTGCTTCACCCTCGTCATCATCCCCTACCACTGCCTTGCCATTGCCGAATCCCCGAGCTTCTGCCAATACCAGTCACCATCACTTCCCCTGTTTCCCCTCCAAAACAGAGCCTCATTGCCACTCCCATCTCCATCGACTGCCCTCCCAATCGAGGCCCTCGACGTTGCCGCTGCCTCACCATCGTAGCCACAGTCAAAGCCTCCCATTGCCATCGCCACTGTTTGATCGGGGGGGACTGAACTTCAAATCTCAGCCATTCGATCTCCTCGCGATCGTCACCATCATTAGATCAGAACAATCTTGGCCTCCCGATCTCCCTCACAATTCGGATCGTCATCAGATCATCATCATTAGGGCGCCAGCTATCCGAATCGTCCAATCTGATCAAGATTTGGACCATCATCATCTTCATCATCAGTGGGTAGATTTAGACCATCCGATTCTCTAATCATCTTGATCATCAGATTAGAGCGATCTTGGCCTTCTGATCTCCTTGTGATTTGGATCATCATCATCATCAAGTCAGATCATCTTCATCATCCACTCCAGATCAGATCCCAGCCATCGATCTTTCTCGATCTTGATCGCCATCAAGATCCGCACCAATCTGATCCATCCGATCTCGATCGTCGATCAACATTCCCATCCAATCAAGGCAAGTATCTTCTTGTACAATTCGTTGTTCTAGTACCAGCTTTTATTTGAAAATACTGCAGGTAGATTGTAGTTGTGACTCACCTTTGGTTTATCATTGATGACCTCATTTTTACTCGTTGCCGTCTTATGAATTCCATGATCATGAGAATCACAATCTTTCGTCACAACTAGGTAGATCTATTTATTATTTAATTATTTGAATACATGAATTTAAGAATCATCTTGACTTGTAGATGTATGTTTGTATAATGCATGTGTTGATTTTACTCTTTTTTGAGTTGAGAATAGCCATGGGCCTTGATTTATTACTTGTGAGCGCTGATTTGTATCACACATTAATTTAGACTCATAATAGTTACTAATCATGTCACTTTTTATATAAAAGAAACCACTTATGTTGTTGTTCCTGTTTTTGCCTATTTTTTTCACCCTGATAACGTCAGAATCTTGACTTGAGTTATAAACATGAAATGTAGCCCCAGATGTCTAGTTTATTATCCTTTTAAAGGAATTAAATTCTGAGTTATAGTTTGTAAATTATCACTGTTTTAGTGCTGCTGTGTCTTAAATTTCAGATTCATAAATTGCTGCGTCACTTTGTTTTACAAATTAAATAAACTATGCTACCTGTAAGATAATGACTAGAAATTTTACATGCTCAGACTCGACATACTAGAGGATCTTCCCTAATTTTCCTGAAATTAATTGATGAAGTTTCAGACCAGTTTCATGTTTCTAAACACAACTTTACAAATTCTGGCTGAACACAAATTCTGTGTAGTTTGCTATTTTGACACCAGTTACTATAACTTTTATGTATCTTGTTTATATGCACTGGAACCGATAGAGAGTATAGTTTCTAGATTTTCTGACGGATCCAGATTTTCGTTCTTTTAGCAACGAGAATCTTAGTTATGGTGTAGCAGCTTCTTGCTGTCCAGAATTGGAATTCTCGTCATTTTTGATAATTATATTTAGTTTGATACTCAAATATGCTTTCTATCTAGCCTGAACTTTTTTCCTGTTCTTGATCATGTTTACTTGCCATGTTTTGAACACTTTCATGCCTGTTTGATAATAATAATAAATAACAAGCTGGGGTTAAGGGAAAGACTATAGTAGTGGACAATATAGGTAAGTGTACTCGGAAGGGGGCCCGTGTTTCCCATGATTTTAAGTTAAATGGAACTAAGTTTCACGTAGAACTTAGTGCCATGACGCGGGGGGGCCTGGGGGGGGGGGGGTGACGGGGGCCACCTTTAGTGCTTGCAGGGATTACCTCTAGTGCCCATTATATGATTACATGATAGGTGTTGCAATCAGATGGAACTAAGTGCCATGTAGAACTAAGTGCCACGTCAGGGGTTGACAGGGGCCACCTGTAGTGCCTGCGGGGGTCACCTCTAGTTTCCATGGTTTGACCACATGCTCGTATTTCCTACAAGACCTTAGTACACAGCATTATAATATCCACCAGTAGGTCTAAACGTAACTTGTTTGTAAGTAGCAATCATGTGGTAAATAATTGGAACGCATGAAGTGCTACCTAGATAGAATTAAACAGTAGACTTAAGAATAACTTGTTACTTGTACACACTTGACACCTGCCTCGCATATTACTTGATACTTGTTACTTGATACAACTACATGCTCACTTGTTACCTATTCCTGCTACTTGTATTTGTTACCCAATCATGTTACTTGATTTTTTTTACTTGCTAGCTAGTCTCTTGAACTTCACTACTTATTGCATCCATGTCATATCATGTAGTATACTCTTGATTCCAAATCATGTTTCACATTTTCTTGCACCAGTTTTCATACCCCTTGCTTGTACTACTTGCGGTTCGTAACTTGCACTAACGGGCGTCTGTCTTTGTTGTTCTATTTTTCTCCTACATGATATATATACAGGTTTTGGAGATCAATTGCCTGCAAGAGTTGGTGAGCAAATATTTTATGCTTCGCTTGGGAAAACTTGCGTTAGTTATTTTGTGTTTGAGTTTATCTAATTCTTGTTGCTACTTAAAACATGTAACAGGCTTGTAGTCCCAAAGTTTTTACTTTTGATCCAGATCTTGAATTTATTTGGGATATTTATATTTTCTTCAAATGATTTTTGTTGATTAATGAATTATTCATGCATGCGTGGTTGAGTGTATTTTGTTATATTTCTTGTTATGATGCTGAGTCGATCCTATAACTTATGAATGATGAAAATTATTCGCTAGGCTTTGTCACGTACTCCTATTCCGTATTCTTTTTGGGAAGCGGGGCGTGAAACTTAAGGTGTTGGAGAGTCACCTAGTGAGGAGCGGATTGAGCTCATCTGACCTTTGTATGTTTTTTGTTTCTTTTTGCATCCTACTTCTTTGCATCATTCTAACAATTTTTTTTTTGTTGAAGTGATGCTCGATGAAAAGGAAATCGAAGCTTGGCGAACCGCCCTGGCCAAGAAGAAGGTTGCTGAACAACCAAAGGGAAAGAAGAGGCCTTCGACTTCAGCCTCCGACAGGTCTTCGGAAGGGAAGGCTAAGGGGTCATGGGCGTTGTCCATCCCCGACTCTGCCGATTCATCGAAGGTAGCTCTGAGCTTGACTGCCCTCAAGGTAGATGAGCTTGCCAAGTCTGCCCTTCCTCTAATTCATCCCCAGGATAAGAGCCTCCTCGGGGACAAGACCGAGGAAACATGGAAGCCTAACTAGGCCATCAAGGTGGCAGACTCGATAATAGACGGCCCAATCGCCCTGAATGTCGTGTACAACCTCGCTTGCCCCGCCCTATGACAGGAAGTGTCTCACCACCAGGACATGTGACTCAAGCGAATGTGGTGGTAAGCATCTGACCCACAACGAGTCCAAATTGTTGTCTTTGAATTATTCTAAGTGTCTGTCTTTGGTTTCACCGGCGACTATGCAAAGGGCAGAGCTGAGGAGACAATATGAACACGAGCTCAAGAACGCCAATTGGAGGGCAACTCGGGTCAAGAGAGAGTATAAGTGTCACCACCGCTTCCCATTATACGGGAAAACAGGCACGTATCTGAGGCCCAGCGAATGATATAAGCATGCCAACTCATATCATCCATAAGTTGTACAATGCCAGTAAGATCAACAATACAATAATAATCAAAGAACAAGAATATAATACAATAACCAATATCTGGAATACAAGAACTTACCAAATAGCCCGAAAGTATGCAATGCAGTAACAGTTCGACGAGTTCTTTCAGTAACCCATCGCTGTACCTGTATAACATAACTCAAAAGAAAGATGGACGGAGTACCTGTTAGAGCAAGCTATGGGCCGCAAGCAGTACAAGCAAAATAGGAACGAGAATAAGGTATAACAGGAAAAACAATAAAAACTGGCAATGTAACTATTATACATCATGATCAAGTGTAATGCAAGTGACAATTGGAACAAGTCTCAAAATATAACTAATCTGGAACAAGGAATCATGTAACAAGAAACATGTCGTGTAAAGGAGAATAATGCAAACTTGTAACAGGAGTCATGTAAACTTGTAAAATGGATCATGTAATCTTGTAATCAAGAATCATGTAACTTGTCAACCAGAATCATGTAAACTTGTAATAGGTAACATATAACTTGTAAACATGAACCATCTAACTTGCAACCATGAATCATGCACGTATTCAGTGTTAATCTCAAGTTTAGCAATTTTTAATAAATCCTAACTAATGCACGCAATCATGCGTCCCATACCACAGGTTCGGATGCATACAATAAAGTTAACGTTTAGACTCTAATAGTGAATTCTATAGGGTCATGTACTCGGGTCTTCCAGTGACACTAACAGGAATCATATCATATCATATCATATCATATCGTATCGTATCATGTAACCAGGAATCATATCATATCATGTAAACATATACAGTGTCACTATTACGAGAAACACGGGTCTTCTTCTGAGTACACATTTTTTATATTGTCCACCATTAGATTCTTTCCCTTATTACCCCGGCTTGTTATACATTTTACAATAATTCTCATGAACATGCACAATGAGAATGGGTGTCCGCCAAGGATTATTTTCATGCCCCGCTTCTCAAAAAAGAATACGGAATACGGATACGTGACTAAGCCCAGCGAATAATTTTCATCATCCATAAGCTGTTCAAGAATCTTTACAACATTTCACAAGAATAATCAAGTCAAAAGCAAAAGAATCAACCAAGCATGCACATATGAACCAAATTACCAACAAGAATACTTGAAACCAAAATATATTAATCTCAAATAATCCAGATCTGAATCTGGTGTGGGGGTAAACAGATAGTATTTGTGGATTCTTGGAAAACTTGAATAGCAAACCTGAACCTGCTCTGTCGGAGTTTGACCGCTGACTCCCGCTGTTCACCTACAAAAAGTGCGAGACACCGGGGTTGATCCCGGCGATGCACCCTCCGACGCTCAAGTCAGTAATCAGGAAGATTATGAAAGAGCGTAAATTGGCAAAAGATTGATTACCTCCTAATGGTGGTGGATGGGGTGTATTTATAGCCGCCTTTGGGATCGAATTAGGCATGTAATCCCTGTGTTTAGATAAGGAATGTAATCCCTAATTCCCAATGAAAGGATAGATATGAATCAGGGCCGTTGATTAGGATTAATCAGAAACCCCTAATTCTATCCTGTTGGACCGGGTTTGCAGCGGGTAAAAACCCGTACCCTGTTGGAGGCAGATCCGTTCGCGGGTTAATGGGTCTTTGAGGAGGAGACCCAGTACCTGCTTCGGACCCATTGGTAGACAAAATTACCATTTTACCCCTAGGCTTTAAGATTCGTTCCTGATTTGGATGGTTCTGATTTAATCCCATTTTTAGCCATATCACGAGCCCCCCACTCCCGAAGACTGAGTTTGATCAGCCTTTGAGGAGTAGTTTTACTGTTTCAATGGCTTGCGGAGGTGTATCGGAGTCCGAATGGGAGGTTTCGAATCTTTGCAGGTGGCAGTATGGTGATTTTCTAAGTTAGTTGCGTGTTCTGAGTTGTTCTTGAGCTCTTCTGAACATTTGGCAATTTTTATCTATTTTTTCGGAATATTTACTTAATTTTGCGAAGTGTCGATTCGTCGTTCGGGGGTCTTAACAAATTGTCCTAGGCGATAATTATGTACTCGGGGGCCCAAAAATATTTCTCCGACTTTATAATTATTTTCTAGGATTTTAAATTAATTTTCCCACATTTTTAATTATTTTTTCGCAATTTTTAAATAAATAAAACGATTTTAATAAATAAAATTTTAATTTTAAATACCGAATTATGGCGTGGCGCGATATGGACCGTTGATCTTGTGCGGGCACGAATTTCTGAAAGATCGGATGGACACGGTCGCTTCGGCAGCAATTTCTCCGCTTTTGCGGGTCGGATGGGCACTTGCTCGGAATCCGAGCGAAGTGGCTCGGATTTTCTCTCACACGAGTGGCTCGGATCGCTAGTCGCTCGGCTTGGAGTTCTGAGTGACATGGAGCGATCTGAGCCGTCGGATCTCGGTGCGAATCTCGAGGCAGGCACAGTTCCCAAGAAAACACTATCTTGTCGTTTAGTGGACGTGGCATAATCTGGACCGTCCATCATCTCAGGCGCGATTTTCGCAATGATCAAACGGTTGGAGATGCTCGGCAGCGTTATTCTTCACTTTCGAGGGTCGGATTGGCACTTGCTCGGAATCCGAGCGAAGTGGCTCGGTTTTTCCCTTGTGCGAGTGGCTCGGATCGCTAGTCGCTCGACTCGGATTTCCGAGTGACGTGGAGCGATCTGAGCCGTCGGATCTCGGCGCGAATCTCGAGGCGGGCACAGTTCCCAAAAAAATACTATCTTGTCGTTTAGTGGTGCTGGCATGATCTGAGCCGTCCGATCAAAATCTTACGCGAATTTTGAGGGGAAAGTTGTTTTTCTCAAATTCGTGGCTCGGATTGGCATTTGCTCAGAATCCGAGCTATTCTCCTGACTGTTGAGGTCGGATCGCCTGTCACTCGGATTTTGTTTCCGAGGGACGTGGGGCGATCAGAGCCATTGGATGATGGCACAGATCTCGAGGCTGGCTCAGCTCTCAAGAAAACACTATCTTGTCATTTAGTGGCGCTGGCATGATCTGTGCCGTCCGATCGAAATCTTACGCGAATTTTGAGGGGAAAGTCGTTTTTCTCAAATTCGTGGCTCGGATTGGCACTTGCTCGGAATCCGAGCTATCCTCTTGATTGTTGAGGTCGGATCGCTTGTCGCTCGAATTTTGTTTCCGAGGGACGTGGGGCGATTGGAGCCGTTGGATGATGGCACAGATCTCGAGACTGGCTCAGTTCCCAAGAAAACACTATCTTGTCGTTTAGTAGCGCTGGCATGATCTGAGCCGTCTGGTCGAAATCTTACGCGAATTTGTGGGGAAAGTCATTTTCCTCCAATTCGGAGCTCGGATTGGCACTTGCTCAGAATCTGAGCTATCCTCCTGGTTGTTGAGGTCGGATCGCCTGTCGCTCGGATTTTGATTCCGAGGGTCGTGGGGCGGTCGGAGCTGTTTTACTTGTATCGAAACGTCGCTTCCTTTGCCAACAGTTGCCGCTCTTTCGTTACTTAGTCGTTTGGGCTTTTGTAACGCTTCAAGGGAGGCCCAAGAGTTGCGCCCTTACGTTACAAAGCCGAGGCGTCTCTTTTACTATAAGTTTTCACCCCCTCAACACTTAACCTCATTTCTCACTTTCACTTTCTCACTCTTGCTTTTACTCTTTAGCGGCGAAGTTTTTGGCGCTTGGGCGGTGCTGTTAGTTGTCGCGGCAAGGCGTTTTAAGCTTCGGCGATCTTTTCCGACCGTACTAGTCACTTCAAGGTCAGTCTCTCTCCTCATTTTTGTAAAATGGTTAAAATTTCTTTCCACGGACGAGACCCCCTCCTCGGACCTAGGCATCAGCCGAGCGGTGAGGCCGAGCAAGGGTGATCGGAAGGAGGTCGTTGAGCCGACCGAAGAGACAACGGTCAGGCCGAGTACAGATGAGGAGGTTGCCGAGCCTCTCCAGGAGGAAATGGTTCGAGCCAGCAAGGGCAAGGGGGTGGTGATGATAATCGAGCGCCCGAAGACTGCAGGGGAGTTGGGTCGGCACCCTGAGCATCTTGTCTAGTGTAGGCGGTGTGCGGAGCTACTCCGGGGATTTGCTGGAGAAGGTGACGCAGGGGACCGCCAAGTCGATTGAGGAGAACGAGCCGAGGGAGACTTCCGAGGTAGATCAGATTTCCTCGATCTTAACCGAGGCGGATTTGCATCGGATTCAGAGTGGGTTTCGGATCCCTGCGGAGTATGCCCTCCTTCTCCTCGGCCCTGGCGTCCGAGCGTGCACGTCTTCTTCGGCCGATGTTTGCATATTCCCTGCCGATGCTCTGCACGCCGGTCTTCGGCTGCCATTGCACCCTTTCGTAATCGAGGTGCTGCAATGGTACGGCTTGAGCCCAGCCCAGTGGATGCCGAACACTTGGCGGCACGTGATGGCCTTCGCTCTTCAATTCCAGGAGGTCGGCACGCAGCCCTCGATGTTCCTTCTACGAAGTCTCTACCGACCCTGCCAGATGAACAAGAACGAGCAGAGGTACTATCTCTCGCCGAGGAAGGGCGTGAAGCTTATCGAGAACCCTGGACTCGATCAAGCACCTGGAAAGAGAAGTATTTCCTCGTCCGGGCTCCCGAGCCGTGGGTCATCCCGACAGCATGGCTGAGGGACGAGGTTCCGAAACGGGCGAAGAAGGAGCCCGTGCTCAGTAACGAGGAGGCAGAGATTGTAGAAAAGCTCCTCGGTCTTCCGACCCTCAACTACAAGGACATTACCGAGGAGGTCCTATTCCGAGGGGGTCTCAGTCCGATCGATCCTAGTACGCTTCTCTTTTTCTTTTCTTTGCTTTGTCTTTGAGTTTAAAAAACTTTTCTAACTTTTTTCGCTCGGTCTTTGCAGAAACCCATGGCATGGACTACAAGGGTCTGATGGCTAAGGCCTGGGCGGCTAAGGAGCAGGAGGCGAGGAAGAGAAAGAGGACCGTGTCTGGACCCCAAGGCGGCCGAGCGCCCAAGATCCCCTTGGTCTCTCCGACCATCGATCGGCAGGTTGTCAAGGCTCCTCCAGTCGAGCCCGATCAAGGCCTCATCATGCCGTCTGCCCCACCTACCTCAGATGCGCCGACCCAAACGGCGCGAATAGATGCTCCAGGGTCTTCGGGCGGAGCGTTCAACATGAGCGCAGCACTGGCTCTCGATGTCCCGCCCCTCACTGCCGAGGCAGAGACAATCCTGACCGAGGAGCACAAGCGCATCTTCGTCCCTGATTGGCGGGTGATGAAGGTCGATGGGTTCCTAGGGGACTGGCAACATTTGCATGCAGGCGGTGAAGCCGACCCCTAAAGACCGAGCGGCGCTCAAGGCGAGCGAAGTTGGTGACGCTGCGATGCAGATTGCTCGGAACACCATGTCGGTAAGTACTAGAGGACTTTCTTCAAAATTTTTCCATGTTTTTGTGCTCGTGCTTAACTGCTTTTTTTATGGCTTGTAGACCCTCTGCCACTTCAATTATTTGCTCGAGGAGTTCGCGAGCAAGGAAAATGAGATGACTGTTCTGAACGACCGGGAACGGTCAGAGCGGTCTAAGGCGGTAAAACAGCTGGAGGCCGAGCAGGTGCATTCCGCTTCGCTCGAGGCCGAAGTTGCCGACCTAAGGGCTAAGCTCGCCGAGGCACTGAGGAGCTCGGCCGCCGAGGCTTCCAAGGTCGAGACCCTGGAAAAGGAGACAGCTCGACTGGAAGGGGAGCTGTCTAAGGCCCTGAAGGCATCGGAGGAGGCCCTGAGCGATCATGCGTCGAAGGTGGCGGTCGCGGAGCAGGCGGTTCGGGACGAGGCCGAGGCTCACATGTTGACCAACATGGAGGAGGTGTACGCCTGAGCGTTGAAGCATGTCGCCGCTCGGAACCCTGGATTTGACGTCTCGTCCTACTACTTCTACGACCCCGTAGAGGGTGAGGAAGAGCTGCCCTTGGCCGAGCTCGCTCCAAGGCAGAAGGGCGAAGACTCCAAAGACGAGGGGGGCGCCGAGCGTGCGATTGTACCCGTGCCGAACGATGATGAGGTCGACCCCTGACTTTGTCGCCTCTTCTCATTTTCTTGTTCTTCTTTTTTGTAATGCCTAACTGCGGATTGGCCACCACTTTTTGTAAATCTTGGACTTTTAATGAAACGGTTTCCTTTTTGGTGTTTTGGCTGAATATTACGAAATTTCGCAAAGTGTTCAACTCTTTTTGCTCGGATTGTGTCCTTAAGTATTGAAGACTTCTTTTGATATTCCTCCACTTTTCATGTCGAGTTGGGTCCGATTACGGAGGTATCCCATCTTTGTATTGAGCTGAAGAAAGCGAAGCGGGCTCTTTCTCGCAGTCGGGATAACTCGTTTTACGACTTCTTGAAATTTGAGGACATCAAAGCAACTGCAAGATGGTATTTTCGCGAGTTGAGGCAACTGTGGAAGCAACCTCGAGAGACTCGTCTCGAAGGCGAGATAGAGTTGCTCCGTAAGGAGCTCTTCGATGTCGACCAAAGGAATAGTGAACTACTGGCGGAGGTTCGTCATTTGGAGGTAACGATGAAAGAACATTCGGCGGAGGAAGAGGAGTTAGCTTCGAGCGTGGGGAAGTTGATGTCCAAGCGCGATGAGTTGACGGCAAGAATTGACAAACTGAGGAGGATCACGATCGACAGGGGTATCGAGTTGACTCATTTCTATCGTATTGTGGCCGATAGCACTAACGTCGCAGGCTCGTCTAAACTTCCCCGTTTCAAAGTATCGGTGGAGGGCAATATTCTGAGAGATAGGATCGTCGAGCTAGAGGAGGAGATTACAACACTGAAACCTCAGCCCGTAAGGACCAATGTTCGCAGTACGTCATGTACTCGCGAAGAAAGCGAAAGAGGAATCTCGTTCTACGAACTTGCAACTCGTTCGCCTGCCGTTAGGTGGAGCCCAGCTGACGCTCAGAGTGGTGTAGCTATTTCATCTAGTGGCACCTCGGTTGGGGCCACAGCTAGAATCAGCGGCGAAGGAGGGTCTCGCTTTGCTAGTTTAGAGTCGAGCTCAGAGGTAAGGCGACGCTGCCCTCGTGTGTCTCTGAACCGAAGCGTTCCCCTTCCAAAGAAGCGCTAAACAAGTTGTATTATGTTCTTCAAGTTATTGTAAAACTCTGTTGTAGTGTCAGCCTTGTTTGGGCTCTTAATTCAAAAAAGTTTATTTTGCTTCTGATGTTCGAATGCTGCGTTGGCTGGTATTAGTTTAAGTATAACTCCTCCAACTTTTGACAACTACTCAAAATCAGAAGCAAATCTTCCTTCTTATGGACGAACCACTTTTGGCTTGCTTAATAGCGAGCTTGAAAAGTGGAGTCGAGCCAAGTGTTGGACTCCAAACTCGTCGTTAGAGTTTGTTCAACGGTTGTGGGAGCAATTCTGAATGGCGAACCACTTCTAGCCCGCTTAAGAGCGAGCTTGCAAAGCGGAATTGAGCCAAGTGTTGGACTCCGAACTCGTCGTTAGAGTTTGTTCAGCGGTTGTGGGAGCAATTCTGAATGGCGTACCCCTTCTAGCCCGCTTAAGAGCGAGCTTGCGAAGAGGAGTCGAGCCAAGTGATGGACTTCGAACTTGTCGTTAAGGTGAAGAGTAAAAGCAGAGAGAAATAAGCAATTTTACAAGTAAAATATGAAAAAACATTCTTTATTGATAACTAATAGTTGGCTGCTTCTAAGTTGCGAGCCGTTATTACATAGGAGAAATAAAGGGAAAATATACAAGTAAAAGGAGAGGAACGGTTCGACATCCCAGAATACTTAGGGAGGCGTTAAAGCGCTCTCTCAGTATTTCAAAAGATGGTCGGCATTCCAAGTCCTGAGGATTTCTCTGCCTTCGAGGTCTTCTAGACAATATGTCCCGGGCCGAACTACTTTGGAGATCTTGTAGGGTGCCTCCCAATTTGGAGCTAGTTTACTCTTCTGACTAGGAAAGGAGATTGCTAACTTTCTGAGGACCAAGTCCCCTTCTTTGAGGTCGGTAGGACGGACTCTCTCATTATAGGCCAGCTCGATCCTTCTCCGGTAGCTTTGTTGACGAATGGTAGCTCTTTCACAGAGCTCATCGATCAAGTCCAGATTTGCTCGGAGATATCTGGCATTCTGCTCTTCTTCGTAGGCAAGAAGGCGAGGAGAAGGTATGCTGACTTCCAATGGGATCACAGCCTCGGACCCATACGTGAGGTTTAATGGGGACTCTCCTGTGGGGGTCCGTTTCGTGGTGCGGTAGTTCCACAGCACGTTAGGGAGCAGATCGACCCATAAGCCTTTAGAGCACTTATTCAGCCTTTTCTTAATACCGGAGAGGATCTGTCGGTTAGCATTCTCCACTTGACCATTCGACTGTGGATGGGAGACGGAGGAGAAACGTTGTTGGATGGCGAGGTCTTCACATAGAGCTAGAAAGGCAGCCCCGGTAAATTGGGTTCCGTTGTCTGTTATGAGGACTCGAGGGACACCGAATTGGCAGATAACGTTCTTGTAGAAGAACTGAAGTACTTTGTTCTCGGTGATTGTGGCCAAGGGCTCGGTCTCTATCCACTTCGAGAAGTAGTCGATTGCCACGACTAAGAATTTGAGCTCGCCGGGAGCTGGTGGGAATGGCCCTAGTAAATCTATCCCCCACATTGTGAAAGGGATAGGACTTGATAGGGAGGTGAGTGGAGCTTGTGGGAGGCGACGGACGTTGGAGTACTTCTGACAAGAGCTGCATTTCCGAACGTGTCGTTCGGCGTCTTGTAAGAGGGTAGGCCAGAAATAAACATAATTCAACACCTTCCGAGCAAGAGACCTGGACCTTGAATGTGCCTCGCCTATGCCTTCGTGAAACTCTTGCAAGGCGTATGTGGCTTGTTCGGGGGAGAGGCACTTCAGATAAGGTCTGCCGTCAATCTGTGTGAAGGAGCGTTTTTACAAGATTCCCTCAACCAGGGTGTACCGCTCTGCTCTGGTCCTAACTCGACGAGCTTCCTTAGGGTCTTCGGGCAGGAGCCCATCCCTTAGGAATTCTACCAGGAGTTTCATCCAATTATCTTGAAGCAGGACAGGTAGCGACTCCATCGAGTCGGAAGTTTCATCTTCTATACTTGGCTTCAGGAGCACCTCGATCAAGATGGTCTGCTCGAGACCTTGGAGGGAGGAGGAGGCTAGCTTGGAGAGGGCATCGGCTTGGGAATTCTCTTCTTGGGGGATTTGCTGGATTAGAGCTTCTTCAAATAGGGCCATGAGATTCCTGACCTTGGCTAGGTACTTAGCCATTCAGTCATCTCGTGCCTCGTACTCGCCTAAGACCTGATTTACGACCAGCTGAGAGTCGCTAAAGATCTGGAGGCGCTGTGCCCCTGCCTTGCGAGCCATTCTGAGGCGAGCTATGAGTGCTTCATATTCTGCTTCATTGTTAGAGGCCTTGAAGTTGATGCGGAGGGAGTATTGGAGGACGAAATCATCTGGGCCGGCCAGAATGACCCTGGCTCTGCTTTCCTCATTACAAGAAGATCCATCTACATATACTGTCCAAATAGGAGGTCCATTTGACGCTTGACTGACCTTGGAAATGGTGCTTTCAACTATGAATTCAGCTAAGGCCTGAGCCTTGATCGCGGTACGAGGCTGATATGTTATATCATGCTGGCTCAGCTCGATAGACCACTTCATGAGACGACCGGAAGTCTCCGGCTTGTGGAGGACTTGTTTCAGCAGTTGGTCGGTAAGAACGACCACCGAATGAGACTGGAAATATGGGCGAAGCTTTCTTCCGGCCATGACTAAGGCGTATGCCATCTTCTCTATCCTCGGGTAGCGGAGCTCGGCATCCCGAAGTACCTTGCTCACGTAATAGATGGGCTTTTGAGTCTCATCTTCTTCCCTCACGAGGACGGCGCTGAGGGTCTGCTCGGAGGCGGCTAAGTAGAGGTAGAGGGCTTCCCCGAGAACAGGTTTGCGGAGAAGAGGAGGATTGACTAAGTAAGCCTTTAGCTAGTCGAATGAGTCTTGTTGTTGCTGACCCCACTCGAAGCCTTTAGCCCCCATGAGAGCTTTGAAGAAGGGAAGACACTTCTCCTCTGACTGGGAAAGAAAGCACCCAATGGCTGCTAGGCGACCCGTTAGCTTCTGAACCTCTTTAACATTCTTCGGGGGCGCCATGTCTAATATTGCTTTGATCTTTTCGGGGTTGGCCTCGATTCCTCTTTGGCTGACCATAAAGCCTAGGAATTTTCCCGACGAGTCCCCGAACGCACACTTGTTCGGATTAAGTCTCATATTGTGCTCGCTGAGTACGTCGAACGCCTCTTGCAGATCAGCCACATGATCGTCCCCGTGGATGCTCTTCACAAGCATATCGTCAACATATACCACCATATTTCAGCCGATTAATGTGCTTGAAAGACCTTGTTGACGAGGCGTTGATAAGTGGTACCTACATTCTTCAAACCGAAGGGCATTACCCTGTAGCAGTAGAGGCCCTGATCGGTTACAAAGGAGGTTTTCGGGATATCTGGGGAAACATACGAATCTGATTGTAGCCTAAGAAGGCGTCCATGAAGCTGAAGAGTTCATGGCCCGAAGTGGCATCAATCAAAGTATCGATGCTTGGAAGGGGGAACAGATCTTTGGGGCATGCCTTGTTGAGGTCGGTAAAGTCGATGCAGATCCTCTAGGTCCCGTTGGACTTCTTTACCATGACTACATTCGAGAGCCATTCGGGATAATTGACCTCTTGTATGAACCGAGCCTTCAAGAGCTTGTCCACCTCTTCTTTTATAGCTTGCTGGAGCTCGGGAGCGAACTTGCGCCTCTTCTGTTGGACCGGTTTGGACCCCGGTGCAATGCTGAGGTGGTGGACTAGAAGCTCTTCGAAGATCCCTGGCATGTCCGCAGCGGACCAAGCAAAGAGGTCGCGGTTCCTTCGGATGCACTGGACTATGTCGGAGCATAGGGCAGATGGGAGGGTCTTGCTAACAAAGAACTTTTGGCTCGGTTCCTGCTCAGAGAAGAGCACTTCCTCCAATTCATCCACCGGCTCGGACATTGGTCGGACATTCTCTTGAGGTATTTCAAGTGTTTCGAGGGAGAGGACTGGACCCCCTGTTGAAGTCATATAGCACTTGCGGGCTATCTCTTGACTGCCTTTTACTTCCTCTACCCCTGCCCGGGTGGGGAATTTCATCTTGAGGTGATATGCCGAAGGAACGGCTTCTAGGGCAGTTAGGCCGGGTCAGCCTAGGATCACATTATACGCAGCTGGGACATCAACGACCGTAAAGTCCATCGGCTCCGTCCGGATAGTAGGAGTTTTGCCAGCAGTTACATCGAGGGTGATTACCCCTTCAATATTTACTGGCACTCCCGTGAACCCATGGAGTGTGTAGCCGGCGGGCTTAAGTCTGTCCCGGGATAATTTGAGGCCTTTGAAGGCGGCGAGGAAGAGGATGTTAAAGGAGCTGCCATTGTCCACCAGGATCCTTTCCACTTTAAAGTTCTCAATATGAAGGTTGATGACAAGTGCGTCACAATGGGGGGTTCGGACACCCTCAAGGTCTTCATCTTTGTATTTTTGGAGAAGCTTTGGTGCGGACAGTGGCCCCGACCCTCAGCCGGGGGAACGGCTCGGTAGTAGGCGGGAGTGAAGTGGTGATGGGAGGCTAGGCTCGGATTTGGAGGCTCGAATCCTGAGGTCTCGTGTACCTGCACTCGGTCTAGAAATAACGGGGTTGGTCCCGATGGCAGACCTTCTGACAATCTAGTCAGCTACTGAAAAGAGTAACGGTAACTAGGGTTTGAGGGGGAAAGATTGATTACCTGGTGAAGGGGTAGAGGGTCTGGTATTTATAGAAGAAGCCAACCGGGTCTGGTCCCGTTTGGGACCGGGTCTGGACCCGGTTGCCCGTAGGTCTGGAGTGGCAGAAGCCCAAGCGGTATAAGGCTGACGTGGCACGGGCTCGGGGCGGTTTAGGGCTGACATAGCGTAGGCCTGGGTGGTTTCCAGGCTGACATGGCAGACCCGGATGATCCGATGGTGAACGCTCCTTAAGGAGATCCTGTGGCCCAGAGGGGCCATGTCATCTGACCCATATCAATACGCATTAATTTCCTATTACCTACCTAATATAAACCCCAGACTGATACCTGTTGTGCCTACCAAAATCAATAACCATCCCAAACCCATTAACTACTTTACCCCCCACACCCGTTATCCTAAGATGTGCTGCCTCCCTACAACCGAACCCTAAATTTCCTATATATATATCACCTACTTATCACCCCCATGCACTATGTATTCCCCCTAGCCGCCATCAAAAGTATTTTTCCCTTGGTTCTGTTGCACTCCTGGCCTCTCCTAAACCCTACCGTCGACCGTTCTCTCTCCCTCTCTTCCTCGTACTCTCGAGGTTGAGTGTGTGTGCGTGGTTATTCGTTCGTAGGTTTGTACGTGTGTGATTCGTGATTTGCTTTGGATCGTGGATTTTTGTTCGTGGGTTTTGTTCGTTGCCAGGATCCGTTCCCGTTATTCTTGATGTTATTCATTTTCATCTTCGATTAAGGCAAGTAACTTGTACTCAAATTTCTTTGTATGATACAAGTCAAAAATACCGCTTGTAGTGTAAAGCCAATTGGTACGGGTGCCTCCATTATGGTTCGGGAAAAAGGAGGTCGACTCGGGCAAAGGGTCCTTCCTCTAAGCTCTTCTTCTCTGTCTAACTGACCCAAGCGCCTCTCCATTTCGTGGAGACGGCGGTAGACAGCGTCATCTCTTCGAAGGTAACCAACCGAGCCTCTAGACTCATCTTCGTACGAGGGAGAGCGGGGGCTACGACGACGGTAGCTCCTGGAGCGGCGAGGACTAGGAATGTGCTGGGGGTTGCTAGGAGCTGGAGGAGTTAGGGATAGTTGGCAAGGACTTCGGACCCGTGGGGGAGTAGGGACCCTTTGGGTATTATTGTTGTTGGGTCGGAGGTTGAGAGCTTGCAACACTATTGCTTGGAATTGCTGGAACTCGGCATGGGTGATGGGTGCCTCATCGTTCCATGGATGTTGCCGACCGGCAGGGGAATGGGATCTTCTCCTGTGATGCTCGGGGGACTCTCTCCACCCTCTTCGGGTAGGGGACCTTCTGTAGTCTCGGCAGTGAGGAGATCACTCATTCGGACGTTGTTGGCGGGAGGCTCCCTCTCGGGCCCGCTTTTCATCCAGACGGCGGTGAAGATCCTCATCCTTCTACAGATTGAGGATGGTATTGCGAAGGTCGGAAGATCGGGGATTGTGGGAGGCCATAGAATCCGTAGAGGCATTGTGTATTAAGACGTGGTCCTGATGGAGAGGTTGTTTCTGCAGGTTGGGACGCGAGGCCCCTGCACCGGCATTTTGTGGACCGGGGGGACCCTTTAGGAGGTTGCTGATTCTGAAGAGGAGGCTGGTCCTGCTGGAGAGGGTCCTCAGCTTGTAGAGGAACCTGCCCCTGCTACTGAGCAGATTGGATGGGGACTTCCTGTTGCTGATCGACGGGGTTGGGTCCACGGTTGGACCCTCTGGATCTTACTTTTCTGGGAGGCATTGTAGCGCCCCGAATTTCTAATTTAATAACTTAGAAAATACGTGGCACAATTCCAGCATCAACTTCAATGTAATAGTACACATAGCCCAAAAACACAAATAATTTTATTCCAAACTTTTATTACAACAATCCTTTTCAAATGCAGCGGAAATACAAACACCTTGAATTACAACTTTTCTTTCTTCAACACCTCTTTACAAATTTTTACAAAAAGCTCTATTACATTAGTTTATCTCAAAACTATCTCAAGCATCCAAGCCTCCAGACTCTAAGCAACAACCTGTAACACATGAGGCTAGAGATGATCCCTAACCCCCAAACTAAAGGGGGTCAGCCATAAATGGTGTGAGTGATATAAAAACAAACAACATAATTTGATCATAAAACATAAAGTCATCATCAGCATGTATTAACCACAATGATAAATGAATGAGAAATAACAATGATGTAAAGGAAAACATCATGGAATGAAAACAACAAGTGATTCAAGTCTAAGTGTCAAGTGTAGGAAAACTTGAAAACACATGTATAAAACCAAGTTAAGAAAACACAATTCCATAGGCAACTAATCCCACTAAGGTGATGGAAAATAAAATTCTGGGTAATCCCTAAGTAGATAAAGAAATAATGACCAAATTTTCAGATCAAAATAATAGGTGTAGCTCAAGTATCAAAATAGTTTAATCAACAAAATCGGAGAGAAATGAAATCTGGAAACATAATGCACCTCTGTAGTAAAACCGTCATAAGTCACTCATACGAAAACGAAATCGAGCAATGTCAGAGGGGTGGAAAGCAAACGAATTTCTCTACAATTCATGTTTTATACCGAAATTACAAATGTGAACTTAGTATGGTCTAAAATACAATTGAAAACAGAACATCAACAAAATACAGATTTCCTCAAAAACCAAAATCAATCTAGATCCAACGGAACTAGATCCAAACAGAACCAAACTTGAAATCGAGTCTACCAAGTGTTCAAGCATCATGAATTAGGGTAATTAACATATCTAAAACAAGTCTACCACATGGTTCTCCATAAATACCAAAATTCTCACAAAAATCCCACATAGATGATCAAATCAAGAACGGGCAAAACCTAAGTTGTTTCATGTCAATATTGTGTCGTGAGGCAACTATGGTCAAATTACTATAGAGACAATATCAACAGGGGTTTCCCACACGAATTGTCTCTAGAACCAAACTACACTACAAGCGGTATTTTTGACTTGTATCATACAAAAAAATTTGAGTACAAGTTACTTGCCTTAATCGAAGATGAAAATGAATAACACCAAGAATAACGGGAACGGATCCTGGCAACGAACAAAACCCACGAACGAAAATCCACGATCCAAAGCAAATCACGAATCACACACGTACAAACCTACGAACGAATAACCACGCACACACACTCAACCTCGAGAGTACGAGGAAGAGAGGGAGAGAGAACGGTCGACGGTAGGGTTTAGGAGAGGCCAGGAGTGCAACAGAACCAAGGGAAAAATACTTTTGATGGCGGCTAGGGGGAATACATAGTGCATGGGGGTGATAAGTAGGTGATATATATATAGGAGATTTAGGGTTCGGTTGTAGGGAGGCAGCACATCTTAGGATAACGGGTGTGGGGGGTAAAGTAGGTAATGGGTTTGGGATGGTTATTGATTTTGGTAGGCACAACAGGTATGAGTCTGGGGTTTATATTAGGTAGGTAATAGGAAATTAATGCGTATTGATATGGGTCAGATGACATGGCCCCTCCTAGGCCATAGGATCTCCTTAAGGAGCGTTCACCATCGGATCATCCGGGTCTGCCATGTCAGCCTGGAAACCACCCAGGCCTACGCTATGTCAGCCCCAAACCGCCCCGAGCCTGTGCCACGTCAGCCCTATACCGCTTGGGCTTCTGCCACTCCAGACCTACGGGCAACCGGGTCCAGACCCGGTCCCAAACGGGACCAGACCCGGTTGGCTTCTTCTATAAATACCAGACCCTCTACCCCTTTACCAGGTAATCAATCTTTCCCCCTCAAACCCTAGTTACCGTTACTCTTTTCAGTAGCTGACTAGATTGTCAGAGGGTCTGCCATCGGGACCAACCCGTTATTTCTAGACCGAGTGCAGGTACACGAGACCTCAGGATTCGAGCCTCCAAATTCGAGCCTAGCCTCCCATCACCACTTCACTCCCGCCTACTACCGAGCCGTTCCCCCGGCTGAGGGTCGGGGCCACTGTCCGCACCAAAGCTTCTGCAAAAATACAAATCGAGAAGAACTCACACCTGGTGCATCCACACCCCCCAAAAACAAACTGCATCAGGTTAGCACCGTCTGTGGGAAACTTAGTGTAGACGCCGGCTCGAGCTCAGCCATCAACGATATCCCGTCCATCCGAGCTCACATGGCACCCAAGGCCAGGAGAGCTGTCACCTCCGCACGTCGCCAGGCTGAACAAGCTCCAATCACCCACCAGGAGTTCCAAGACTTCCGGAAAGAGATCATAGAAGCTATCCGGGGAACCCCCGTCGACGAGATGGTCCGCCGCTCTCACTCACGTTTAGATGCCGAGGCCAGTGCGTCCTGCGGCCCGATAGCCCTGCCGGAGTACGACGATGACATTTTGAAATGCATCCAAGAAATGGAAGACCGCCTCGACCATTTCGGCGACGGCGGTCCGAGGCTGACCCAGGGCCACAGGCCCACCCAACCTCTTTTCTCCACTGCCATCTTGCAGGAGAAAATACCCCAGAATTTTTGCCCCCCACAATTTGAGATTTATGACGGCGAGGGTGATCCTGCTAATCACATGGAGGGCTTCAAGACCCTCATGATGATTCAAAGCACATTGGATCCCCTCCTGTGTCGCGCCTTTCCTGCCACCCTCCGGGGTCCGGCTCGGGAATGGTTCTCCAAGCTCACCCCCAACTCCATCTACTCCTTCGACCAACTGGAGGGCAACTTCCTCCCACTTCGTGTCCAGCCAAAAGGATGAAAGGACGAGTGCATCCCTACTGGGCCTCCGACAGAAGGAAGGGGAGTCGCTCCGGCTGTTCGTCGAAGGTTCACCACTGAGGCGAGGTCGATCTCCTCCCTCGACCCAGAGGTCACCTCGGCAGCATTTCGACACAACGTCCGGTACGGTCAGCTGAAGGCTTCCCTGGAGAAGAAGCCTCCGATAGATTTTCCTAACCTCCTCAATCAGGTCGAAAAGTACATCCGGGCCGAGGAGGCTCTGAATCCAGAGGACCCCAAAGAAATATCCGGAAAGGGGAAATGCAAGGCCGATGAGGCAGAGCCAACAAAGAAGGTCCCAAAAGACGGGGGCATCACGAAAAGGGTCCCTCCGGTCCCCCACTTCGAGAGGTACACTCTGTTGACACAGAACGTATCATCTATCCTCTTAGCCATCAAAGACAGGGACCTCGTACAATTCCTTCCTCGACCGACCAACAACAAGAAGAAGGATCAGCGGTTCTACTGCCGCTTCCACTGGGACAACGAGCATGACACGGACCATTGCTGCACCCTGAAGGACGAGATCGAGGCCCTCATCCAACGAGGGTACCTGCGAGAGTTCAAATGGGAAGACGCTCGGGACCAGAGGGACATGAGGAACAGGAGGCCTTCCCCTCCTCGAGCACTCTGACAGCGTCCCGAGCGGGACCCCGAGCATGAAGAACCCGAGGGTCAAGCCATCTTGCATTGCGTCCATGGAGGGCCCATGGGAGGGGAGTCCAACACTTCCTGCAAGGCATTCGTCTGAGGGGTCAACGCTGTCCAGGGCCCCCTCTTTCCCCAGATCTAGCTACTCCCTGTCTCCTTCTCTGGGGAAGACTTGGAGGGAGTTTGGCTCCTGCACTGCGATGCGCTCCTCATCAACCTCAGCATGGCGAACTTCGAGGCCCATTGCATCCTCGTGGACAACGGGAGCTCGGTAAACATCCTATTTCTAGAGGCATTCGAGAACCTAAAGCTCTCCCGGGATAAGCTGAAGCCAGCCGGGTACACATTGCACGGATTCTCCGGCGTCCCGGTGCCAATCGAGGGGATCGTGACCTTGGACGTCACCGCCGGTACGACCCCTCATAGGCGGATCGAGTCGATGGACTTCATTGTTGTAAACGTCAAGGCAGCCTACAACGCCATCCTCGGCCGTCCCGGGCTCTGCTCCCTCTAGGCGGTTCCCTCGGCCTACCACCAAAAGCTGAAATTCCCCACCAAGTCAGGTGTCGGAGTTGTCCGAGGGGACCAAGAAATGGCACGATCGTGCTATATGACGGCGATCGGGGGTGGTGTGTTCCCCCTGGATGCCGTCGAGCTACAGTGCGAAAGAACCCAGCCAGAACCTGAGCCGGCAGACGAGTTAGAAGAAGTCTCGTTCGAGACGGGGAATGCATCTAGGTGTTTCGAGTGAGCTGCTCCCTCGCTCCTAACTTCAAATCAGCTCTGATCGGCTGTATTCGCCGCAATGTTGACCTCTTCGCTTGGAAGCCCTCCGATATGCCGAGTATCTCTGAAGACCTCATCATGCACAAACTCAGCGTGACCCCCAGCTCGAAGCCGATCATCCATAAGCGATGTAAGTTCGCCCCGGAACGACAGCAGGCAGTAAAAGCGGAGGTCGACAAACTCTTGTCTGCTCATTTCATACAGGAGGTCAGCTACCCTGAGTGGCTGGCGAACGTCATGATGGTCAAAAAGGCCAGTGGGTCTGGAGGATCTACATAGACTTCACAGACCTCAACAAGGCGTGCCCCAAAGATCCGTTCCCTCTCCCCAGCATCGACGCTCTGATCGACGCTACATCGGGTCACGAGCTCCTTTCCTTCATAGACGCATTCTCGGGCTATAACCAGATCCGAATGTTCCCTCCCGATATAGCCAAGACGTCTTTCATCACGGACCAAGGTCTTTACTGCTACCGGGTTATGCCCTTCGGGTTGAAGAACGCCGGCGCTACTTATCAGAGGCTCGTTAACCGAGTCTTCAAGGATCAAATTGGGTGCAACATGGAGGTGTACATTGAAGACATGCTCGTCAAGAGACAGCAGGGACCGGATCACGTCGCGGACCTGGAATAGTCCATTGGGGTCCTTCGGACCCACAACATGAGACTCAATCCGGCGAAGTGTGCGTTCGGTGTTTCCTCGGGAAAATTTCTCGGGTTCATCATTCAGGCCATAATAGACATGGCCCCTCCCAGAAACATCAAAGAAGCCTAGAGGCTCACGGGAAGACCGGCGGCCATCGGCCATTTCCTCTCCAAGTCCGGAGAGAAGTCCCTCCTATTCTTCAAGGCTCTGCACGGAACCGGAGGCTTCGAGTGGGGTACTCAGCAGCAAGAGGCATTCGCCCAATTGAAAGAGTACCTCACCAACCTTCCTCTCCTCAGCAAGCCCAAACCAGGCGTGCCCCTTTGTCTTTACCTTTTGGCTTCGGAAAACGTGCTCAGCACTATCTTCGTTCGAGAAGAGAAAGGATTCCAAAAGCCTATGTACTATGTGAGCAAGGTTCTGCTCGCCACCGAGACCAGATATTCTAGAATGGAGAAGATAGCATACGCCTTGGTCATGGCCGCGCAGAAGCTCCGTCCCTATTTTTAGGCGCATTCAGTCCAGGTGCTCACAGACCAGCCTATGAAGGCCGTGCTCTATAATCCCGAGAGCTCCGGACGATTAGTCAAATGATCGATCGAGCTAAGTCAATACGACATCGGCTATCAGCCAAGGACGGCCATCAAAGGGCAGGCCTTCGCTGAGTTCATCACGGAATGCACCATCTCCAAGCAACCCGAAAGTAAGGAGGCCGAACAGACGTGGGAAGTTTACGTCGACGGTTCATTCTGCAAAGCGGGGAGTGGTGCGAGCATCATTCTGCGGGGTCCTGACGGTTTCCTCCTTCAATATTGCCTCCACCTCAACTTTTCGGCCTCTAACAACATGGCCGAGTACGAGGCCATGATTGCCGGGCTCACCCTGGCGCATCCGGTCGGTGCTAGACAGATCAGGACCTTCAGCAACTCTCAGCTCGTGGTCATCCAGATCACCGGAGAGTACGAGGCCCGTGATGATCGGATGATCAAGTAACTGGCCGAGGTCCAATGGCTATTGACGTCCTTCTACGAGTCGGCGGTCTTAAGGATCCCCAGGGAGCAGAACGCCCAGGCCGACGCTCTGTCGAAGTTAGCTTCCTCGTCCTTCGAGGGTCTCGATCATACCGTCCTGATCGAAGTACTCCTTAAGCCGAGTACTGACTTCCCCGAGACTCTCTGCAATGAAGACGAAGCTCTTCTTGACAACTGGACCACTCATATCAAGAAATTTCTATTCAAGGGAGAGCTTCCCGAAGACCGGACTGAGGCAAGACAGGTCAGGGTCCATTCAGAAAGGTTCTCCATGATCAACGAGACCCTTCTCAAAAGGTCATACACAACAACGGACGGAAGACCCTACCTCCGCTGCCTGACCCCCGACGAAGCAAAGTACACTCTCAAGGAGCTGCATAAGGGAATCGGCGGGTGCCATATGGGGAGCCGCTCGCTCCCGTGAAAGGCTTTGAATCACGGGTACTACTGGCCCACGATGCTATGAGATGCCCTTGCCCTGGTCAAGAAGTGTGGCCCTTGTCAACGGTTCTCCCCTGTGGAAAGGGCACCGCAAGCGAACCTCCGTTCCCTGGCCAGTCCGACTCCCTTTGCGATGTGGGGGATGGATTTGGTCGGCCCATTTCCGAAGGCGACGGGCCAACGAAAGTTCCTCATAGTGGCAATCGAGTACTTCACGAAGTGGATCGAGGCCGAGCCATTGGCCACGATCACTGAGCAGCAGACCCAACAGTTTTTCTAGAAACAGATCATCTGCCGGTTCGGGATCCCACAGGTGCTCATTATAGACAATGGGACTCAGTTCACGGGTAAACATTTTCGAAGGTTCTGCGAAGATCTTGGGATCCAGTAGCGCTTTTCTTCAGTGTGCCACCCACAGTCGAACGGTCAGGCCGAGAACGCAAACCGCCAAATCCTTGACGGTCTCAAGAAACGACTCGATAACTCTTCCAAAGGGTTATGGATCGATGAGCTGCCACGCGTTCTCTGGGCCCACCGAACGACAAAGAGAATCCCCATGGGAGAGTCGCCATTTAATCTGACATACGGCGCGGAGGCCGTCATTCCCCTGGAGATCAGGATCTCTTCCCCCCGGATCATGGAGTTCGATGAAGCAAGCAACTCTGCACAGCTACGTGCCGACCTGGATCTCATAGACGAGGTCAGGGAGAAGTCCGTCATTAGAAGGAATACCTACCAACAGTGGATCGAAAGGTTCTACACCAAAAAGGTGCATCCCAACGGTATCAAGCTCGGAGACCTCGTCCTCTGGAAGCTGGCGGTATCCAACCCCGGCCAAAAGAGGAAACTGGCCCCAAACTTGGAGGGCCCATACAAGGTATCTGGGGTTGTGCGCCCAGGAACGTACCGCCTAACCAACCCAGAGGGCAAGGCTGTCAAGAGGCCCTGGAACACAGAGCACCTTATCAAATTCCTAGAAGGGAGGGTTAGCCTCTACAGCCCATGTAAATTATGAAGGATGTAATCAGCACGTCGTGCCTTATTTTTGTAGAGTTCAAATATGTTGTAATTACGCCAGCTTTCTTGAAACAAGTTTTGGCTTCATATTAGTTCTCATTAAAAACAAGCTTAATGCTCGGCATTCGGAAGTAACAGCGAGCCACAAAAGCTTCCCGTACAAGCTTAGGGCTCAGCATTCGGAAGAAACCGCAAGCCACAAAAGCTTCCCTTACAAGCTTAGGGCTCGGTATTCGGATAGCACCGCGAGCCACAAAAGCTTTCCTTACAAGCTTAATGCTTGGCACTCGGATAACACCACGAGCCACAAGAGCTTCCCTTACAAGCTTAGGGCTCGGCACTCGGATAGCAAGGTGGCAACCGCCAGCTACACCCGTACCGTCTTCCTGAGAACAAGTGTGGGGGCTCATCGTCGACCCTGAGCAAGGCCGTGGCTTTCTTCAGAGCCACTCGACCGATACGCTCGGCGACGACCTTCAGCTACGCCCACTACTGGTTTTCTCCCCGGTCTGGGGGCCTGGCATCTGCCCTTACCATGGTTTGGGCTTCTTCAAGCCCATCAACCTATGTGCACGGTGGCAACCACCAGCTACACCCGTACCGTCTTCCTGAGAACAAGTGTGAAGACTCGTCGTCGACCCCGAGCAAGGCCGTGGCTTTCTTCAGAGCCACTCGGTCGATACGCTCGGTGACGACCTTTAGCTATGCCCACTACTGGCTTTCTCACCGGTGTGGGGGCTCGGCATCTACCCCTAGCATGGTTTGGGTTTCTTGAAGCCCATCAACCTATGCGCAGGGAGGCAACTGCCAGCTACACCTGTACCGTCTTTTTGAGAATAAGTGTGGGGGCTCGTCGTCGACCTCGAGAAAGGCCGTGGCTTTCTTCAGAGCCACTCAGCCGATAGACTTGGTGACAACCTTCAGCTATGCCCACTATTGGCTTTCTTTCCGATGTGGGGGCTTGGCATCTGCCCTTAGCATGGTTTGGGCTTCTTCAAGCCCATCAACCTATGCGCATGGCGGCAACCGCCAGCTACACCCATACCGTCTTCCTGAGAACAAGTGTTGGGGCTCGTCAATCCCGAGCAAGGCCGTGGCTTTCTTCAGAGCCACTCAGCCGATACGCTCGGCGACGACCTTCAGCTACGCCTACTACTGGCTTTCTCCCCAGTGTGGGGGCTCGGCATTTGTCCCTAGCATGGTTTAGGGCTTCTTTAAGTCCATCAACCTATGCGCAAGGTGGCAACCGCCAGCTACACCCGTACCGTCTTCCTGAGAACAAGTATGGGGGCCCGTTGTCGATCCCGAGCAAGGTCGTGGCTTTCTTTAGAGCCACTCGGCCGATACGCTCGGCGACGACCTTCAGCTACGCCCACTACTGGCTTTCTCCCCAGTGTTGGGGCTTGGCATCTGTCCCTAGCATGGTTTGGGCTTCTTCAAGCCCATCAATCTATGCGCACGGCGGCAACTTCCAGCTACACCCATACTGTCTGTAACACCCTAGTTTTCATTTATGAGATTTTTTTTGATTTTACGTGTGTTGCACGTGTGATCTTATTTGTATAAATTTTTCGTATGAAATATTTTTATAGTATTTGTTCTTCCTTATTTTTCAAAAAGTACTTTTCTTTTAAAGCCTAATTAAAATCTAAAGCCCAAATTGTCTTTTTAGCTCACTTTATTAATTAACTATTGTAACCCATTGTTAAA
The DNA here is from genome assembly GCA_017893485.1 of Hemerocallis citrina. NCBI lineage: Eukaryota > Viridiplantae > Streptophyta > Magnoliopsida > Asparagales > Asphodelaceae > Hemerocallis > Hemerocallis citrina. The sequence goes on along the minus strand of CM030368.1, from coordinate 157,454,249 downwards.
TTGGCCCATTAATGAGCCCATTTAACTTATTTTTTTAAAAAAACAATTGAACTTGTATTGTAGACTTTTTCATGAACAAATAAAATTTTTATGCACATGTACACTTATAAGGAGGGGGTACTAGTTGGCACGTGCAAGCACTAGAGTGTGCATTGCACACCCACCCTAGGCCGGATGGAGCAAGGAGAGATGGAGAGAGTGGAGTTGTGGATTGAGGTGGTTATGTGATCATGGGTAGTTGCTACAACTCCCTAACTCATCCTAGCCTTTGATCTCTAATCAATTGATTTAATCCTAGCCACCTATTCTCACCAAAAAAAATGTATAAATACCCCCTAGTTCTTCTCATTTAGTACACTAAGAATTTTATTAAAGAAAGAAAGGATTAGAGTTTGAAAAGATTGAAAGTTTTGGTGAGTAAAAGATTGAGGGGATATTTTGTGTGTGCTCAACCAAGGAGAGGCCGGAAGTGCAATAGGGGAGAGCTCGGGTTGCTACATCCAAGGAGGAGGAGGCATATTTTGAGGCACAACTTAGGAGGAGAAGGGTCCATTCGTGCATTCTAGGAGATTTCTAGGAGCGTTCTATTCGTTTTTCTCCAACTAGGTGGGTGTTTCTCATACTTCTAATTTTAGTTACCATGCTAGAAATATTTTGATAGAATTATCAATGAAAACTTAAGTGAAATTGACTCCATGTTTGCTCATGTAGATATGAATTGATAATTTAGAAGATGTTTGTTGAAATAATTGCTAGTTGATAAATTATGAATTAAATTGCTAAAAGATGTTATATTTTGCCATGCTAGATAGTTAAGAACCATTTTGTGTTAAGAAAATCCATACATTTGAGACAAGTTGAATGCATCATGTGAAAGTGATTGTTTTAGTTAAAATAACTCTATTGTAGTAAAAGGAGAAAGTTGTGTTTTAAAAAGATTGTAGATTGCTAGTAAATAAAGGGATGAATGAATGAAGTATTTTGTAGAAAATTATATTCAATTGTGTGCAACTATGATTTGTTCTCAATGTCGACACTATGGACCTACAACTTAAAATAAGACAAAAAATGCATGTTTTATAGGTAAATAATGAGTTTAAAATTACTGGTTTACTGTATTTATATATGTTTCAAAATCTGGATAGTTATGTTTCAAAAAGAAAAGAAAATGAAAAAAAATCGTTTTGGGAATTTTTAATAATTAGTAGAGGGCAAGAATCGAATTAAAACGATCCCAATCTTTTTTGTGACAACCTGGTCACTTAGACCAAGTAGTTGTAGGGTGCCTGGGCACTACAGTAACGGGTCAGGCGACCCTGTGGTCTCGAGTTCGAAACCTAGGCTCTGTCTTTTATTTTTCGTTTTGAACAAAAACATCCAGAACCCGAAACCCAAAACACTTAACCCTATTATTCCCTTCTCTTAGCATTGCTGCACCCTAGGCTAGTTGGCTTGCGTTTGCGGTTGGTTTCTCTTAGGTCTCGGGTTCGAAGCCTGTGCTCGGCAGTTTTGAGAAAATTTGATTTTTTGAGGTTTTTAATTAAATTTTTGACTTTAAAAATCTGGAAAAAGTATGTAAATTATTCTAAAAAAAATGTAGATGTTATGAAAAATATTTGGGGTACTATTTTGAATAAATAAAAGTGATTTAGAAGTGAAAAAATTGGGTAGAATCCTATGGAGTTTTACTTTGGGAAAATTATAAAAAGTATTTATTTGCATAAGAAAAATTATGTAGTGATAAAAGAAAAGTTTTGAACAAAAGAAAAATTTGTGGTATCTATGGACTTTCATTGTTAAATTGAGTGTTGGTTGTGAATGAAAATATGACTTGTGACCTTTTAAGTAGATTAAAGAAAGTGAGCGATAGCACGAGGATTAAATGAGATTATTGAAACTCATGTGTTTGAATAAATTGAGATTGACATGGTATATGAAATTGGAATTTAAAGACATGATGATTTATGATGAATTATGAATATGATTGCATGAATGTTGTGAACATGAAATGTGAATTATGATTAATCATGAAAAAGAAATTATGAGTATGAAAACTCGATATTGCAATTATGAGTTGAAATTGAGAATTAGGATATAGCCAAGCCTTATACCGGCAATGAAAGAATTGTGAAATGATATTTGAAATGAGAAGACCAAGGTTGGGTCATATGAATTAAATGAATAAGACCGGTATAGTGGAAGTGCTACATTCTAAGAGTTGATTTTATTCATGATTCAATTAAACTAAGAATTAGATACATAGTGAAGATGTGATGAAAGTAAGAGAATAACATTGAGTATGAGGGCCATTGGATTGGCAGCGTGAGAGTATTCATAGGATGTCCCATGATAAGTCATGATAGGGCGTGGATACTGCTCCAGAGTACCGTCCCGGTGGCGACGCTCGTGGGGTGTTTGACGACTGCGGGTGGTGTCATGTCTATGGTAGGAGCTGAATTACCACAGGATGCCTGCATGATGAATCATGTGTCAGTACGTTGGGATTCCCTCCAGGGCCCCTAGACATGAGTTCGTAGGTCAGAAAATATCTAGGATACTTACCATAGTTACAGTAGTAGATTAAGTCATGGCGAGGGATTGAACCCTACAAGATGAAGAACGATTAAGGGCTTGCCCTCAGACCTATGTAGTATGGGCTGCATAGACTCTGAACAAGTGCGCATTAGTGTCATATAATATAAATAATTGCATTAAGGACTAAGTGCACATTCACAACATGACATCAATAGAATAGTCCCTTTAGCTTTGTTTGTGACAAGTTTGTGGTTTGTTAAGTATTGAGAATCGTTATACTGTTTCCGGCATAGAGAGGATGGCCGTATATAATATTTCGTCAGTTGAATGAACTGACGCGCCCACAGTTTTATATGCAGGGTAAAGATGCTTGACACAATTAAAGTATACATGTTGCACAAGACTATTTTAAATGTTGTTTCATGTAAATTATTGTAATTTGCTTCTGCTGTAAATATGTAATGTAATTGTAAACTCTGATGAAAGAAAAGTTTTTTATTTCTTTGTAAAATTGTACGAAAAAAGTGTAAAGCATCCTGTGGAACTTCGAATTCAGTTGTATTTTGGAATTCGGGGTGTTACACCGTCTTCCTTGAGAACAAGCGTGGGGGCTCGTCGTTGACCCCGAGCAAGGCCGTGGCTTTCTTCAAAGCCACTCGACCGTCACGCTCGGTGACGACCCTCCGTCACGACTACTTCAGAAATGTTTTCATTAAGGTTTAGGGCACCCGCCTTTGGCAAACGCCCCGAGCTTCGAGTCATTGGTTGACCCTCCTCTCACCTATGAGCAACTCGGGGTTTGCAGCTTTCAAAAGCCAAAACCCCGAATTGTTCGAGGGCAGCAGGAGAGCCACCGACCCACGGCTCTCTCCGAGCTTCCGAACCAATTGCTCGGCCCTACCACTCACCAACGAACAATCCTGGGTTTCACGGCCCCCAAGGCCAAAACCCTAAATTGTTCGAGGGTGATTGGTGCACCACCAATTCGGAACCCTCGGGTTAAAAGTTCTAATTCTAAGGTGCCCGCCTTCGGCAGGCACCCGAATCGTATGGCTAATAAGCCAACCCCAATCCCTGACAACCAACATGGAGGGGAGGGGGTTATATAGCCCCCCACAGTAGCGCAATTATTGCATCTGGGAAGCCCAAATGATGGAAGGCAAAACGTCGCCATTAATGCTTATCGGAAGGCGAAATGTCGCCATTAATGCTTATCGAGAGGCAAAATGCCACTGATTATGTGTTGCCTGCGCAAAGTCACCATGTGGTATTTCCACCTTGGCAGCGACCCCTTTCAAGGCCGAGCCCAGCAACAATCCCCATTCAATGAAATTGTCAAGTTTAAAGAAGTCGGAAGTCTTTTTTATTATTACTCATCGCGCGCCAGTAACGGTGGCACAAATACAATGAAAAGCTTACAAATCACTCACACTAGGCTTAAAACTCAAATTTGGTGCATCCTTCGGGCTCCCACTCACTCTCGACTGGCCCAACCAGGGAAGGCTCTCCCGTGACTGAGCTTTCCGCATCATCAGGCAGGGCCCCCTCCAATAAAAAGGGCGGAGATGGTCCTAATACCGAATTGCTAGCCTCCTCGATCAAACCGGTGCCTAGCACCAGCTTCAACCTACGGATCTCCAACTGTTTCTCAACAACGGCCTTACGAAGAAAAGACTCCGAAGCCGACTGCCCACTAGAGGCATCCGAGATCGACCAGTTCATCTCGATTACCCACCAGTCCTAGTCGGCTATGGCATTCCTCAGACGAGCAACCTCCAAGCCGTGCTATCTAGACTTGTCCATGAAGTAATTTACTGCGGCCGCTCGGTCCCGAGCCTGCTTTCGTTGGCGAACCAGAGCCGCCTGCCATGGCCTCCGGCCCAGCTCTTGCCTTGGCAGAAATATGGTCGGCACCGAGGACCTCATGCGTCTATCAAAAAGACGAGAAAAATGACAAGTCACAAAAGAGACTAACGAAGCACAAGTCATGGAGCATTGACCAAAAAATTATCTTTCATTAAGTTCAAAATTTTTGTCCTACAAAAGGCGGTGGCCAGTCCGCGCAAGGCATTTACAAAATCAAAAAGGAAAACCTAAACTATGCTTGAGGGGGGGGGGGGGGGGTGGCACCTCTTTGTCAGCAAGGTCGCCCTCGATCTCCTCTTGGTGGGGATCCCCCATCTCCTCGTCGCCGGGTGTTATCGGATGCTCAGGCTGCCAGTTGTAGTAGAGGTTGTCGACCCTTTTGTCCGGATAGATCAACTGGAAGTGCTCCTTAGCCTTATCATAGGCCTCGTCCTGCGCAAGGATCAGGGTATCTGCCATGGTAATCTCCGCCTCCTCCATGGCCTTCCACACCTTCTCAGCTTCCTCCCGAGCCTTCTCCTTGAGGCGATCCAAGTCTTTCTTATGGTAATCAACTATCGAGGCCATCTGGGCCTCGTGGACGGCCTCATGCTCCGAGCCTCCTTTAGCTCGTCCGTCGCCTTGTTCAATTTGCGGAGATACTTCACCGCATTCCTCCTCTCGATGAGGACCTCCTTCTCCAAGCACTTCTGAATGTGCTTCCCATGAAGCATCGCCTATCCGAGGAAGAAAAAGTTAGAAGAAATCCTAAGATTTAAGGTCAAAGTAAGAGTACAAGCACTCACCGAGAGCTGTGCCTGAGACCACCGCATAAAGGCCATCTCAGACGTCTGCACCGCCAGCGCCATGCGATCTCGCTCGGTGGCGAGGTTCCTGACCACCTCAATGGCCACGAGACCCTCAAGCAGGGAGTCCTGTGAGAATCGGCCAATCAAGGGCATGTGGCCTAAGCTCCTTCTGTCCGACCATCTACTCGGCTGTGGGCTGAGGTGGGGGAAGCCTCTGCTCTGGGACCTCGGAAGTTCTCTTGCTACCCATACTTCCCCCCACCTCCCTAGATGCCCTCAGCGTGTGGTGATGCTTCTTGGATCTCTTCGGCGACGGCCTCCGAGGTCGGTCCTTGCTGGACCCCACGCCCTGAGCAACCGCCGCATCCTGCTTCGCCTTCTTCTCCTTCTCCGCCCTCCTCTGGGCGGTAACAGCCAACAAGGCCTGCCTACTATCGAGCTGCTTGGCCATCATCTCTACAAAATAGAAGAAGAGAGACTAACGTTAACACGAAAGCTGAAAGATAGGAAAATTTAGAACAAAAATATACTAGGGTCGGCTGGGCTCAGTTCGGCTCGGGCCAGATGCATCTCCGTCACTCGAGGCCACCCTATGCTGTGCCCCCCGACGATCTTCTCTACCTTCACTCACTCTTTCTCCGTCAGCTCGCTACGCTTCGGAGGCTTATGGTTCGGCTTGAAAAAGTTCCAAGCGGTTGGAATCCCCCAAGTCTTCTCGCTTTAGACTATAAAATACTTCTCTTTACACCCTTTGATGGAGTCCGGATGGCCGTGCATCACCTTCTTATGAGGCCTAGGCGAGAAGTAGAAGATTCCCTCTGCATTGCCCAACGAGCTAATCCCCACGATAGCGCAGAAGTACGTCAGCCTCGGCTTGACCCCCTTCTCTTGGCACTTCAAGATAAAGCAGTCCAGGTATTTCCAAGAGTTGGGGCCGTACTACATAGGGCTTAACTTTGCCCAATTCAAGACCCTCTTAATGAAGGGGTGCAGCGGCAGCCTAAGTCCCGAGATAAAGGCATCCTCGGGAAAAATACAGTAACCCGGCGTGAGAGCAGTAGTTGGACGAATACCGGGGCTCGGAATCAGAAGTTCGAACTCCCTAGGAATAAAATAGGCCGCCCTCAAAATGTGGAGGTAGTCCGCCTTTAAGACGCATTGAATGCCATCCATCCTGATCTTCACCCGACTGTCGTCACCCGGCACGGAAGGGAGAGGATCAATATCGGTAACGTCGTCAGGATACATCCTAATCGACCCCGAATTTTTGAAGGTGACCGGGGCAAACTCGAACCCCAGTCTAGGAGCATATTTATCCGGTGGAGGGGGGCTATCCGGAAGGTTCAACCTTCTCTTACTCCTACGAGGACGAGCCTTCCTCTTAGGAGACGGTGTCGACAAAGGTGGCAGAGGGGGGAGATCACTCTCGCCCTCGGCTACCCCTCCTACGGTACCTTCCCCTGCATCTCCTCGAGCATCGTCCTTCCCGGCGCCCCGATCGAGCTCCCCCTGATTCTCCTCAGAGTCCTCCTCGTCCTCAATGACACCCTCTCCCTCGGGATCTTGTTCCTCCTCATCACCTTCTTCATCCTCAATGGCACCCTCTCCCTCGGGATCCCGCTCCTCTTCATCCCCCTCCTCGTCCTCAACGTCCCCCTCTCCCTCGGGATCATGCTCTTCCTCGTCGTCCTCCTCGTCCTCCTCCCCCTCACCCTCGTCCACGGGCTCCTTCCTTGGCCTATGGGATCTCAACGGTTGCACGACGAAGACCACATCATCCCCGCCGTCCGACCCTGGATCGGACAGAACCTCCCTTTTAATCCCATAGTCGCCAAGACGTCTCTGGGGACTCTGCTTCCTTCTCGGAACGGCCTGACGAGCTTGCCTCGTAGCCAAACTGAGAGCGCGATATTACGAGTCAGAAATACTAACCTAAAGTATCGCGCTTATGGGTAGATCACCGAAAAAGGTCACCGACGGCAAGTGAGAAAAACACTGTTCTTAAAAATTGGAAAACAAGTAAGGAAATGAAGGAAAGAAAAAGGGGGAGGTGGGGGGATTTATAACAGAGAAAGAGACTCCTTGGATTTTGTGAAAAGATCTGGCCATTAGATCTTAATCATCAAGATCCAACGACCGCTAAGATCTAAAGTCGCTTCGATTCTTGCGCCCGTGATGCCAGCAGTTGACACAAAATTATCCCAATGCCCCTTGGCTTTTCCAACAAGTCAGGAGGGCCGGAGCTCGGATGGCACCGCAAGCCCCAAAATCCTCCTCTAATTCGATAGGAGGCTCGGTGCTCGGATTCTATACCATAAGCATCAAATGAAACAAAATCATTAGATTTCATTCGGCCTCCATTACCAATACTCCATCCCACCGACACCAAACTGCCAAAACTTTTCTAACAAGTTTTGGGGGCTCGGCGCTCGGGTGTCATCGCAATCCATAAAAGCTTCTCCAACAAGCCTGAGGCTCGGTGCTTGGATAACACTGCTAGCCACAAAAGCTTCTCCTACAAGCTTGAGGATCGGCGCTCGGATGTCTCCGCGAGCCACAAAAACTTCTCCTACAAGCTTGAAGCTCGGGGCTCGGATGTCACCGCGAGCCACAAAAGCTTCTCCTACAAGCTTGAGGCTCGGTGCTCGGATAGCACCGCGAGCCACAAAAGCTTCTCTTACAAGCTTGAGGCTCGGCGCTCGGATGGCACCGCGAGCCACAAAAGCTTCTCTAACAAACTTGAGGCTCGGCGGTCAGATAGCACCGTGAGCCACAAAAGCCTCTCCTACAAGCTTGAGGCTTGGCACTCGGATAACACAATGAGCCACAAAAGCTTCTCGACGTCCCCTTGCTTTCCCAACAAGTGAGGGGCTCTTCTACCGACCCTCGATGCTTGGTGAGAAGACCCCATTCTCAACAAATCACGGTGTCCCCTTGCTTTTCCAACAAGTGAGGGGCTCGTCTACCGACCCTCTAGCTCGGCAAGAAGACCTCCTACTCAGCAGATCGCGGCGTCCTCTTGCTTTTCCAACAAGTGAGGGGCTTGTATACCGACCCTCGACGCTCGGCGAGAAGACCCCCTTCTCAATAGATCACAACATCCCCTTGCTTTTCCAACCCGTGAGGGGCTCATCTACCGACCCTCTACGCTCGGTAAGAAGAGCCCCTACTTAGCAGATCGCGGCGTCCTCTTGCTTTTTCAACAAGTGAGGGGCTCGCTTACCGACCCTCGACGCTCAGCGAGAAGACCCCCTACTCAACAGATCTCGGTGTCCCCTTACTTTTCCAACAAGTGAGGGGGCTCATCTACCGACCCTCGACACTCGGCAAGAAGACCCCCTACTCAACAGATCTCGGCGTCCCCTTACTTTTCCAACAAGTAAGGAGCTCGTCTACCGACACTCGACGCTCTGCAAAAAGACCCCCTACTTAGCAGATCGTGGCGTCCCCTTGCTTTTCCAACAAGTGAGGGGGCTCGTCTACCGACCCTCGATGCTCGGCAAGAAGACTCCGTACTCAACAGATCTCGGCGTCCCCTTGCTTTTCCAACAAGAAAGGGGCTCGTCTACCGACCCTCAATGCTCGGCCAGAAGGCCCCTTACTCAGCAGATCACGGCATCCCCTTGCTTTTCCAACAAGAGAGGGGCTCGCTTACCGACCCTCGACGCTCGGCAAGAAGACCCCCTTCTCCACAGACCTCGGCGTCCCCTCACTTTTCCAACAAGTGAGGGGCTCGCCTACCGACCCTTGATGCTCGGCAAACTGAGCTCCGACTCTTCTACACTCGGCACTCCGCATGATTCCAGTAGGGGATCCTTTCACCTTACCCCCCTGACCTCTTCTGGAAGATACAGATCCTTTTCCTCGCCGTACACACCACCCTGCTCTCCCCACAGAGGCAAAGAACCACTCCTACACGACTGGACCACCCAGCCATCCAGGAGTGGGGGGCTCCTGATATGGGTCAGATGACGTGGCCCCTCCTGGGCCACAGGATCCCCTCAAGGAGCGTTCCCCACCGGATAATCCGGGTCTACCACATCAGCCTGGAAACCACCCAGGCCTACGCCACGTCAGCCCTAAACTGCCCTGAGCCCGTGCCATGTCAGCCCTATACAGCTTGGGCTTCTGCTACTCCAGGCCCATGGGCAACCGGGTCCAGACCCCGCCCTAAACGGGTCCAGACCCGGTTGGCTTCTTCTATAAATACCAGACCCTCTACCCCTTCACCAGGTAATCAATCTTTTCTCCCTCAAATCCTAGTTACTGTTACTCTCTTTCAGTAGCTGACTAGATCGTCGGCGGGTCTGCAACCGGGACCAACCCCGGTGTTTCTAGACTGAGTGCAGGTACACGAAACCTCGGGATCTGAGCCTCCAGATCCAAGTCGAGCCTCCCATCTCCACCTCACTCCCGCCTACTTCCGAGCCGTTCCCCGGCTGAGGGTCGGGGCCACCGTCCGCACCAAAGCTTCTGCAAAAATACAAATCGAAAAGAACTCACACCTGGTGCATCCACACCCCCTAAAAACAAACCGCATCAGGTATATAGTTGATATAGATTCTGGGGAATTTAATAGGAAAGTAGATAATGGGTATAATGTTCCAAAAGATTCTGTGAAATCATTAGGTCATGGTATATAGTTAGGATCTGAAGTAGGTTTGTGCTAGGTGGGTTAGGATATTGGATAGTTAAACGGGTGTGGGTTATTGGGTATAATGGGTATGGTTAATGGAATGGGTAATAATGGGTTCATGGGTTTAAAAAAATTCACTAGAAAAATACATTAATAAATAAAAATATTGTTTATAAAATAAAAATGTAATTTGCATTACAAATTAGTATTTATCTAAAATACTACACATACGGCTAATAAATAAAAGCGGGTTTTAATAGCCAGCCAAAATAAAAATAATAACCAGAAAATGATAACAATAATACTAGTAATAATAATAACAACAATAAAAATCATAAAAATAATAAAAATAAAAATAACAGTAATAGTAATAATAATAAAAATAAGAATTGTATTACAATGCAAAAATTCATAGAAAATAGTTACAATAAAATTATTGATCGAAAATGGATTTTAGTAAGAGATCTAAGAATACATTTTAAAAAGGATTTGAAAACCGAAAGAAAAAAAAATAATTTGCGAAAATTTTAAATACAGAAAATATACAAAAATACATTTTTAGGAAAACAGGGATTACACTGTGCATCCCTGTTCACCCTTATCCCTGAGCCGCGATGCCATGCAGAGCCACCCTGACGCACCCTCAATCCCCAGCACAGCCTGCTGGTGCAGTTCAGCCGACAGCAGCAACGGCTCAGCACTAGGCCGTCGCCACCCTGTGCTTTTTTGCGACTGTAGCAATAGCACGGTGCTGTTTTCGCCACCATGCCGCGCTGCCCTCCTGTCGAGACAACGGCTAGTCAGACTCCCCGTCGCCTCTCCTCCGCTTCGTCGAAACACAGAAGCACAGCGACCGCTGTCGATGCCATCTCCTTGCTGCAGTTGTGCTCCTTCTCCTCTGCAGTGCATCGGTCTCTCTTTCTCGCTTTCCCCTTGTGAGTGAGTATGTTCGGTGCGTCGGGTTTTGAGTCCGTGGTGTTCATGTGCTTGTGGGCGTAGTTGTTGCCGTGATTGTGTTCGTGGGTTTTGCTCGTTCTTGGGTTCGTCGATTCATTCGTTTGTGGTGTTCGTTGTCCGGGAATCCTGTTCCCATTATTCTTTTCTTTGCTTCGTTGTTTCCGTCGTCGTCTCTCAGGTAAGTAACTTGTATTCTTTTCTTAATGTAATACAAGTACTAAATACCGCTTGTAGTGTAGTTAGGTTTTAGAGAAAATTTGTGTGTGAATTCTCTGTTATCCATTGTCTCTATTGTGATGATTTGACCATAGTTGCCTCACGACATATATGACATGAAACAACCTAGGGTTGACCACTTTTGATGTATATGTGCATGCTATTTTGTGATATCGTGTGCTTAATGTGTTATTCATGCTATAACTTGTCGTAGACTTGCAAAATACCCTATACCATGTTGTTTGGAAATCTAGTATACCATATTTCAGGTTTGATTGTGTTTTGGATGAGTTCCGTATGAACTAGTTGATTTTTTGCATGAAGGATATTTTCTATTTTGCCGGTTTTCCGTTTTTGATCAGTAACTTAGATCCTATTAAGATCAGTATTTGAAAATATTTTGTGAACATGAACTGTAGAGAATTCTGTTTATTTTCTAACCCTTTTTACGGATCTCAATTTCGATTTATGAATTATGAGTTATGACTATTTTACTACAGAGATGTAAAGAAATTTCCAGATTTTATTTTCTAAGAATTTTGAAAAGTAATCTATTTTTATCGTGACGTTAAAAGTATTATTTTGATCCAATATTTTGCACAGTACCTGATTGAGATTAACCTTGAATTTTTGTGGATTTATTTGATGAGTTTTACAAGCCATTCTATGTTTCCAAACAATTACTATACTAGCAAATTTTTCATACTGTTTAGTAAAGAACCTGATTTTCGACCTAATTCTACTTGCTGTTTGTAAAATATTTGTGAATATCAAAGTTAGCCTATTGTATCTATTTTATTACCCTTTTGGAGGATTTGGATTTCGATTTATGGTTTGTGAGATATTGCTGTTTTCGTACTACAGTGTTTATAATTCCAGATTTACAAAACTACTGCAGCATGATGTTTTCTGATTTTTGTTGACTCAACTATTTATATTGAAAAATTATGAAACTTTATATTCTGATGCTGTATGTATAGGGGAATACCCAGATTTATTTTGGATTTAATTAATGAGTTTTCATGCTGTTTTCCTGACTTTGAATACAAACTTCTGAATTCAGTTTTGACTCATGCTTTTGTGAAATACCATATGACTTATATATGTTTATGTTTGCTGGATTCGGTCAGAAGTCTATTTTCTAGATCTTCTAACGGATCCAGATTTGCATTTCTGTGGTAGCGAGAATCTCAGTTTTGGTGCAACAACGTCTTGCTGTCCTGAATTGGCATTTTGCTATGTTTAAATGTTTGCATGTTGTTACTTGCATTTTGTGATTTAGAGCATGTACCTTGCATCACATGAGCCCTTGATACATCTTTGTTCCGTCCTGATTTTGTTCTCGTTATCTCATGATCATGTTTATTTTGTAATAAAAAGTAACAAGCCGGGATTAAGGGAAAGATCTAGTAGTGGACAATATAGAAAAGTGTACTCGAAAGGGGGCCCGTGTTTTCCACATTTGGAATTGGTATATGATTTGGATTACATTTGGAATTTGGTATATGATTTGGTTAATTTGGAATATGGTATATGATTTGGTTAATTTGGAATTTGGTATATGATTTGGATTACTTGATACCTGAGTACACGGCCCAATAGAATCCCCTACAAAATCTGAACGTAACTTATTTGAATGTAGCAATCCTATAGTAAAAGGATGGATGCATGAAGTGCTACCGAGATAGTAATAATACAAGACTTGAACATGATCACTTGATACTTGCTACTTGTTACTTGTTTACATAATATTTGTTTACTTGACACTTGATATATACCACTTGTACTTGTTCATCTTGCAATGATAGTTGTTATGTTTTGTCATCATGCCTATTCTATGTTATTAGTTTACCCTTTTTTCTTGTACTTGTATCCTGCACAACAAGCGGCCTGTAACTTGTATTGACGGAAGTTTATTTTCTTTTTCCTCTTCCTGCAATTCGTTAAATTGTAGATTTTGGAGATCAGTTGCCAGATGGAGTTTGTGATCTGAGATACTAGCTACTGGAGTTTTCTATTATTATTATTTGTTGCTTATCTTGAACAATTGTATTTTTCTACTTGGATGATTTTGTATTTGGGCAATGTGACCCAGGATATTGACTTATTCAGATCTGTATTATTTGAGATTAATATATTTTGGTTTCAAGTAAATTCCTATTGGTATTTTGATTCATATATGCATGCTTAGTTGAATTTTCTTGCTTCCGACTCTGATTATTTTTGTGAAATGTTGTAAAGATTCTTGACAGCTTATGGATGATGAAAAATTGTTTGCTGGGCTTAGTCACGTATCCATTTTCCGTATTCTCTTTTTGGGAAGAGGGGCGTGACAAGGTTTTTTAGTGGTATCAGAGCCCAGGTTTGGCTAATGTATTAGTTCGACTGATATATTAGGCAAGCTTGGCTCGAACTAGGATCGGCTCAACATTTCATCAACTATCCATGCATGAATGAATTATAATCAATATTGATCATGACACTAGTCTTATTCCATTCATTTTGATTCCTTCTTATTCAATCCTTTGATTCCTTGTTCTTCTGTTTCTTTTAGTCATCCTCAATTGTTGATTTCTTCTTCGATATGAATTCATTCTTTCGTACCCATATCTAATTTTGGTGCCATCCATTATTTTCTTTCTGCTTGGTTCGTCGATCGATATTGCTGGATCTTCTTGATAGATCAGAGTGGCGCAGCGGAAGCGTGTGGGCCCTATAACCCAAAGGTCCTAGGATCCTCTTGTCGCTTCTCCTCCTTTGTATTGTTTGCTTCTCTCTATTCCTTGCATTGTTTGCTTCTCTATCCCTTGCATTCATCCTCATCCATTGACTCATTGGCTGGTCTAACTCTTCCTTGTCTATCTTTTCCTCCGATTCCAATTATATCTATTTCTTCATCTCTTTTCTTGTTATCTTGCAAGTCTTGTGTTGTTTCTTCTTCATTTTTGATACCAGTTACTTCTTTCTTGCATTCCATTTTGCCATCATGCACCAATTCATTATTTGATCCAATTCTTCCCTGTTCATTCTCTTTTTAATTCCAGTTCTACCTACTCCCAATCTTGCTTTGTTACCTTGTGTTGATTCTTTCCTTTTGATACTGCTTCTTCTCTTTCATGCATTCCATCTGACCTCATTGTTATCCACTTCCTTCTTTTCTGGTATTGCCCCTGATTTGTTTCTTTTCCTTTAGTCCTCTATTTTGTTACCCTTCCCCAAGTTTGTTTTTGCTCTGTCCTTATGTACCGCCTATGCAAATTTTGAGGACGAAGTTCTGTTGTAAGGTGGGTAGGATTTGTAACCTCTGTTTTTCATTTTCTGTATTTTGGGTGTATTTTTTTCTTCTGTGTATTATCTGGGTTTGGGTTCTTTATGAACAAAAAAAATCATTTTCTTAAATTCATTTATTTCAAAGATATTTTGTATCTCCTGTTAAAATCTATTCTTTTCATTAATTATATTTATTGTTATTTTCAAACGATTTTTATATTATACAAACCCCATTAATGTTGTTGTTATTATTATTGTTCAGTATTATTGTTGTTACTGTTATTTTTATTTATTATTATTATTATTATTATTATTATTATTATTATTATTATTATTATTATTATTATTATTATTTCTATAAAATCCTAATTGTATATTTTATTGGTTATTTTATTTTCCCAAAACCCTATTTTTACCTTAATGGATTTTTAAGCCCCAAAGCCAATACCCATAACCTATTTAACCCTTAACTAACCTAATACCCGTACTTCACTCCTACTCGCACCCGTTAGCACCTAACCCTATATCCATCTCTCCCTATATATAAAACCCTGTTCACCTGTTCATTTTCCATCCCCTAACCCTAAAAACCAGCTGCTTACTCTCATCTCATCCCTCCTGATCATCTCCCTTCAACCCATCTTTTCATCCCTATTCTCATCTCCCTCCCCCCCGTGCTCTTAGCCTGCCCTGCATATCTCACACCTCCGGCCTCCGCAGCGACCCTGCGCTCCATTTCCCGATCTCACCCTTTTCCTGTCGTGACCACCACATGACGCTTCAGCCGCCCTGTGCATCCCTGTTCGCCCTCATCCCTGAGCCGTGATGCCATGCAGAGACACCCTGACGCACCCTCAATCCCGAGTGCAGCCTCCCTGCGCAGTTCAACCGACAGCAGCAACGACTCAGCACTAGGCCGTCGCCACCCTGTGCTCTTTCGTGACTACAGCAACAGCACGGTTCTGTTTCTGCCACCGTGCCGTGCTGCCCTCCTGTCGAGACAGCGGCCTGTCAGACTCCCCGGTGCCTCTCCTCCGCTTCGTCGAAGCACAGCAGCACTGTTACCGCTGTCGACGCCATCTCCTTGCCGGAGTTGTGTTCCTTCTCCCCCGCGGTGCATCGGTCTCTCTCTCGCTTTCCCCTTGTGAGTGAGTGTGTTCGGTGTGTGGGTTTTAAGTCCGTGGTGTTCGTGTGCTTGTGTGCGTAGTCGTTGCCGTGATTGTGTTCGTGGGCTTTTGCTCATTCTTGGGTTCGTCGATTTGTTCGTTTGTGGTGTTCGTTGCCCGGGAATCCGTTCCTGTTATTCTTTTCTTTGCTTCATTGTTTCTGTCGTCTTCTCTCAGGCAAGTAACTTGTGTTCTTTTCTTTGTGTAATACAAGTACTAAATACTGCTTATAGTGTAGTTGGGTTCTAGAGACAATTTGTGTGTGAATTCTCTATTATCTGTTGTCTCTATTGTGATGATTTGACCATAGTTGCTTCACGACATATATGACATGAAACAACCTAGGGTTGACCACTTTTGATGTATATGAGCATGCTATTTTGTGATATTGTGTGCTTGATGTGTTATTCGTGCTATAACTTGTCGTAGACTTGCAAAATACCCTATACCATATTATTTGGAAATCTAGTATACCATATTTCATGTTTGCTTGTGTTTTGGATGAGTTTCGTATGAACTAGTTGATTTTGTACTTGAAGGATATTTTTTGTTTTGTCGGTTTTCCATTTTTTATCAGTAATTTAGACCATATTAAGGTCAGTATTTGAAAATATTTTGTGAACATGAACTATAAAGAATTCTGTCTATTTTTCAAACCTTTTGACGGATCTCAATTTCGATTTATGAATTGTGAGTTATGTCTATTTTACTACAGAGGTGTAATGAGATTTTCAGATTTTGTTTTCTATAAATTCTGAAGAGTAATCTATTTTTATCGTGATGTTAAATGTATTATTTTGATCCAATATTTTGCACAGTATAAGTAGACCTGATTGGGATTAACCCTAAATTTTTGTGGATTTATTTGATGAGTTTTAAAAGTCGTTCTATGTTTCCAAGCAATTACTATACTAGCAGATTTTTCATACTGTTCAGTAAAGAACCTAATTCGACCTTATTCTACTTGCTGTTTTTGAAATATTTGTGAATATGAAAGTTAGCCTATTGTATTTATTTTATTAACCTTTTTGAGGATTTGGATTTTGATTTATGGTTTGTGAGATATTGTTGTTTTCGTACTGCAGTGTTTATAATTCTAGATTTACAAAACTACTGCAGTTTGATGTTTTCTGATTTTTGTTGACTAAACTATTTATATTGAAAAATTATGAAACTTCATATTCTGATGTTGTACATATAGGGGAATACCTCAGATTTATTTTGGATTTAATTAATGAGATGTCATGCAGTTTTCCTTACTTTGATACAAACTTCTGATTTCTGGCTGAACACGTTTTTTGGTTTCAATTCAGTTTTGACTCATGCTTTTGTGAAATACCATATGACTTATATATGTTTATGTTTGCTGATTCGGCTGGAAGTCTATTTTCTAGATCTTCTAATGGATCCAGATTTGCATTCCTGTGGTAGTGGGAATCTCAGTTTTGATGCAGCAACGTCTTGCTGTCCTGAATTGGCATTTTGCTATGTTTGAATGTTTGCATGTTGTTTCTTGCATTTTGTGATTTAGAGCATGTACCTTGCATCAGATGAGCCCTTGATACATCTTTGTTCCGTCCTGATTTTGTTCTCGTTATCTTGTGATCATGTGTATTTTGTAAAAAAATGTAACAAGCCGGGGTTAAGAGGAAGATCTAGTAGTGGACAATATAAAAAAGTGTACTCGGAAGGGGGCCCGTGTTTCCCACATTTGGAATTTGGTATATAATCTGGATTACATTTGGAATTTGGTATATGATTTGGTAAATTTGGAATTTGGTATATGATTTGGTTAAGTTGGAATTTGGTATATGATTTGGATTACTTAATACCTGAGTACACAGCCCTATAGAATTCCCTACGAAATCTAAACGTAACTTGTTTGAATATAGCAACCATGTAGTAAAAGGATGAATGCATGAAGTGCTACCTAGATAGTAATAATACAAGACTTGAACATGATCACTTGACACTTACTACTTATTATTTGTTTACATGAAACATGATACTTGATGCTTGTTACCTGATACTTGTACATGATACCTGTTTACTTGACACTCGTTACTTGATACTTGTTTATTTGATACTTGATCACTTGACACTCGTTACTTATTACTTATTTACATGATACTTGTTTACTTGACACTTGATACACGCCACTTGTACTTGTTCATCTTGCCATGATAGTTGTTATATTTTGCCATCATGCCTATTCCATGTTATTAGTTTACCCTTTTTCCCTGTACTTGTATCCTACACTACAAGCGTCCCGTAACTTGCATTGACGGGAGTTTGTATTCTTTTTCCTCTTCCTGCTATTTGTTAAATTGCAAATTTTAGAGATCACTTGCCAGATGGAGTTGGTGATATGAGATACTAGCTGCTGGAGTTTGCTATTATTATTATTTGTTGCTTATCTTGAACAACTGTATTTTTCTACTTGGATGATTTTGTATTTGGGAAATGTGACCCAGGATATTGACTTATTCTGATCTGGATTATTTGAGATAAATATATTTTGGTTTCAAGTAAATTCCTGTTGGCATTTTGATTCATATATGCATGCTTGGTTGACTTTCTTGCTTCCGACTCTTATTATTCTTGTGAAATGTTGTCAAGATTCCTGACAGCTTATGGATGATGAAAATCATTCGCTGGACTTAGTCACGTATTCGTATTCCGTATTCTCTTTTTGGAAAGCGGGGCGTGACATCAGCGAATCCAGGAGATGCTTTGAGCGGGTGGTTGGGATGTCTCGAGAAGGACCGAATCGGCAAACCGAAGCACATAGCAGGTCGATCAGCTTGGATTTGGTTTGTGTGAGTGCGAGGGGATGCACTCTCAATTAGGAGTTTACTTAGACGTCGCTCCTCCCTCAATTTTTGTTGTACTAGTTGGATTGCCTTAGTTGTGCCGAATGTAACAGTTTGTATTTGCCCACTTGTACGAATGTAACAATATGTATTTTCCTACTCGATTTTCCGAACATGTATTGGTTTGTGAAATAAAATACTTAAGTTTTAAGTCTCCCTATTTTCGTTCAAATCATACGTGGTGGCTCTCCCCGGGGTCGGTGTATATCGAGCCTATAGGCTTGATCTTCTTGGAGGTTTTAGAAAGTTGTAAGAGTGACACCAGATGGTTAACCGATCCCTTTGTACGTATGCTCACAAGAGAGGGGCATGGCTTTGAGCCGTGGGTCAGTCCGTAACTTGTTGTTATCTTAGGGGATTAACAGGTTATGGGAACAATTTTGAATGGTGAGGTCCATTCTGCGGCTGCTTTTCTTCTGGCCGTGACGAAAGCGTCGAACCAATGGTTGGACTCCAAACTTAATTTTTGGATGGTATTGGCTTTGTTGCACAATAAGCGAAAGGTACCTTGAACCATGGTTTGGACTCCGAACCTATTATTAGGGATCTTTTATTAGTCATGGGTGGTCTGGTTCCTAGCGGCGAGTCTCGCTTCTAACTCGTTGGTTAATGAATTGCAGGGGAATCTTGTAACGCCCCGAATTCCAAATACATGTAATTCGTAGCACAACAGGATCTTTTATTTCAATTTGTACAAATTCACAAGGAATTTAAAACTTTTTCAGTACACAAAGTCTGTTACAAAAATACACAGAGTAAGTTACAACAGAAATATACAACTTTAACATTCAACAACTTTAATCTGGAAGTAATCATCAGTATCATTTCATTTATGCCTCTTTTGCTATGCATGTCCTGCACTTGAAAACTGTGGGCATGTCAGTTGCATACAACTGATGCAATGCTATAATATAGCGATTCTCTTAGTTTAGCAAACACAAACTTGAATGCAAAATAAAGTGGGAAAAGTGACTATCCTAAACATGTCAGTGTATGATATGAACTTAATGCCTAATGCAAATATTACATTACGATGACACTAATGCATACTTGTTCGGATTCTATGCATCCCATAGTACACAGGTCCGAGGGCAAGCCCTTATGTACTCCACATTATAGGTTCAATCCCTCGCCATGCAAAACCTAATACGGTAACAAAAGCAAGGTTTAGACATTTCACGAGTACAGATTTCAGTCTTGGAATCCACCGCTAAACTATACAGAATTCTCATCGTGCGAATATCCCGCAAGTGCCGCTCTAGCCCCGGTATATACATATATAATGGCGATCTGCCTTCCATTCGCCCGACTACTCATGATCCTGGAATCCACCGATAAATCAATCGTAGTCCCGGATTTAATTGAGGCTTGTCTCACCCCGCCAACAACTACAGTCCAGGAATCTACCATCTGACTGGGTCTATAGTCTAGGAACCTACCGTCAGACTATATAGACTCACCCCACTTGTAACGCCCCGAATCCCAAATACACTGAATTCGAGATGTTCTACAGGATCTTTTCGCTTCTCTTAGTACAATTTTACAAGAAAATTCAAACTTTACACTTTACATCAGAGTTTGCATCAATATCACATTTACATTGCACAGCGGAAGTAAAATTTACAACAATGAAACAAATGTACAACAACATCGAGAAATCTTTAAGCATTTGTTCCTCTTTAATCTTTTTCATGCCATTGATCCTGCATACAACACTGTGGGCACGTCAGTTTATTCAACCGACGATAATTATACATGGCCATCCTCTCTATGCCAGAAACAGTATAACGATTCTCATTTCTTAACAGATCACAAACTTGTTCACATATCAAAAATAAAGTAAAAGGGAAATCTTAATGATGTCGTGTCGTGATCGTGCACTTAATCCTTAATGCAATTATTTATATTAGATGACACTAATGCGCACTTGTTCGGATTCTATCCAACCCATACTACATAGGTCCGAGGGCAAGCCTCTTATTCGTTCTTCATTTTTGTAGGGTTCAATCCCTCACCATGACTTAATCTGCTACTGTAATTACGATGAGTATCCTAGATGATCTATGAGTACAAGCTCGTGTACAGAAAACCTGGAGGGGAACCCCACGCCATGTCTTGACTCATCAAGCATGCATTCTGTGGCAATTCAGCCTCCTTCATGGCACACGATCCTCTTGTAGTCACCAAACATCCCACAAGCATGACTAGAGTCCGATCATTCTGAGTTGTGCCCATGCCATGTCTTGACTCATCAAGCATGCATTCTGTGGCTCACACACCCGCACCGTAAACCCTAGTTCTCATACTCGTGTTTTTCTCACTTTCATCACATCTTCACTATGCACTAATCCTTAGTTTTTATTAGAATCATGAATAAAAATCAAAGCTCTAGAGTTAGCCTCTCCACTAAACCGGACTTATTCATTCATTTCAATACTTGACCAACCTTGGTCTTTCAATTCTCATTTCATTTCATTTCCAATGCCGGGGGAGACTTAGCTACTCTTTGGTTTCAATTTCCAATTCACAATTTCCAATTTGAGCATTTTCAACTCATAATTCATTTAATAGTCTCACAGACTTTCTTTATCATGATCTTAGCTTTCAAATTCATTTAATTCTCATTTCAATCTATGATTCATTTCATGTAAATTCATGCAGCAATAAATAGAGTTTATCAACATCAACCATAAGATTCACAATCTTCAACATAAACAGAATAAGGTTCTCTAACACAACAAAATACTCTGGACAGTCGACTTGGAGAAGTCCAGTCGACTTGTTCAGTCAATTCAAGTTTTTCATAACCACTCGGGAGAGTCGACTGCTGCACATGGCCAGTCGGCTGCTCCGCAACTTTCTATGTTCAAAATATCATTCACGTGACAGTCGACTGTCAATCCATCAGTCGTCTGTCCTGGGTTTTTAACTGTGCATTTTCATTCTCAGCCCAGTCGACTTGCTACTCGCATTGAGTCGACTGAACAGGTTCACATTTCAAATTAGGAATTATCTTTCCATATGTTCTTCCATTCACATGCATCGTTGTGTCTCATTACAATATATTCATACTACATAAACATGTAATATTCTTAGCTGTTCACTGACATACAACATATAATTTTACATACTAAGGTTCTCTTTCCTCAAGGGAATGTTAATCATGCATTTTCTTTTACTCATCATTTACATGCAGAAAAGAACACTGAATCTCAATTTAGCACACTAGAACAACACAATGGAAGTATGTCATTTCATGGAATTTCTGGGATATTCATAGTTAAAATCTAGTCGGCTGTTCATATTAGCAGTCGACTGTACAGGTTATTCTCTGTTTTACTAATTATCACTAGTCCTTTTTCATACGTTCATGTCTCCTCAGTCATGTAAAAATATGGGGAGATAAATCTGACAATCATTCTATCACTTCAGCTTTGCATACATGTACATTATTAAATCATGAAAATATTCGCATCGTACCAGTCGACTTGTACACGTGACAGTCGACTGTACAGACCTATTTCGGTCTTATTTACAGTGTCATTACTTCATTATTAGTCCTTCACAACTTTCATCATAAGCATACACAGAGTAATCTAATATGTTTAAGCTTACTCTTCCCAAGCATGGTAACAATCATTACTGCCATAATATAATTACTACATTAGAAGTCCTGAGAAACACCCACCTTATTGACGAAATAACCGAAATCCAGAAAAAGCTCCTTAATGCAATGCACGACTCCTTGCTCCACACCGAAACCTTCAGAAGTGAATACCCGGCCTCCACACACAACTCTCTCACAATATGTCTCTCTTACAATATGATCTTAGTGTAAAAGAATCAATGGATGAGAGGGTTATTTATACACCAATTTGGGTGAGATGGAGGGCTAGGATTTAGTAGATAGTTATAGGATCAAGGGCTAGGATGCACTAGGGAGTTGAAATAACTACCCACATCCCAAATAACCACCCATGAACCAAACCCACTTCTCTACCCAATCCGGCCAAGAATGTGTGCTTATGCACGTGTACATGAAGTGCACGTGCAAGCACTAGTCATCATAAGAAACTTGTACAAGATACAAAATAAAAATCTTTTTAAAATTGGTGTTCCACGTTACAAGTTGTAGAAAAAATAGAATTAAATCATGGGCTTAAATAAATGGCCCAAAACAATAGTTATTTGAAAATTAAAGAAGTACATTTTGGGCTTTAAGAAAAGAGGCTTTTATCTAATAAGGATTTGATACAAAACAATTAAAAAGCACAATTTGAAATATCTTTACTCTTCTTGGTGAAAATATGAGCCAAAAATATTACACGTGCACACTACGTGCAAAATAAATAATTTTTCATTAATTGAAAAAATCAGGGCATTACACCACTTACGTTTGCCCAAGTTTCATCACATCTTCTCCTGGTGCCTATCCTTAAATTTGAAACATGAATAGTAATACATCTAGAGCTGGCTTACCCTCCTACTGGTCTTAAACAATATACTGTGAACGATAGCCCATGTTGGCCACTTCTCAAATCAATTAATCACTTTCATAACTTTGCCGGTACCTGCGTCTCATTTAGCCTCTAGAATCAACATATTTCATGTTTAACATTATGGGGTATTCATACCCTCATGATTCAAATTTCTTCTTTATCCACTTTCTTTATGTTTATATATCATGAAGCATTCAACATCTTATAATGACATTCAATAACAATTTATCAAATCAAATTCTTGAAGACAATTTCTTGGTTAACAAACCAAACCATTCACTTTAATAATTCTCAATGTCCTTTTGATTAATATAACCCTTTTCATGTTTATCTATACTTCAAGCGTATTTCTTAATACCGAAGTTCTTTAAGATTAAATCACTATTTCTTAATACACCATCTCTTTAAGATTAATCACTTGAAATTCTTGATTTTAATCTCTTAATCATGTGTTTGATTTTATTATCAACAAACTCTTAAAATCTTTAATCATGTAAATTTTCTTTTAAAACTTGTATTCAAAACTCATCTAATACATGAATATGACTTTTAAATTCTCAAAATATCTCTTAGAATAATGTGAAATAATTTTCAAGTATTCTAATAATATTTTATAATATTTCTATGAAGTTTCCCAATTTTAAAACTCGAGAAAGATCACAAAAATAAAATAAAATCCCCAAATGTAAACACCCGGATTCGAACCGTGGGCCAACAGTAACCCCAAGAGTCGCCCAGATCAGTGGGCTAACTCACTTTTGTGACACAATCCCTTCCGAGTTCTTTTGGTAGCCCAGAGGCGCCATTTCATTTATTTAAAAAAAATCAGAAAATAAACAGAGTCTCCCAGGTTCGAACCTGCGACCAAAGAAAGCCCCCAAGTGCGATAGGTGGCAACGCCAGGTGCGTTGGCGCTGGCGCTAGCCACAAGAGCCAAGCGCGATTTCTGATAGTATAGATGTTTAAAATATTTTAACTTCGCTCACTGTTTCATCTCATCTTAACTCAATCGTTTATTTTTTATTTCTATTCTTTTCTCCCAATTTAATTCTTCATAAAATACATTCATAGATTTTCAGAAATGATTTCTCACTAATTTTATCTATATTAGTAATTTATGAGAACCTTCATAAACATTTTTATTTATCATCAAGACCACCTTTTTATAACCACTAACATGAACATATTTTTTTTTAGTAATTGTATGGGGAATTTTCAACTCCCTATTTAATTATAATCCTCCCCAATATTTACACAATTTCTTATGCATAAGTTAACAACAATAATCTAATCATGACATACTACTATGTGCCCAACAATAGTACAACATGCTCTAAATAGAATTTCAATTTGATAACATAACAATTCTATATTGAAACTTTCAACTAGCATGCATTATCTCTCATATTTCATTATTACTACGAATTCTAGATAACAACACAACATGCATCCCAAAAGTAACTAAAGAACTCATACCAATTGTCAATTTCAAGCATAAACTACCTAGACATGCATTCTACAACAATTTAGAAAGTAAAAGAGACACCCACCTCTTTCTTGATGAAATTAGAAGTAGAACTCCTAAAAAAATGCCCCAAAGCTCCAACATAAAAATAGTCTTCTCCTCCTCTTAGCAAAACCAAAGCATCCTCTTCTCTCTTCTCTTTTAATTTGATTCTTAATTTGTGTGTTTGTTCATGTTAAAGGAGGGGGGTATTTATAAAAATATTGTGTGGTTGAGATGAGTCCTACTACCGAAAATAACTCCCACTTTCTCACACACACCCCCACTCTTCCTCCTTCTCATGATTGACCGGCCACTTCTTCTCTAGTGCATAACACATGAACGTGCACCCTATGTGAACACTCTTCTCATACAATTTTATTTTTTTATTAGTTTATTATTAAGCTAGGTGTATGTTAGACATGACAAGTGTACTAGATTTTAAATGTTCATTTTAATTGTAGAATTAACCATCGGCCTTAATTTGTAATTAATTTTTGTGGGCTTCAAGAGTGGATCTAGGCCTAATGGATTTAATTAAAAATAAATCACACAAAATTTGACTAAACAATGAGAAGAAAAATTTCCAGTACTCAAGAAAATTTTAGGAACCAACACGTGCACAAAATTTTACATGCAATGCATGTATCAATACAAAATAAATATGAGATAATGAAAAACAATCAAAAATACAAAATACGTAGAATATGTATATTAATAATATTACAGATATTTCATGTAACGGTAAAACATACGTAATCGACACGTGTATTGAAAACACGTGCAATACACGTAAAAATACAAAGATTATGATTTATATTTGATTTGGCAAAATAGGATTAAAAAATGAATTTTGAGGTGACGAAAATTTAAAATTAATCGAAATACAAAAATACGTAGGATATTTATATTAAAATATGATGTGGATATCACCCTAATAGTACAAAATACAAGTGCATAACACCCATGGGGAAAATTGTCATAACTCGGGGTGTTACAAATCTACGGGTCATAATTTGGACATTAGTCCATCCGTTGGGGAGACGAGCTAAGGGGAATTTCTTGAGTGGCTCGGATTACCATGCGAGGTGACAAGCCAAGCGAGTATATTTGAATTTGGAAAAAAATTGAAAGCATGTTGAATACCCAAAATTTTTATTCATAGATGATAATAAACTTAAGTGGCTGCCTCTTTGGCGAACGTCTATTATATTCATTGGCCTTGACGGTACTATTACATTTTTTCCAAAGTTTGTGGAGTGTTAGGCATTCTCATAAAACTTCATCAGGTGTTCTGCATTCCATGTCCTTGATATTTCCTTGCCCCTCTGATCTTCAAGTCTGTAAGTCCCGGGATGTACCACTTTGGAGACCTTATAATGTCTGTAATATCCCGGTCGGATATTATATTTGCATTTTTATTATTTTTTAATTAAAATATTTTTATGAAAATTTCTTGGTTTTACTAAATAAAAACTTACCTGTGAATATATACTAGTAAGTATATATATATATGTGTGTGTGTGTGTGTGTGTGTGTGTGTGTGTGTGTGTGTGTGTGTGTGTGCTGTATCGGTTTTGTGCACTTATACAAAATCTTGTAAAATACGTTTTTGAGAAAATATCTGCAAAATCCCGGGCAGATATTAAAAATTATTATTTTATTATTATTTTATTTTTATTTTCAAAATTGAAATATTTTTTTTGGATATTACCTGGTTTTGTTAATAAACATTATCTGTATATATATACCAGTCTGCATACATCTGTATTGTATCAAATTGGTACTGTAATCTTCCGAACCGATAATAAAATTTATTTTATTATTATTTTCGGAATTAATTTATTTTTATATGAATTTTGCGGTTTAACAAATAAAAATTATCGGTATATATATATATATATATATATATATATATATATATATATATATATATATATATATACACATATGCATATTGTATCGATTTCGTATGTTTGTACAAATCATGTAGTATGTATTTTGGACAAAAATATCTTATTTTTATCATAATTAATCAAATTGGATGGTTAGGATTTGTTTGAAGGATTAAACCTAGGGTTTAAGATTAATTAGAGATACAAAGTGTTTAAAAGGTGTCTTCTACTAGAAGTCTCTCCTCCACCTCACCCCTCTACCTCACCCTCCACCTCACCTAGTAATGGCCGGCCACCCCTTGGATCAAGGGCCGTTTTGCAAAACCTCTTAGGTACATTTGCACTCTCCCCCTTCTCATTCCTCCTCTAAATACCCCTCCCCTTCACCCTTTGTCTCATTTACGAGAAAAAAAAATATAGAAGAAAAGAAAGTGAAGAAACCCTAATTTGAGAGTTCTTCATGGAAGGATGTAGTAAAAGCTAAGGAGGAAGGAGAAGGTTCTTGGCTAGTTCTTCCTACAAAGAGAATCAAAGGTGTGGGTTCTCTACTTCTCTTTATTGTGTTTTTTGTTCTCTTTTATTTATTGTATGTTGTATGTGGTTGTTGTATGTTCAAATAATAACTTGGACTAAATCTTAAGCATAACCATGGTTGTATGGATCAAAATGATTCCATGAGAAAGATGGATGGTAGAACTCAACCAAAACAACATGAAGGTGTAATTTTTAAGCTTTGTTATGGTTATTTTGCTAAACTAACAACTTGGACTAATTGGTTTGGGCATATGAGCAGTATGAGTCAAGATTGATCACATGAAAAGTTTAAAGGGAAGCACTCACTAAACAACCCATAAAGATGAAATCTTTAAGCTTTAGTATGATTATTATTGTTATTATGGTTATTTTGTTAACACAAAACTACAACTTGGACTATAACTATGAGCATATAAAGATTAATGTAGTAAAAATACTTATATACCCATTTTGAGATTGTAGAACTCATCTAGCTATTAAAAGATAAGTCTTTTTGTTGTATGTTGCTCTCTACCATGTTAAAAATCAATCTTTACTAACCCTAGTCCATAAAAAGTGGACATTGTTGTATGTAGGAACTTGTAGGTTGAATAAAAGTAGGTTTTCTAATATGTAGGAATTGTAAATTCAATAAATGTAGTTTTTGTATTATGTAGAACTTGTAGATTAAATAAAAGTAGGTTTTGTAATATGTAGGAACTTGTAGATTCAATAAAATTAGATATTTTGTAATATTTAAGTAGTTTTTGTAATTCATAAAAGAAGTAGTTTTTGTAATAGCTAGATAAAGTCCTTAGTAGTCTTTATGAGTTTACTACCATGCTTGAGTTTTTGTAGTCATTCTAGTAAAGAAACCATGCTTGAGTTGCTAATTATTGTAGTAAATAACAATGCGTAAGTTGTTGTAGGTTGATGTAGTAAGAAACCCATGCTTGAGTTGCTAATTATTGAAGTAAAGAACCATGCTTAAGTTGTTGTAGGTTGTTGTAGTAAAGAAACTATGCTTGAGTTGCTAATTATTGTAGTAAAGAACCATGCTTGAGTTGCTAGTAAAGAAACCATGCTTGAGTTGCTATTATTGTAGTAAAGAACCTAAGTTGTTGTAGGTTGTTATAGTAAGAAACCCATGCTTGAGTTGTTCTAGTATTGTAGTAAAGAATCCATTCTTGAGTCGTAGTAAAGAACCATGCTTGATTTGTTGTAGTTGTTGTAGTAGTTCTAGTAAAAAACTCATGCTTAAGTTGTTGTAGTAGTTCTAGTAAAGAACGCATGCTTGAGTTGTAGGTTGTTCTAGTAAAGAACCCATCATGCTTGATTTGTAGTGAGAAACCCATGCTTGAGTTGTTGAAGTGTTGTAGTAAAGAATACATGCTTGAGTCGTAGTAAAGAACCATGCTTGAGTTGTTGTAGTTGTTGTAGTAGTTCTAGTAAAGAACCCATGCTTAAGTTGTTGTAGTAGTTCTAGTAAAGAACCCATGCTTGAGTTGTAGGTTGTTCTAGTAAAGAACCCATCATGCTTGAGTTGTAGTAAAAAAACTCATGCTTGAGTTGTTGTAGTAGTTGTAGTAAAGAACCCATCATATTTGAGTTGTAGTAAAGAACCCATGCTTGAGTTGTTGTAGTTGTTCTAGTAAAGAACCCATCCTTGAGTTGTTGTAGTTGTTCTAGTAAAGAACCCATGCTTGAGTTTGTGTAGTTCTTCTAGATTCAAAAGGACCCATGCATGCTTAAGTTGTATGTTGCAATGGCTTTTAAAAAAGGAACCCATGAATTTAGCTCGCATGTTAATCTAGTTAATCTATTGAAATGAACCCATGTTCCATATTTATTCTAGTTCGATTTTTAAGAAGAAACCTATGGAACTAGCTCCATGATAGTTCTAGCTCAAATTGGCGAGGAACCCATGCATTTAGGTTCTAGGTGGTTCTAGCTCAACCTTGAGAAAGAACCCATGAACCTAGTCGCATGTTGTCCTAGTTCAAATTTGGGAAAAAGAACCCATGAATTCTAGTTGTATGTGGTTCTAATTGAAATTGGACCATATAATGTGAACATGCATCATCTTCAATGTATGGGCAATAATGGTTGGGAAAGTCACTAGTATTGTTAGCTCGATAAAAGCTCGTCTAGGGTCTTATAGTTACCATAGGGGTCATCGACCATCAAGACTCGCATCTTACCACCTTGAAAACTATGGATAAATCACACCTCGTGCACTGACGGATCTTAACTGGTGTGGGTTGATCGCGGACCGAGAGTGTTGACGAGATCCGAGTTAGGGGTAGTGATGAGTGAGGGAGATCCCGTCACCGGTGTCTTGGACGGGATAATCTTAAGAAAGTCTATATTGAAAACCCCATAAGATTGTTTAGGTTTAGCGACATCGTTAGGGTAGTAACTTATGGCTATTACTACTTAACCTTTACTTATTATCATTTTCGTCGAAGGGAAAGAGTTGGTGTTAAGGGTGATACCTTATGATCTGACCTGTCCTATAGGCTGACACTAGGCGGTGTTATTGGTTGTACCCTTCTTGTCAAAGGGATGCGGTCTGTGCCTTCTCACTAGTTGGGAGCATGGGATCCGTTTCTCGTCTGTTAATTTCTAAAGTGCCTTGATAAGGGTGGGAGCGATTCCTGTCGGAGCCAGGGGGATGGACCCCCGGACTGCGCTGCGGATACGCCAAAGGTACGTCATGGTGTCTATATCTAAGGGCTAGAAGCCATAGACTACGGTCTATTAGCTAGGAGGCCACATGGGATGATTCGAGCTAACCTGCACTGCGTATACCTCAAAGGTTTGTTAGATTTTTGAGTGAGGTCCGGTACGTCGGGTATTAGTGGCAAACATAGACACCATGAGCTGACTACGAATGGCAGGATTATACCGTTTTAAGAGCAACCTCATCAGTCACGTCGTATCTTCAGAAACAAGTCGGGGACAAGAGTAGAATTCATAGCGAGGGTTCAAATTCCTATATATGAAGAAACTGCATGATATGGGGCATATGTAGTATGGGCTGCATACTGTTCCAAGGTCTTGCTTGCATTAGAATAAGAGCATCCTTGCATTAGTTAATCTTGCATTAGAGTCTAAGTCATAGCATACACTGACACATCAATTATATATGCACGTTTCTCTTTTCATCAATCTGTTTGTTTAAAGTAGAGACGCTGCTAGTCATCAGCCTTAAAGCATCAGTATATGCACTGACGTCCCCACTTCAATAGGTACTGGATTGCAGAAGTACAGGTACAGGATTCAGGAGGACCCAAGGCAAGAGAAGCAAGAGTCGTTTTTCCATTTGTAACAATTGTTGTAATCTATTTAATTGTTGGGAAGCATCCAAGTGAAGTACCAAGTGTTGTTCTTTATTCATTGTACTCTGATGTAACTTGTTGAGAGATGTAACACTTGGGCTTGTAAAGATATAATTGTAATACTGATGTAATGTATTGCAGTTTTATAACATTCGGACTTGTAATACATTTGTGTTGAATAAATTTTTTTAAATTGTCCTGTTTTTCTATGTATTGTGGCTAATTGAAGGAAAGATTTTGGCTTATGTCACGGTTTCCCAGTATATGGAAATTGGGGCGTTATAATGTCCCTCCCAATTTGGAGCCAACTTCTCCTTTCTTTGGAGGTCAGAGATCTTAAGCTTCCATAGGACCAGGTCACCTTATTCGATATTGGTATTGGTCGGCCGTACCTTCTTATTATAGAACCACTCCACCCTCTGCTGATAAATGTTCCTTCGGAGGGTTGATTTTTCTCGTACTTCCTCAACTAAATTGAGGTGTCCCCAGAGGCCTTTGGAGTTGTGTTCCTCATCAAAGGTCATCAGTCGGGGAGAAAGGATTCCGACTTCTAGAAGAATTACGGCTTCAGAGCCATAAGTTGGATTCAATGGTAATTCTCATGTCGGCACTCGTTTAGTGGTTCTATAAGTCCATAGCATGCCCAGCCGGTACACTACCTATAACTCTTTAGGAGACTCGTCAAGCCGCCTTTTGAGACCATCAAGGATCTGGCGGTTAGTATTCTCAACCTGACCATTTGACTGAGGGTGGGAGCTGGCTGTTGAATCCCTAAATACGCGAAGAACATACAAAATCCTCTTGCTGTGAACTGTGTGCCATTGTCGGTGACCAATATTCATGAAATTCCGAACTTACAAATGATGTGTTTCCAAAAGGACTGTTGTACTTTGTGTTCAGTTATGGATGCTAGCGGTTCATCCTCGACTCATTTTGTAAAATAGTCTACAGCTACCACTAGGAATTTTCTTTGACCGGTTGCAAGAAGAAAATGTCCGACCGGATCCATTCCCTACATGGCAAATGGGGCCATGCTGGACATGGACTCGAGCTCTGCCTGGGGGCTGTGCTTGGCTGAGAAGAACCTTTGGTAGGGGGAACATCGAACATCGTTATCCACTCCCTCTTTAGAATAGGACATGGCCTACGAACATCACTTCTGACTTCTAGGATTCTCTCCTATAATTTGCTCAAAGCTGACGCTCCAGATGGTGTAATCAATAAAACCAAATCTAGAGTTGCCTCCTGCACACATCTCAATTATTGAAAAATAATTCTGACAAAAGAATCTGATGAACCACTATTGAACAAAACAGTTGCATGGATTCCATATATATATAAATCCAACTGGTTCGAAAAGTGTTACATCATATATTACTTCTTCAGTCCAAATAAAATTCAAAATACAACCTTTTAAACTTAGTTGCAACTCCATATGCACATACTGGTACTGGTTCTCCTGCCTTCTTCAGCTTGCCTTCAGTAAGTGCGAACTTCTACCCTTGGTGAACAGGTTCCTTTCCTTTGTTGTTCATTTTCAGAGCTAATATGCCGCTACTATTCTTCTGAAACTGGGGACAATCTGGTCGGATATGACCGATATTCCCACAATTTTAACATGTACGGTCTCCTTCCTCGGGCATTGGCTCACAAAATGACCTTGCTCACCACATAGGAAACAACTTCCTAGCTTGGTGCCTCCAAGTTTGCCCTCCATTTTCTGAATCTTCTGCTTCTGACCTTGGCTCTCGAACCCTGGTGCTAGTGCAGACTTTTTCTTTGTAGTTGTGGACAGACTGGTTTCTTATGTCCAACCTCCCTACAGAAATAGCATACTACACCCTTGGTGGTGTCTCGGACTTGCTCCTATTCGTGCTATAGTCGTGCCAATCTGGAATCAAAGTGTTCCTGCTCCTTTGCTAGGCTTGCTAATATAGCTCTGCAAGCATCACCCAGTTGCTTAGCTTGATGACCTCTCCTAGTCCTACAATTCCTCAGCTTCTTCATTTCCTAACGTATGCTGGCTGCCGCCGCCGTGCGTTGATTCACACTTAGCTCCTGCAGTGGTGAAGGCGAGTCCGTCTTGAGGTTAGCTTGTAGTGAAATTTCCTTTGGTTCCTCGTTCGAGATTATCGGATCATCCCTTGAAATCGGCTCACTCTCTTCCATCAATACATCCTCGGTTAGGATATCCTCGAACACCATCCTTAAAACACATATACTGGAATTAGTCCAGGTATAGAAAAATTTATAAAACATAAGTTGAAAGGAACAACAATATGAAATATAACTGTCTATAACTAGCTAAAACCCGACTCCTAAAAGGCATCCAAGTTTAATTTTCCTAATGTGTTGGACTGTAAATTGAAGTCGGCTCTGATACCACTCTATAACGCCCTGATTTCCATACACTGGGAAACCGTGACACAAGCCAGAATCTTTCCTTAAATTAGCCAAAATACACAGAAAAACAGGAAAATTTAAAAGCTTTTTTATTCAACACAAATGTATTACAAGTCCGAATGTTACAAAATTGCAATACATTACAACAGTGTTACAATAATACCTTTACAATCCCAAGTGTTACAACTTTCAACAATTTACATCAGAGTATAATAAATATAGAACAACACTTGGTAATTCACTTGGATGCTTTCCAACAAATAAATAAATTACAACAATTGTTACAAAAGAAACAATAGTAAGCAACATATATTACAGCGGAAAACTTAAATAAAATCGACTCCTGCTTCTCTAGCCTTGAGTCCTCCTGAATCCTGTACCTGTACTTCTGCAATCCAATACCTGTAATCTTGTAATCCAGTACCTATAGAAGTGGGGACGTCAGTACATATACTGACGCTTTAAGGCTGATGACTAGTAGCGATTCTCAACTTTAAGCAAACAGATTGATGAAAAGAGAAACATGTATATATAATTGATGTGTCAGTGTATGCTATGACTTAAACTCCAATGCAAGATTAACTAATGTGAGGATGCTCTTATTCTAATGCAAGCGAGTCTTCGGAACAGTATGCATCCCATACTACATACGCCCCATCTCAAGCCGTTTCTTCATATATAGGGATTTGAACCCGTGCCATGAATTCTACTCTTGTACTCTACTTGTTTCTGAAGATACAACATGACTGATGAGGTTGCTCTAAAACGGTCTAATCCCGTCAATGCAGTACGCTCATGGTGTCTCCATTTTTCACTACTACCCGGCGTACCGTACCTCACTCAAAAACCAGACGAACCTTCGGAGTTAACTACAACACAGGTTAGCTCGAAGCATCCCTTATGGGCCCCTAACTCATAGACCGTAGTCTATGGCCTGTTCGCTTCCCCGGCATAGAACATGACGGAGTTTCGGGGGTCCATCCCCTATCTCCGCCTGCCCTTATCATGGCACTTCAGAAATTGACAGACGAGATACGGATCCTGTGCTCCCAACCCATGAGAAGGCACAGACCGTATCCCTTTGACAAGAAGGGTACAACCTAATAACACCACCTAGTGCCTGCCTATAGGACAGGTCGGATCATAAGGTATCACCCTTAATACCAACTCTTTCCTTTTGGTTAGAAAATGATAATAAATATAGGTTAAGTAGTAATAGCCATAAGTTACTATCCTAAATGTCACTAAACCTAAACAAACTGAGGGATAGCAACAGAACTTACACAACATGCTAAGTCTTAAGTTTAGACTTCGCAAGATAACTCTACTAGGCTGCTCAACCTAGACTTACCAGTATCCCTAACGATCTGGTTCATGGCCTATCGATCCATGACACTGGCAATACGAACGTATTCACATGCTACTACCCTGAACTTGGATTTCGTCAACACTTCGGTCCGCGATCAACCAACTCGGTTAAGATCTGACGATACACGTGAAAGTGACTCGTCGATAGTCCCTTAGAAGTAAGGTAAACACATGTCTTGATGGTCGATAGCCCCTAGGACAATGATATCACCCTAGATGAGCACAACAAACTGCATACTAGCTAATAAGCTACATACGAGTAAACAAAACACATACGAGCTAAATAAGCTACGTATGAAACCAACAACTACATACGAGCCAGGCGAGCTGCGTATGAGATAACAACATACATACGAGCCAAATAAGCTACGTATGAGACCAATAGCCATAAGGGCCAAGCGAGCCGCGTATGAGACAACAACATACATACGAGCCAAATAAGCTACGTATGAGACCACAGCTACATACAAGCTAGGCGAGCCCCGTATGAGCAAAACCACACATAAAAACAACCATACAGGTATTCTAACAACCTAGAAGCAACCAAACATGCTTACCAGCAAAACTTGATCTTCTATAATTAAAAGCGACAAAAGAATCTACTAACAGTCTAAAATAGGCATACTACCAATGAGAAGCCCAAAAGCGGCATAAAAACCTTCCGACATCCTAGAAGCAACCAGTGCTGCCTTTATCGGAATTCGACAAAAATATACTTTTTAGAAAGATGAGAACATCTCCTGCAACTCTCTAGTTGAACACTTTTTCAGATTCCGTAAGGAATCCAAAATCTGGTCCATCGAACATACGCAAACAGATTAACCAAACTGTGGATTTTCAACAAAAAGTTGAAACTTCTACAGCTTGTAACTTTTGCTTTACTTGTCGGAATTTAACCAAATCATACTTTCTGTAAAGGTGGGAATATATACTACAACTCTCTAGTTGAACACTTTTCCAGATTCCTTATGCAATTCAATCCACCATCCTCTGAATACACGCAAAATTTAAGCAAAACAGCAGAATTCCTTAACAAGGCTGAAACTTCTAAGGATTGTAACTTTTGCTTTACTTGTCAGAATTTGACCAAATCTTACTTTCTGGAAAGGTGGAAATATACTACAACTCTCTAGTTGAACAATTTTCCAGATTCCTTATGCAATTCAATCCACCGTCCTATGAACACACGCAAACTTTAAGCAAAATAGCAAAATTCCTTAACAAGGCTGAATCTTCTAAGGATTGTAACTTTTGCTCTACTTGTCTGAATTTAACGAAACTGGACAATTTGGAAAGGTGAGAACTCTACTACAACTCTCTAGTTGACCACTTTCTCAGATTCCGCAAGGAATTCCAAATTCCTGACCTCGGACATTAACCAAAGACAGCCCAAGCTATAACTAAGCTAAAACTTTGAGAGCTTGTAACTTTTGATCTACTTGTCGGAAACTAACGAACCTGGACAATTTAGAAAGGTGGGAACATCTACTACAACTTTCTAGTTGACCACTTTCTCAGATTCCGTAAGGAATTCCAAATTCCTGACCTCGAACACACGCAAATGCTAACAAAAGACAGCCAAGGCTACAGCAAAGCTGAAACTTTGAGAGCTTGTAACTTTTGCTCTACTTGTCGGAATCTAATGAAGCTGAAAAATTTGGAAAGGTGGGAACATCTACTATAACTTTCTAGTTGACCACTTTCTCAAATTCCGTCAGAACTTCCAAGATCCTGACCTCGAACACACGCAAATGCTAACAAAAGACAGCGAAGGTTACAACAAAGTTGAAACATTGAGAGCATGTAACTTTTGCTATACTTGTCAGAATCTAACGAAGCTGGAAAATTTGAAAAGGTGGGAACATCTACTACAACTTCCTAGTTGACCACTTTCTCAGATTCCGTAAGGAATTCCAAATTCCCGACCTCGAACAAATGCAAACAGTTACTAAACTACAGATTTTCAACAAAAAGATGAAACTTCTATAACTTGTAACTTTTGCTCTACTGATCGGAATCTAATCCAATAGGGCAATTCGGAAAGGGAAGAACATCTACTACAACTCCCTAGTTGGTCTCCTCCTCAGATTCAGTGAGTAAGAGGCTCAAAAGTACAAGCAACCAAAACAGTAACATCCAGCCAAACAGTTAGTTGCTGTGTTTTTATAACGGTAATAACTTTTGCAACCCCTATCGGAATTTAACCCAAGATGGAAATTCGGAAAGGTGAGAGTCTCTACTACAACTTCCTAGTTGGTCTCATACTCAGGTTCAACAAGTAAGACACTCAAAAATAATAAAGAAGCAAAACAGTTAGTGCTTCAGCCAAACCTAGCTGCTGTGTTTTGTAAAGACCATAACTCCTACTTCGCTTGTGGGAATCTAACCAAATAGGGCAATTTGGAAATGTAATAATGTCTACTAAAACTCTCTAGTTGGTCACTTCCTCTGATTCTGCAAGTAAGATACTCAAAAATAACAAAGAAGCAAAACAGTGAGCGCTTCAGCCAAAGCTGACAGCGCTGTTTTGTAACAACCATAACTTTTGCGCCTCTTATTGGAATCTAACCAAATAGGGCATTTTGGAAAGGTGAGAGACTCTACTACAACTCTCTAGTAAACACTTTCCTAAATTCATTAAGTAAAAGACTCAAAAACAACAACAATCAAAACAGTGAGCACTCTTAGCCCAACCTGCTGTGTTTTGTGAAGACCATAAATCCTACTCCGCTTATCGGAATCTAACCAAATAGGGCAATTAGGAAAGGTGACAAAGTCTACTACAACTTCCTAGTCGGTCACTTCCTCTGATTCTGCAACTAAGAGGCTCGAAAACAACAAACAAGCAAAACAGTGAGCACTCTCAGCCAAGCTAACTGCTCTGTTTTGTAACGACCATAACTTTTGCGTCTCTTATCGCAACCTAATCAAATTAGGCATTTTGGAAAGGTGAGAATGTCTACTATAACTTCCTAGTTGGTCACTTTTCCAAATTCCATAAGGAACACCAAGTTCCAGCCCCTAGAACCTAGGCCGTTTGTTCACCCCAAAACAGCAAGTGCTGTCTTTTGCCCGCGCTCGCTGTTTTGGGGGAAATGGTTGTTTCACCCATCAAACTAACTCCGAAAAATCTCCAAAACTTAGGGCATGCTAATGACACCTAGGAGAACCTCTAAAATTAATTTGGGGTCAAAATTCCAAGGGTAATTAATTCTAACTATATACTAGTTAAAATCGATTCTTTAGTGCTCTATTTGAGTTCTACCACTTCTATCTTCATATGTCTTTTATTCTAGTCCAATCTCTTAACATAATAAGCAATAACAATAATAATAACAAACAAAAGGAGTTGAGACCCCCCACCCAAATTGGTTGTAGGAAGAACTTGCCCTCTCCTCCTTGTTCTTGCTCATTGTTCTTGCTCCTCTTCAAAGAGAACCCATGAAAAAAACCCCCTCCTTTTCTTTTGATTTGATCTCTCTTTCTTTTCTTTCTTCTCAATTTTTTTTCTAATTAAAAACAAGTGAAAAGGTAGAAGAAGAAATATGAGAAGATGAGAGGGGGTGAGATGAAAAATGAGATGAGAGAAACAAAAAAATGGGCTTTTCCCTCTTGTGTTGGCCGGTCACTTAAGTAGAGGGGGAGAGAGAGAGCTTGTGGTAGAGAGAGAGCCACTTGTCTCTCTCTCATTGTGGCTCAAAACATTTTGAGTTTCATTTGCAAATTTAAATTGCAATATACACCCAACCAATCAATTTGCAAATTTAAATTGCAATCAAACCCTAATCCAATCTTAACCTTCTATTTGATCATGAATGATCAAGAATAAGAGACATTTTTCAAAAATTACATACTACATGATTTCGTACAAACGTACGAAATGGATACGATTCAAATACGTACATATATCTGATTATACAGATAATTTTTATTAGTTAAAACAAATAATCCTTAATTCCGAGAAATAAAAATAAAATAATTTTATTACCGGCTCGGAAGATTTTAGTATCAATTTGATACAAAACAGATATATACAGACTACTATATATGCATAGATAATGTTTATTAAAAAAGCTGGGTAATATCCACCAAAAATATTTTATTTATGAAAATAATAATAAAATAATAATTTTTTAATATATGTCCGGGATTTTCCAGTCATTTTCTCAAAAAGATATTTTTCAAGATTTTGTACAAGTGCACAAAATTGATACAATACCTATATATACTTACTAGTATATATATCCAAATAAAATTTTATTAGAAAAACTAGTAATTTCTATAAAAATATTTTAACTTTAAAAATAATAATTATATAAATATAATATCCGTCCGGGATATTACACCAACAATGGAGCAGGTTCGACTGGTAGTAACCTTGATTGAGGACCTTTTCGGTGAAGGATCTGGCTCCCATGTGGCAGCCGCCTACTCCTTCTTTCATCTCGTTGAGGGCATATTGTGCTTCCTCGGGCAAAAGACAATGAAGGTAAGGTCGCATGTCAACCAAAATATAAGAGCACTTGAACATGATGCCTTCTACTAGTGTGTACCTTTCTGCTTTAGTCCGGACCTTTCTTGCCTCCTTTGGTTCTACAGGAAGGACCCATTTGTCTTGGAAGTTAACTAAGGGCTCCATCCAGTTTCCAGCGGTCATTTGTGTCTTGACACAAAAAGGTCTTGATAGCTTCTCTCTTGATGCTCGGACTGACCAGAACCTCAATAAGTGTTGTATGATCCAGCTCTTCAAAGGAAGAGCATGCCAGTTTGGAAAGAGCAAATGTTTGCCAATTTTACTCATGGGGGATCCGGGTGACTGAGGATTCTTGGAAAGGAGAAGGTCTCCTTTGGCATAGGCTAGATACTTAACCATCTAAGGGTCTTGGGCCTCACACCCCCCATAAATCTGATTCACCACTAACTAAGATGCCAAATGCCTTAACCCGGGGCCCTTGCTTTTTGAGCCACAAGTAGCCTTACTATCAGGGTTTAATATTCGGCAATGTTATTAGATGCTCAAAAGTTCTATCAGAGGGAGTACTAAAGAACAAACTCGTCAGACCCAAGCAATATCACTCCTGCCCTGCTTCCTTGTTCGCAAGAGGATCCGTCGACATACAGGCTCCAGATGGGAATATCCTTCTATGCTTCGAAGGGATCCAGGATGGTACTTTCGATGATAAACTCAGCTAACCCATGGGCCTCAATTGCTATCCTCGACTTATAACTAATATCATGCCGACGTAGCTCTATCAACCATTTGACCAATCATCCGGAGTTTTGTGGCTTATGGAGGACTTGCTTCAGCGGCTGATCAGTGAGGACTTGAGTGGAGTGTACCTGGAAGTAAGGACGAAGCTTCTAAGTGGCCACGATTAGTGCATATGCCATTTTTTCCATCTTGGAGTATCGAAGCTCGATGTCGTGGAAGACTTTACTCACATAATAAATGGACTTTTGAACCCTGTCTTCCTCCCACACAAAGAAAACACTTAGATTCCACTCCAAAGTGGCCAAATAGAGGTATCGGGTCTCACTCGGCTCTGGTTTGCTCAGTAGATAAGGGTTCACTAGGTATTCTTCAACTGGTCCCTGGCCCATTGCTGCGATTCCTTCCATTTGATGTTTTTGGCCTTACGGACGGCCTTGAAGAAGGGGAGGCACTTTTTGCCGTACTTGGATAGAAATGCCTGATTGCCGCAATACGTCCAGTGAGCCTCTGAACCTTTTTAACATTTGCCAGAGGTGCTATATTGAAGATGGTTTGAATCTTTTCTAGTTTGGCCTTTGTTCCCATTTGACTAACCATAAAGCCCATGATCTTCCCAGAGGAGAGGCCGAAGGCGCATTTTAAGGGATTCAACCTCATATTGTTCTTTCTCAGGACGCTGAAAGCCACTTCAAGATCTTTGACGTGATCTTCTTCTTTGAGGCTCTTGACGAGCATGTCGTCAATGTAGACTTTCATATTCTTACATATTTTCTCCTTAAACACCTTATTAACCAAGTGCTGATAGGTATCACCTACATTCTTCAGCCTGAATGGCATGACTCTGTAACAGTAGAGTCCTTGGTCGGTAACGAATGTGTTCTTAGGGTTGTCCGGATATCGCGTCGATCAAGGCATCGATGCTCGAGAGCGGAAAGGGGTCCTTTAGACACGTCTTATTGAGATCCGTGAAGTATATACATATCCTTCACATGCTGTTGGCCTTCTTGACCATTACAACATTTGCTAGCCATTCTAGGTAGCTAACCTCCTGGATGAAGCACGCGGCACGGTGCTTGGCAGCCTCCTCCTTCACAGCTTGTCCCTTGTCTAGGGAATTCCTAAAGCCTCTGTTGTACCTACTTTACATTGGGGTTGATGCCCAGTCTGTGCATTATTAGTTCCTCTGAAATGCTAGACATTTTGGAGGCTGTCCAGGCAAACATATATCGATTTCTCCGGATGTAGTCAATGATCTTCTCAATGTGCTCGGGAGGTAGGACCTTGCTCACTTGGAATTTCTTCGATCCACCCCCTTCCAAAAATGGGACTTCCTTCAAATCATTTACGGGTTCGAAGCTGATTGGGTTCCTCTCTAATGGGAGTTCCACTGCATTCATGGGGAGGACTGAGCCCCCCCATTGTGGTGGTATAGGTTGCCCGAGTTGCCTCTTGGCTACCCTTGAACACTCCGACCCCCACTATTGTAGGGAACTTCATTTTCATATGATAGAGCGAGGCAAAGGCCTAAAGAGAAGCTAATTTGGGGTGCCCAAAGATGGAATTGTAGGTGGCCATAACATTGACCACCATAAAGTCCATTGGCTCGGCTCTGATTGTTGGGGACTTCTCAGCAGTCACGTCGAGAGTGATGATTCCATCGATCTGGATCAAGGCCCATGAAAGTCGTGGAGTGTATTTTAGTCTGTCGTGCGAGAGATTGAAACCTTCGAAAGCGTCGAGGAAGAGTGGGTGTTGACCGAACTATTATTGTCCACTAGGATCCGGTGGACCTCGTGGCTCACCATGCAAAGGCTAATTACCAGGGCATTACAATGGAGGGTGCGGACACCCTCTAGATCTTCATCTGAAAAAGAGACGGGCATCCCCGAATTTCTGGGAGGAGGGCAATTATGCCTCGAGTTCACTTCTCGGATGAACACCTTCCTCGAGGAGTTAGACTCTCCCCCCATGGGTCGTCCATGTATGGAATGAAGGACTGCCAAATGATTCCACCTCCGTGACTTGGGTTCCTTCTTCGGATGCTTATTCATTCTGAGAATTTGTCCTTTTGAGTGAATTTTTCCTTCTGAGTAAATTTGGATGGATAATCTCGATGGATCAAGCCTTCAATCTCATCTTTTAGGGCCTAATCCATCGAGATTATCTATGGATCGTAGTGGAAACTACACCTTAACCTTTTATCCATCTTCTTTCTGGGGGTATTCATCCGAGGCGGGTGACGGATCAATTTCTCTACCCCTACATCCATTAGTATTGCAAAGACATTAGCATTAAGAGGAGTGAAATTCTTGAATTGAGGCGCAGGAGAGGACGCCTCTGACCGGAAGCATCATTCTGAGACTTCTTGGGAGCCTCGGTGCTATTAATCTTTCTCTTCCTCTTTGGCGAGGATTCCTTGTTCCCCCAAGATGAAGGGCCTCCTCGGATCGGATGTACTTTTCGCTTCGGAGGAGGATGCCAGAGAAATCTTAAGGTGGCTTCTTAGTGATGGAGGTTTTAAAGAGGTTATGTCGGACATTGTGCCTAAAGGACGCCGCTTCGATCCCGGAAGAGGGAATGGACTGGGCTTCCACTGTAAATCTCTAAACAAAGTCTGGAGTGACTCTTCGTATTTCTGCTTCAAGTCTAGCAGAGATGCACTCGTCTTTTCAGCCTTGTGTCTAGTCACGAGTGCGCGAGGAAGCTCTCCTCAAGATGGTCGAAGGAGTAGATGGAGCAGGGGGAAGCTCTCCTCGAGATGGTCGAAGGAGTAGATGGAGTAGGGAACATTTTACAGAGGAGAGCATTAGAGGCATTGTGAATCATCATGAGAGTTTTAAAACTTTCAATGTGATCCGCCGGATCGGATTTTCCATTGTAAGTTTTGAACGAATGAGGCTTGAAGTCTCTCGGAACCGGGACTTCAAGAATGAAAGGGGCAAAGGGACATCGAACCAGGTGGTACCCCCTGTTTGGTTGCTTCCTCTCTTGCCTTATCCCGGCGAGGCGGTCCTCCATCTTATAAAAGGCGCTTTAGGACTGCATCTTCATGTCCCTTGGATCAGTGGATCCGTAGGACTCCTCATTAAGGACTGGACCGGTGCGGAGGTTGCTCGAATGGTGGTGTATTTCAGGTCCTCAGTAGAGTGGTTGTAGAACCTTGTTCCCGAAGTCTTGAAACTCGGCTCTAGTGACGGGGCCTTCCTTCGGGGCTAAATGATTTACGGGAGAAAGGCTCCACCTACTCTTCCCCCTAGGGGGAATTAAACTCAATGCGGTGACGGAGGTCTTCCTCTTGCGATCGGTTATTGAGGATGTGCCAAAGGTCCTGATTCGAGGAAGGTTCTGCTCTCCGTCCGACGAACTCAGAGGTAGCATCTACGGGGCCACGACCTTCGAGATGTGGAAAGCCGGATCGATGTCCCGAGTGTCGCCGCTGGAACCCTTGAGTTACAGCACTAATAAGGGGTGCAATGGTGGAGGACGAGGAGGAGGAGGAGGCAGATCTACCTAGCAACAAGGAGTTGTCGCCTTCTTTGCTTTTGGGTCCTTGGTTAGAAAAGGCTTCTGATCGTGGAGGTCTGACCGGAGGGCTGAATTTGTGCTTTCCTACAGATGACTTGGGAGCAAGAAATAATGAGTTATTTTATGATTATGGAACGCTTAGATCTCATTCGTTGATCAGATATGATGTGGGGATGATATTTGTGGGTGGATTTGGAACTAATGGTTGAGATACAGCCGGAAACCTGCAAAAAAGCCTGAAACACCGGGAGTTTTCCCGGCAAAAGGCCCTTCCATGATCAAGTCAGTAACTCAGCAGTATAAACTAGTTTTTGTGTGCAAAATGTTCATTACCCAGTAATGGAGGGTAAGGGTGCCATTGCGACCCGCCCGCCACAGACCCGGGCCAACCCGCTCATAATACCGGGTCAAAACGAGTCGAAATATACGGGAAAAAACAAACTCGACTGGCCCATTTAACCCGTTACCCGTTTAAACCCGACCCGCAACCCGTAGGGTCCAACGGTTGGCCCAACTGGGCCGCCCGTTGCTTCTAGTTATTTTTTTTTTGTCATTTTTTTCTTATAAAATCCCACTAAATTCATTCATTTTTCTTTACTAATTCACACTAATCTCTATCTATCAACTCTCTTACTCTCTCAACTCTCTACTACTACAACTACTCTCATTCCAGTTCAACAAATAAATTACAAAGTAGTGAAGAAGTTCAAGCTTAATCTCCCTACTACTATCAACTTTCTCTACTACTCAAATTCGTGAACAAGCGCAATCTCAAATTCCCTCTACAACATAGTTGATTAAGTGAAGAAGCTCAAACTCTCTATACTACTCGTTGATCAAGTGAAGAAGCTTAATTGCAAATTCTCGTCGTCTACTCAACTCTTATTTTCAACTCTCTTAAATTTATATTCCTGAAGTACGACATCAAATTTTCGCAACTTTCTCAACTCTTTATTATTCTCAATGCTTTTTTATTTTTAGTTCACTTGTTTGTTATTTTTTTTACTACTCTCTCAACTTCTCAACCCTCCTATCATTTTTTAGATTTTATTTTCACATACACTACTACTACCTCAACTCTCTCAACCCTCATATCTTGTTTTCTTTGTTATTTCACATACACTACTACTACTACACTACTTGCATAATGGCACAATCACGCGGTAGCGGCCGTAGCCAAAGTCGGCAAGAATCCACTAGTTCATCTTGTCGCCCTCCAATAATCCCACAATTAGAGACCGAACATAATCCTAATCTTAATATAGATCACGAAAGTGTTATCCTCATGATTATGATCCCGATACACAACTTGATGAAATTCTAGCTAGTGACACTCAAACACAAGACATTGAATCCGCACAACCCACTTCTTCTAAAAAAACACAGCGGCCAAACTAGTGAAATCCACAAATTTTACGACTTTGTCTCAAACGTGGACAATCCGAGCTTGGGACATAAGATGTGTAAAACATGATAAAAAGTTACAAATGGAAGAAGGGTGAGGGGGCAGGTACAATCATTCGACACATTACAAATGTACACCCCGAACTAGTACAAGACCAACTATCCCAACAAAAGATCAATCCTAGGACCGGGCAAATAGATAGCCATAGCTATAATCCCGAAATCGTTCATCGGGAAATGGCTAGACTAGTTATTAAGGAAGAGTTACCATTTTCCTATTCCGAGAGTAGGAACCTAGAGTCCTTTAACCAAAATGCACTAAATCCACATTTTCAAAAGAATCGCTATAAACATACTAAGTCCGATTGTTTTAAACTCTATTCTGAAATGAGAGATGCTTGAATTGCACTTTTGTATTCTTTAACTTGGAGTGTATCGTTAACGGCCGATGGTTAGAAATATTGTAACGATATTCCGATGATGGACATAACTTGTCACTGGATTGATAGTGATTGGCTCAATCAAAAGAGAATCATATCACTTGTCGCATTGCTATACCTCCATAGTGGTTTAGTTATCACAATATGTATTTTTAGAACTATGTGATTTATTTCATATTCGCGATAAAAAAAAATCTATTAGTTTTGATAATGCCTCCAACAACACTAGTGAAATATTACATTAGTTCAACATATAGCACCTCCACATCTTGAATTTTTCATGTTAGATGTGTATGTCATATTCTTAATTTTGTGTACAAGATGCATTGAAAGTAGCCGATCTATATGCGAATGCAATTAG
Source organism: Hemerocallis citrina (assembly GCA_017893485.1). Classification (NCBI taxonomy): domain Eukaryota; kingdom Viridiplantae; phylum Streptophyta; class Magnoliopsida; order Asparagales; family Asphodelaceae; genus Hemerocallis; species Hemerocallis citrina. Next base: position 157,409,477 of record CM030368.1, on the reverse strand, counting down.
AAATTGTGTACATTTTATCGCTTTGAGTGGTACTATGCTTCAACAATTCAAAGAATGGTATAATCTTAAGGGAGTGCATTTTAGAAAATTTCCTAGAGATGTTAAGCACCGATGAAATTCTACTTTTTCGACTTATTGAATGTTGTTACTAAATACAAAGCGGTCATAAATAATTTTTGTATTACAAAAAACGAAAGATTTTCAAATGTCTCCCCATTCTTTGTATTTTGCCGAAAGTTTGTTATAATTTTCGGAACCTTTTAAGACTACAACTTTGAAATTTTCAAAATCTTATGATTCCATTTCTAGTGGTACTTTTATTTCAATAATTACTATGATGCTAACTTTTTAAGAAATGACTTCAGATACTTACATTTTCCATATTGTTATTCCTGCATATGATAGAACTTATGTATCCAGTGGTACCACACAACAAACTAGTATATCAACATCATCTTCTTCTTCTAGAGGTAAGGGTAATAGTATATTAGAAGATGTCACTGCAAATTTACTTGCTCGTATTCAGTCTAAAAATTATAAGACTAATGCTGTAACGCCCCGAATCCCAAATACACTGAATTCGAGATGTTCTACAGGATCTTTTCACTTTCTTAGTACACTTTTACAGGGAAATTAAAACTTTTCATCATACATCAGAGATTACATCATAATTACATCTTTCTTTTGCACAGCGGAAGTAAAATACAACAATTAAATACAAGTACAACAGCTTGATATAATCTTTAAGCATCCAAATCCTCTTTAATCTTTAGCATAACATTTACCTGCATGTTAGACTGTGGGTACGTCAGTTTATTCAACCGACGATCATTATACACGGCCGTCCTCGCTTGCCGGAAATAGTATAACTTAACATTTCATATTTAGCAAACACAAACTTGTCACATTTCAAACTAAAGGGACTACCCTATTGATGTCGTGTTGTGATTGTGCACTTAGTCCTTAATGCAGTTAATTATATGACACTAATGCACACTTGTTCGGATTCTATGCATCCCATACTACATAGGTCCGAGGGCAAGCCCTTATTCGTTCTTCATCTTGATAGGGTTCAATCCCCCGATATGCCTTAACTACTACTGTAACTACGGTAGTGTCTTAGATGCCCTATGATCTATGAGCCCATGTCCAGGCAGCCTGGAGGGGAATCCCACGCACTGTCACGACGCATCGAGCAGGCAACCTATGGACAATTCAGCCTCCGCCATGGAACAATGGCACCACCCATAGTCACTCGAACATCCCACGAGCGTCGCCACCGGGACGATAATTCCGGAGTAGCGCCCACGCACTGTCTTGACGCATCAAGCAGGCAACCTGTGAATCGCTCTCACACCGCTATCCGTTGGCCCTCATACTCATGTTTTTCTTCTACTTTCATCACATCTCCACTATGTACTAGTCCTTAATTTTATATAAAAATCATGAACAAAATAATCACTAGAGTTAGCCTCTCCATCATCCGGACTTATTCATTTGTTTCAACATGACCAACCTTGGTCTAATTTCAATTCAATTCATCTTTCTCAATGCCGGGGAGACTTAGCTACTCTATTTCAAATTTCATTTCACAATCTTTAAGTCATAACCACTTTCATGTTACAATTTCATATTCTTTCTTATTCATGATTACTCTTTGTTCACAAGTCCATAGTGAATACTTATAACTCATAAAATTTCATATTCATGACCAACAATTTCATCAACATGATCTCTAAATTTCCAATATCATACAATGCACTCATGCAACTATAATTAAACACCCATACTTTACATTTTACACAATATTCTCAAGTGAGAATTAATAACATCAAGTCACACCACAAAATTCTTTGTGTCAATTACTTCTTAATAAACCCATTTCATTATATATCTTTATGAATTGGAAATTCCCATAAGTGTCTTAGAACCATAGCTTTAATTATACCATTTGTTCACAAACTACTTCATATTTTCTTCAAATAATACCCAAACCAATCCCATAAAATTCCTTGTATTTTTATGAAAATTACCATATTTATCTCACATTTTTTGGACATCACAAACTCCCAAAAAAAAATGTTTTTATAAAGTGCTAGGGGAAGGATTCGAACCCAGCACGGTAGAGAAAGAGGCCAGAGCACCCGCCAATAGGCCAATCTGTGCTAGCGATTAGAAGAGGGTGGATTAAGTATATGTGCTTCAGTTCGCTGTCCATATATATATATATACAGTACTAAAAAAAATTTGGTGAGACCCGGATTCGAACCACACCGCTCAGGGAAACCGAACAGCGCCACCGACCGCCTGAGCCACTGGCTCAGGTTGTCACAGTGTGGACTTAAAACCCATTTAACTCCTATTCTCACTGTTTGTAGAAATCAACTCGATGTTCAAAACAATTAGATTCATGTTGCTTTCAAATAAACTACTGAAAAATTCCAGATTTAATCTTCTTTATTCCATCTTCAAAACAGTAATTGTAAAATAAATTTTTGTACTAAAAACACATTTTTCTCCACCCAAATTAATTGATTTAATTAAAACTAGCAAATCTTTTATTTTTCGACATTGAAAATAATCGATTGATCTTCTAATCTCTCTTTTATCCCAAAATTTCCATGATAATTTACTGGTCATTAATCTACATTCACAACACAATACAACTTGGATTTTCCCATACTCATACTAGCCAAAGAATTCATATAGCACATGAATAGGTGAAACTCAACAATTACTAAGTTGGGTACATTTCTAATATGATGACAACGAGCAATTCTTGGGTTCATTCATGCCACTTCTACACATGGATTCGAAGTATTCATTGTACTTTTCTATTCAAATTCCATAGTGTTAATATCCTTATCAATTGTCATGTTTCAACCACACAATTTGCAAGTAATTAATAAAGATTTTAACACATCATGCTAGTCACATTGCATCATTGTTCAATTAACTAGATAACCATAGAAAGTGCTTCATATGGTATAATTTCATGCAAGCAATTTACATACACAATTTATCACATCATTCTAAGCCATTCACACACTAACTTTTTAATTAGAGTGGTCTCTTATTAGTATTTTTCATGTATAGTGTCATCAATATACTAGCATGAACCCTATATTAGAAACATGAAATATTTTACCCACCTCAATTGGAGAGAAACACAACAAAAGCAATCAAGTAGATGAGAACACCTCCTCCTAGCCAAAAGAATGCACCACTCCAAGCCTCCAACCAAATGCCGAATACTTCTCCTCCTTGGCCGAAAGCTTCCTAGCCGAATGCTCTTGATGGTGCCGGCCACTCCAAGCAATACAACCCACACAACTCTTATTTTTTATAACTCTCACAATATATTAGTATAGCTTTAGAAATTACACTTTGCATATGAAAATTAGCCATGAGAAAGGGGGGTATTTATACAAAAAAATGAGGGAAATGGAGGGCTAAGATCATCTTGGTGGTTGCAAAATGGAAGGCTTAGATTCAAGTAGGAGTTAGGAAAACTACCCACCTCCTTGAAACTACCCCCATGTTCTCCACACCAAAAATTCAACTTTCCCTCCCAAAAAGAATGCTACCCGGCCAAGCATAAGAAATGGGCAATGCACGTGTACGTGTAGTGCACGTGCATGCAACTAGGCCAAATTTGTACATTCTAAAATTGTATAAAAATAATTTTGTTAAGAAAAGTCTTCTACATGACAAGTTTAATTAAAATAAATTAATTCATGGGCTTTCTTTTTGGGCTAAAAATAATTTATAAAAATAATTAAAATAAACATGCTTTTGGGCTTTTTAAGAAAAGGCTTTTTAATTAATTCAAATAGGGCTTTTAAAGAAGGCTTTTTGTACTAAAATAATTTGAGAAAAATATATTTAAACATACTCACCATGATAAAAATAATCTAACAATATATTGCACGTGCACAACACGTGCAAAATAAATAATTTTTCATTAATTGAAAAATCAGGGTATTACAGCACTCCCTCCTTAGAATAGTTCCGTCCCCGGAACTACAATCAAGAGCGAGGAAAGCAAACAAAAAATACAACACACACAACAAACAGAAGATACAAAAATACAATCAAGCAAAAAGCTCAGGATAGTCCTTCAACATCCTCTCCTCAGATTCCCAAGTAGCCTCTTCAACCAAGTGGTTTCTCCAGACTACCTTGACCATCGGTATCGTCTTATTCCTCAAGACTTTCTCCCTACGGTCAACAATCTCAACAGGAGACTCGATGTAATTCAGGTCTAACTGCAAACCTTCCGGCACTTCAGGCAAATGATGACTCGGGTCCGGAATATAACCTCTCAGCATAGACACATGAAAGACATTGTGCACCTGAGACAACTCTTCCGGTAATTCAAGCCGGTAAGCAGTTTTCCCGATCCTTTTCAATATCTTATACGGGCCTATAAACCTCGGGGCTAACTTCCCGCCTTTGCCAAAACGAACCACACCTTTGCTGGGTGATACCTTCAGAAAGACGAAGTCACCAACCTCAAACTCAAGGTCCCTTCTCCGGTTGTCTGCATAGCTTTTCTGCCTGCTCTGAGCTTCCACCAACCTTTTCCTGATCAGATTAATCTTCTCAGAAGTCAGTTGCACAAGCTCAGGACCAAACAACTGACGCTCCCCTACTTCATACCAGCATACAGGAGTCCTGCACTTCCTGCCATACAGAGCTTCGTACGGCGCCATCCCAATACTGGCCTGAAAACTGTTGTTGTAAGCAAATTCCACCAAAGGTAAATGCCTTTCCCAACTGCCTCCAAAGTCTAGTATACAACACCGAAGCATATCCTCAAGAATACGATTGACTCTCTCGGTCTGCCCATCGGTTTGCGGATGAAAAGCAGTACTGAAATCCGTCTTGGTACCCAAAGCTGCCTGAAGACTCCTCCAGAAATGCGAAGTAAACCGCGCATCTCGATCAGACACAATGGTCGAAGGAACGCCATGAAGTCGGACAATCTCACCAACATACATCTCAGCCAACTTGTCCATCGAAGCAGTGAGTTTCATCGCCAAAAAGTGAGCGGACTTGGTAAGTCGATCGACTATAACCCAAATTGCATCATTGCCTTTAGAACTCTTAGGCAATCCCGTAATGAAATCCATACTGATGTTATCCCACTTCCATTCCGGAATAGGTAACGGCTGTAATAGACCTCCGGGTCTCTGATTTTCGGCTTTGACTTGCTGACAAACCTCACACTTCGCGACAAATTCAGCCACATCCCGCTTCAAACCTGACCACCAGAAATGCTGCTTGATGTCCTTGTACATCTTAGTACTCCCAGGATGTACAGACAAAAGAGTAGCATGTGCCTCCTGAAGAATACTCTCTTTCAGGTCCGCCTGATTTGGAACGCACAGCCTGTCTCCGAACCACAGCACTCCATCCCTGATCTGAAAACCGGGCAACCTGCCAGCACCAACCTGCTCCTTCATCTCCAGAATATCAGCATCAACTTCCTGACTTGCAATGATCCTTGTATTCAGAGTAGGCTGAAGCCTCAACTGAGCCAAAGATGCTCCCAATCCTTGCAAGACAACCTCAATCCCAGCTCGGTCCAGCTCCTCAATCAGATGCCTCTGAGTCGTAATCAAACAGGCCAAACTGCTCTTGCGGCTAAGTGCATCAGCCACAACATTAGCTTTTCCAGGATGATACTTGATCTCAGGTCGCATATCCTCGAGCACTTCCAACCATCTCCGCTGTCTCCGATTGAGATCCCTCTGCTGATATATATACTTCAAGCTCTTGTGATCCGTGTACATATTCAGCTTCTCACCGTACACGTAGTGCCTCCATTGCTTCAAAGCAAAAATAATCGCAGCCAACTCCAGATCATGAGTCGGATAATTTTTCTCATGTGGTCGTAGTTGCCTAGACCCATAAGCGATTACTCTTCCTTCTTGCATTAAGACACAACCAAGCCCCCGATGTGAAGCATCGCTATAAACGTCATACTCAACACCAGCTCTAGGCAAAGCCAAAATAGGTGCAGTAGTCAGTCTATCTTTCAACTCCTGAAAACTCGCCTCACATTGCTCGGTCCACTTGAAGCTCACATTCTTCTTGGTCAGCCCTGTAAGCGGTACAGCTATCTGAGCATAACCTTGAATGAATCTCCGATAATACCCAGTCATCCCAAGGAAACTTCTGACTTCCTTCACTGTAGTAGGCCTCGCCCAATCTCTCACTGCCTCTATCTTCTGAGGATCAGTTGCCACTCCCTCCTTAGAAAGGATGTGACCTAGGAATGCCACTTCAGATTTCCAGAAATCACACTTGGATAACTTGGCATACAACTGCTGCTCTTCCAACTTCTGCAACACTGCTGCCAGATGCTCAGTGTGCTCCTCCTCAGACTTGGAGTACACGAGAATATCGTCGATAAACACCACGACGAAAGAATCAATAAACGGCCTCAGAACTCTGTTCATCAAGTCCATGAAGATTGCAGGTGCATTCGTCACTCCGAATGGCATAACTAAGAATTCGTAATGCCCATGCCGAGTTCTAAATGCAGTCTTATGCACATCTTCAGCTTTCACTCGAACTTGGTGGTAACCCGATCGAAGATCTATTTTGGAGAATACAGCTGCTCCTTGTAGACGATCGAATAAGTCATCAATTCGAGGAATCGGGTACTTATTCTGAACAGTGACCTTATTCAGCTCCCGGTAATCGATGCACATCCTCATCGATCCATCCTTCTTCTTAACCAAAAGCACTGGTGCTCCCCAAGGTGACGCACTAGGTTGAATAAAGCCTTTTCCCAACAGTTCCTCAATCTGCCGTTTCACCTCATCCTGTTCCACTGGAGCCATCCTATAAGGTGCCTTAGAAATGGGTGCACTTCCCGGTTGAACAGTGATGCTGAACTCTACATCACGTTGCGGAGGTAACCCAGGAAAATCTTCCAAGAACACAGTCGGATAGTCCCGGACCACAGGAATCCCTTGCACTTCCACAGGAGTCTCTTCCTTGCGGATAGTTGCCACCAGCTTAGAACATTTCCGCTTCCCTTGGAACACGACTTCAGGTCCACCTGGAGCCTTCACTGTCACCGTCTTGGCCTTACACTCGATGCTTGCACTGTACACCGACATCCAATCAATGCCAATGATAACATCGACTCCCAAGATAGCCAGTTCGATCAGATCAATGCCAAAGATTCTATCTCCAATCACAATCTCGCAATCAGCATAATACCGATCAGTGGTTAAAGTTTCCCCTGACGGAGTAGCTACTGATAAGATCTTGCCTGGGAAAATCTTCGGTTCAACTCCCAACACTTTAGCAAACTTTGGAGACACAAAAGTATGAGAGGATCCAGTATCAAACAATACGACAGCTTTAATTCCATTAAGATAGAGTTCGCCTGTTACATAATATATACCATTACATAACAGCCTCACTAAACAAAGGGAAAGGAAATGACAAAGACTCTAAACACCAGCCCTCGTACCAGAGATGACCTGATCCGCCTCCTCAGCATCAGCTTCTGTCAAGGCAAATACTCGCCCTGATTGGTACGGCCTCTTCCCAGCCTGCTGCGTTGGTGCGCCGCTATTACTGCGCTGAAGTTTGGGACAATGAGATCGGTAGTGTCCCGCTTCCCCACAGTTAAAGCAAGTCACCGCAGAAGGTCTCGCCACATTGTTTCCAGGTCCTCCAGCTACACTAACAGCGTTCGCCCCTGTCGGTTTGAACCTCTGTGCAGATGGTTGCCCCCTGAAACTCCCCGAATGTGCAGGCCTCTTCCCGGGCTGCCAGTTGTTCCTCCTGTTCTGAACAACATGGAACTGCTCCATATCTGCCTCCGTCGCTGCCGCCCTCTTGACCAGCTTATCGAATCTCCTGATACCAAGGGGTATCATACGAGATCTCAAGCTAGGCCTCAGACCATGCTCGAACTTGCGAGCTTTCTTGGCCTCATCCGCCACCAGTTCTGGAGCATACCTGGAGAGCTGAGTGAACTTGGTCTCATAGGCTCTCACTGACATGCTGCCTTGCTGAAGCGACAGGAACTCCATCGCCTTCTTCTCCTGGACGTCGGAGGGGAAATAATGGCTGCGGAACTCCTCCAAAAATTCCTCCCAGCCCAACAACAGACCTCCCATGGTCCTCTTCACAGATTGCCACCAAACTGCTGCATCCTTCTCCAGCTGCAAGGTTGCCAACTTGACCTTGCTACCCTCCGGTGTTTCCAACACCTCGAAGATGGTCTCCACCTGCCGTATCCAGTTGTCAGCCGAATCTGGATCCGACTTTCCCTCGAATACGGGTGGTTTCATCCTCTTGAACGATTCCACCAGCTTTATCGCCTCGGGCACTGGATTTGCCGGCCCCCTAGCTTGGTTCTGAGCCACAGCATTCAACGTCTGGTAGACTCTAGCAAGTTCAGTCTCCAGATCCAAACCTTCCCCATTCCTTGCTCCTCTTCTCGACATATTCTGATGCAAAAGATCCGTCAAATTCGAAGTATATAACAAGAATTTAAACCAACTTCCATTTCATTGAATTCCAAAAGTTTATACATTCGAATTTAAAAACATCTCTAAACATCAGAATGAAAGAAAACAGAAGCCACAACACTCTAACTCCTACGGGTCCTCTTCGCTGCTCGAAGTTCTTCCCGCAGTTCATCAACCTCATCCTTCAGCACATCAGTTAGGTTCTTTTTCTTCTCAAGTTCCCATATCCGATGGCTAAGAACAGAATAGTCAGCCTTCCGCTTCTCCAGCTGCGCCTCCAATAATCCAACTCTCTCCTTCAGGGTTTCCACTTGCCTCTGAAGAGAAGCCACAAGACCACTTGGAACTGGTACTTCCTCTTCGTCGGAAGAAGAATCATCAGATGAATCCGGAGGTGGGGTGATCTCTCGGGATTCAGGGTACTCCTCGTCATCAGAATCAGCTTGTCCAGGGTAGTACTCGTCCTCGGAATCTGCCTGTCCAGGATGGTACTCTTCCTCAATGATGTGCCAGTCGTCGCCTCCAGCAGGGTCGAAGTGATCAGCCATCTTAGAAATAGAGAGGAGAAGGCATAAATCTCAGAGCAACACAAATGTAAGTCACTTACATTTAAATCTCTAGATTCAAACACACACTCTAATGTCCACTTCTAGGGTGTCGTTCCCTATAAATTTGTACAAGTGTGAAAGTGTAGAAAGCGTGGCTCTGATACCACTCTGTAACGCCCCGAATCCCAAATACACTGAATTCGAGATGTTCTACAGGATCTTTTCACTTTCTTAGTACACTTTTACAGGGAAATTAAAACTTTTCATCATACATCAGAGATTACATCATAATTACATCTTTCTTTTGCACAGCGGAAGTAAAATACAACAATTAAATACAAGTACAACAGCTTGATATAATCTTTAAGCATCCAAATCCTCTTTAATCTTTAGCATAACATTTACCTGCATGTTAGACTGTGGGTACGTCAGTTTATTCAACCGACGATCATTATACACGGCCGTCCTCGCTTGCCGGAAATAGTATAACTTAACATTTCATATTTAGCAAACACAAACTTGTCACATTTCAAACTAAAGGGACTACCCTATTGATGTCGTGTTGTGATTGTGCACTTAGTCCTTAATGCAGTTAATTATATGACACTAATGCACACTTGTTCGGATTCTATGCATCCCATACTACATAGGTCCGAGGGCAAGCCCTTATTCGTTCTTCATCTTGATAGGGTTCAATCCCCCGATATGCCTTAACTACTACTGTAACTACGGTAGTGTCTTAGATGCCCTATGATCTATGAGCCCATGTCCAGGCAGCCTGGAGGGGAATCCCACGCACTGTCACGACGCATCGAGCAGGCAACCTATGGACAATTCAGCCTCCGCCATGGAACAATGGCACCACCCATAGTCACTCGAACATCCCACGAGCGTCGCCACCGGGACGATAATTCCGGAGTAGCGCCCACGCACTGTCTTGACGCATCAAGCAGGCAACCTGTGAATCGCTCTCACACCGCTATCCGTTGGCCCTCATACTCATGTTTTTCTTCTACTTTCATCACATCTCCACTATGTACTAGTCCTTAATTTTATATAAAAATCATGAACAAAATAATCACTAGAGTTAGCCTCTCCATCATCCGGACTTATTCATTTGTTTTAACATGACCAACCTTGGTCTAATTTCAATTCAATTCATCTTTCTCAATGCCGGGGAGACTTAGCTACTCTATTTCAAATTTCATTTCACAATCTTTAAGTCATAACCACTTTCATGTTACAATTTCATATTCTTTCTTATTCATGATTACTCTTTGTTCACAAGTCCATAGTGAATACTTATAACTCATAAAATTTCATATTCATGACCAACAATTTCATCAACATGATCTCTAAATTTCCAATATCATACAATGCACTCATGCAACTATAATTAAACACCCATACTTTACATTTTACACAATATTCTCAAGTGAGAATTAATAACATCAAGTCACACCACAAAATTCTTTGTGTCAATTACTTCTTAATAAACCCATTTCATTATATATCTTTATGAATTGGAAATTCCCATAAGTGTCTTAGAACCATAGCTTTAATTATACCATTTGTTCACAAACTACTTCATATTTTCTTCAAATAATACCCAAACCAATCCCATAAAATTCCTTGTATTTTTATGAAAATTACCATATTTATCTCACATTTTTTGGACATCACAAACTCCCAAAAAAAAATGTTTTTATAAAGTGCTAGGGGAAGGATTCGAACCCAGCACGGTAGAGAAAGAGGCCAGAGCACCCGCCAATAGGCCAATCTGTGCTAGCGATTAGAAGAGGGTGGATTAAGTATATGTGCTTCAGTTCGCTGTCCATATATATATATATACAGTACTAAAAAAAATTTGGTGAGACCCGGATTCGAACCACACCGCTCAGGGAAACCGAACAGCGCCACCGACCGCCTGAGCCACTGGCTCAGGTTGTCACAGTGTGGACTTAAAACCCATTTAACTCCTATTCTCACTGTTTGTAGAAATCAACTCGATGTTCAAAACAATTAGATTCATGTTGCTTTCAAATAAACTACTGAAAAATTCCAGATTTAATCTTCTTTATTCCATCTTCAAAACAGTAATTGTAAAATAAATTTTTGTACTAAAAACACATTTTTCTCCACCCAAATTAATTGATTTAATTAAAACTAGCAAATCTTTTATTTTTCGACATTGAAAATAATCGATTGATCTTCTAATCTCTCTTTTATCCCAAAATTTCCATGATAATTTACTGGTCATTAATCTACATTCACAACACAATACAACTTGGATTTTCCCATACTCATACTAGCCAAAGAATTCATATAGCACATGAATAGGTGAAACTCAACAATTACTAAGTTGGGTACATTTCTAATATGATGACAACGAGCAATTCTTGGGTTCATTCATGCCACTTCTACACATGGATTCGAAGTATTCATTGTACTTTTCTATTCAAATTCCATAGTGTTAATATCCTTATCAATTGTCATGTTTCAACCACACAATTTGCAAGTAATTAATAAAGATTTTAACACATCATGCTAGTCACATTGCATCATTGTTCAATTAACTAGATAACCATAGAAAGTGCTTCATATGGTATAATTTCATGCAAGCAATTTACATACACAATTTATCACATCATTCTAAGCCATTCACACACTAACTTTTTAATTAGAGTGGTCTCTTATTAGTATTTTTCATGTATAGTGTCATCAATATACTAGCATGAACCCTATATTAGAAACATGAAATATTTTACCCACCTCAATTGGAGAGAAACACAACAAAAGCAATCAAGTAGATGAGAACACCTCCTCCTAGCCAAAAGAATGCACCACTCCAAGCCTCCAACCAAATGCCGAATACTTCTCCTCCTTGGCCGAAAGCTTCCTAGCCGAATGCTCTTGATGGTGCCGGCCACTCCAAGCAATACAACCCACACAACTCTTATTTTTTATAACTCTCACAATATATTAGTATAGCTTTAGAAATTACACTTTGCATATGAAAATTAGCCATGAGAAAGGGGGGTATTTATACAAAAAAATGAGGGAAATGGAGGGCTAAGATCATCTTGGTGGTTGCAAAATGGAAGGCTTAGATTCAAGTAGGAGTTAGGAAAACTACCCACCTCCTTGAAACTACCCCCATGTTCTCCACACCAAAAATTCAACTTTCCCTCCCAAAAAGAATGCTACCCGGCCAAGCATAAGAAATGGGCAATGCACGTGTACGTGTAGTGCACGTGCATGCAACTAGGCCAAATTTGTACATTCTAAAATTGTATAAAAATAATTTTGTTAAGAAAAGTCTTCTACATGACAAGTTTAATTAAAATAAATTAATTCATGGGCTTTCTTTTTGGGCTAAAAATAATTTATAAAAATAATTAAAATAAACATGCTTTTGGGCTTTTTAAGAAAAGGCTTTTTAATTAATTCAAATAGGGCTTTTAAAGAAGGCTTTTTGTACTAAAATAATTTGAGAAAAATATATTTAAACATACTCACCATGATAAAAATAATCTAACAATATATTGCACGTGCACAACACGTGCAAAATAAATAATTTTTCATTAATTGAAAAATCAGGGTATTACAGCACTCCCTCCTTAGAATAGTTCCGTCCCCGGAACTACAATCAAGAGCGAGGAAAGCAAACAAAAAATACAACACACACAACAAACAGAAGATACAAAAATACAATCAAGCAAAAAGCTCAGGATAGTCCTTCAACATCCTCTCCTCAGATTCCCAAGTAGCCTCTTCAACCAAGTGGTTTCTCCAGACTACCTTGACCATCGGTATCGTCTTATTCCTCAAGACTTTCTCCCTACGGTCAACAATCTCAACAGGAGACTCGATGTAATTCAGGTCTAACTGCAAACCTTCCGGCACTTCAGGCAAATGATGACTCGGGTCCGGAATATAACCTCTCAGCATAGACACATGAAAGACATTGTGCACCTGAGACAACTCTTCCGGTAATTCAAGCCGGTAAGCAGTTTTCCCGATCCTTTTCAATATCTTATACGGGCCTATAAACCTCGGGGCTAACTTCCCGCCTTTGCCAAAACGAACCACACCTTTGCTGGGTGATACCTTCAGAAAGACGAAGTCACCAACCTCAAACTCAAGGTCCCTTCTCCGGTTGTCTGCATAGCTTTTCTGCCTGCTCTGAGCTTCCACCAACCTTTTCCTGATCAGATTAATCTTCTCAGAAGTCAGTTGCACAAGCTCAGGACCAAACAACTGACGCTCCCCTACTTCATACCAGCATACAGGAGTCCTGCACTTCCTGCCATACAGAGCTTCGTACGGCGCCATCCCAATACTGGCCTGAAAACTGTTGTTGTAAGCAAATTCCACCAAAGGTAAATGCCTTTCCCAACTGCCTCCAAAGTCTAGTATACAACACCGAAGCATATCCTCAAGAATACGATTGACTCTCTCGGTCTGCCCATCGGTTTGCGGATGAAAAGCAGTACTGAAATCCGTCTTGGTACCCAAAGCTGCCTGAAGACTCCTCCAGAAATGCGAAGTAAACCGCGCATCTCGATCAGACACAATGGTCGAAGGAACGCCATGAAGTCGGACAATCTCACCAACATACATCTCAGCCAACTTGTCCATCGAAGCAGTGAGTTTCATCGCCAAAAAGTGAGCGGACTTGGTAAGTCGATCGACTATAACCCAAATTGCATCATTGCCTTTAGAACTCTTAGGCAATCCCGTAATGAAATCCATACTGATGTTATCCCACTTCCATTCCGGAATAGGTAACGGCTGTAATAGACCTCCGGGTCTCTGATTTTCGGCTTTGACTTGCTGACAAACCTCACACTTCGCGACAAATTCAGCCACATCCCGCTTCAAACCTGACCACCAGAAATGCTGCTTGATGTCCTTGTACATCTTAGTACTCCCAGGATGTACAGACAAAAGAGTAGCATGTGCCTCCTGAAGAATACTCTCTTTCAGGTCCGCCTGATTTGGAACGCACAGCCTGTCTCCGAACCACAGCACTCCATCCCTGATCTGAAAACCGGGCAACCTGCCAGCACCAACCTGCTCCTTCATCTCCAGAATATCAGCATCAACTTCCTGACTTGCAATGATCCTTGTATTCAGAGTAGGCTGAAGCCTCAACTGAGCCAAAGATGCTCCCAATCCTTGCAAGACAACCTCAATCCCAGCTCGGTCCAGCTCCTCAATCAGATGCCTCTGAGTCGTAATCAAACAGGCCAAACTGCTCTTGCGGCTAAGTGCATCAGCCACAACATTAGCTTTTCCAGGATGATACTTGATCTCAGGTCGCATATCCTCGAGCACTTCCAACCATCTCCGCTGTCTCCGATTGAGATCCCTCTGCTGATATATATACTTCAAGCTCTTGTGATCCGTGTACATATTCAGCTTCTCACCGTACACGTAGTGCCTCCATTGCTTCAAAGCAAAAATAATCGCAGCCAACTCCAGATCATGAGTCGGATAATTTTTCTCATGTGGTCGTAGTTGCCTAGACCCATAAGCGATTACTCTTCCTTCTTGCATTAAGACACAACCAAGCCCCCGATGTGAAGCATCGCTATAAACGTCATACTCAACACCAGCTCTAGGCAAAGCCAAAATAGGTGCAGTAGTCAGTCTATCTTTCAACTCCTGAAAACTCGCCTCACATTGCTCGGTCCACTTGAAGCTCACATTCTTCTTGGTCAGCCCTGTAAGCGGTACAGCTATCTGAGCATAACCTTGAATGAATCTCCGATAATACCCAGTCATCCCAAGGAAACTTCTGACTTCCTTCACTGTAGTAGGCCTCGCCCAATCTCTCACTGCCTCTATCTTCTGAGGATCAGTTGCCACTCCCTCCTTAGAAAGGATGTGACCTAGGAATGCCACTTCAGATTTCCAGAAATCACACTTGGATAACTTGGCATACAACTGCTGCTCTTCCAACTTCTGCAACACTGCTGCCAGATGCTCAGTGTGCTCCTCCTCAGACTTGGAGTACACGAGAATATCGTCGATAAACACCACGACGAAAGAATCAATAAACGGCCTCAGAACTCTGTTCATCAAGTCCATGAAGATTGCAGGTGCATTCGTCACTCCGAATGGCATAACTAAGAATTCGTAATGCCCATGCCGAGTTCTAAATGCAGTCTTATGCACATCTTCAGCTTTCACTCGAACTTGGTGGTAACCCGATCGAAGATCTATTTTGGAGAATACAGCTGCTCCTTGTAGACGATCGAATAAGTCATCAATTCGAGGAATCGGGTACTTATTCTGAACAGTGACCTTATTCAGCTCCCGGTAATCGATGCACATCCTCATCGATCCATCCTTCTTCTTAACCAAAAGCACTGGTGCTCCCCAAGGTGACGCACTAGGTTGAATAAAGCCTTTTCCCAACAGTTCCTCAATCTGCCGTTTCACCTCATCCTGTTCCACTGGAGCCATCCTATAAGGTGCCTTAGAAATGGGTGCACTTCCCGGTTGAACAGTGATGCTGAACTCTACATCACGTTGCGGAGGTAACCCAGGAAAATCTTCCAAGAACACAGTCGGATAGTCCCGGACCACAGGAATCCCTTGCACTTCCACAGGAGTCTCTTCCTTGCGGATAGTTGCCACCAGCTTAGAACATTTCCGCTTCCCTTGGAACACGACTTCAGGTCCACCTGGAGCCTTCACTGTCACCGTCTTGGCCTTACACTCGATGCTTGCACTGTACACCGACATCCAATCAATGCCAATGATAACATCGACTCCCAAGATAGCCAGTTCGATCAGATCAATGCCAAAGATTCTATCTCCAATCACAATCTCGCAATCAGCATAATACCGATCAGTGGTTAAAGTTTCCCCTGACGGAGTAGCTACTGATAAGATCTTGCCTGGGAAAATCTTCGGTTCAACTCCCAACACTTTAGCAAACTTTGGAGACACAAAAGTATGAGAGGATCCAGTATCAAACAATACGACAGCTTTAATTCCATTAAGATAGAGTTCGCCTGTTACATAATATATACCATTACATAACAGCCTCACTAAACAAAGGGAAAGGAAATGACAAAGACTCTAAACACCAGCCCTCGTACCAGAGATGACCTGATCCGCCTCCTCAGCATCAGCTTCTGTCAAGGCAAATACTCGCCCTGATTGGTACGGCCTCTTCCCAGCCTGCTGCGTTGGTGCGCCGCTATTACTGCGCTGAAGTTTGGGACAATGAGATCGGTAGTGTCCCGCTTCCCCACAGTTAAAGCAAGTCACCGCAGAAGGTCTCGCCACATTGTTTCCAGGTCCTCCAGCTACACTAACAGCGTTCGCCCCTGTCGGTTTGAACCTCTGTGCAGATGGTTGCCCCCTGAAACTCCCCGAATGTGCAGGCCTCTTCCCGGGCTGCCAGTTGTTCCTCCTGTTCTGAACAACATGGAACTGCTCCATATCTGCCTCCGTCGCTGCCGCCCTCTTGACCAGCTTATCGAATCTCCTGATACCAAGGGGTATCATACGAGATCTCAAGCTAGGCCTCAGACCATGCTCGAACTTGCGAGCTTTCTTGGCCTCATCCGCCACCAGTTCTGGAGCATACCTGGAGAGCTGAGTGAACTTGGTCTCATAGGCTCTCACTGACATGCTGCCTTGCTGAAGCGACAGGAACTCCATCGCCTTCTTCTCCTGGACGTCGGAGGGGAAATAATGGCTGCGGAACTCCTCCAAAAATTCCTCCCAGCCCAACAACAGACCTCCCATGGTCCTCTTCACAGATTGCCACCAAACTGCTGCATCCTTCTCCAGCTGCAAGGTTGCCAACTTGACCTTGCTACCCTCCGGTGTTTCCAACACCTCGAAGATGGTCTCCACCTGCCGTATCCAGTTGTCAGCCGAATCTGGATCCGACTTTCCCTCGAATACGGGTGGTTTCATCCTCTTGAACGATTCCACCAGCTTTATCGCCTCGGGCACTGGATTTGCCGGCCCCCTAGCTTGGTTCTGAGCCACAGCATTCAACGTCTGGTAGACTCTAGCAAGTTCAGTCTCCAGATCCAAACCTTCCCCATTCCTTGCTCCTCTTCTCGACATATTCTGATGCAAAAGATCCGTCAAATTCGAAGTATATAACAAGAATTTAAACCAACTTCCATTTCATTGAATTCCAAAAGTTTATACATTCGAATTTAAAAACATCTCTAAACATCAGAATGAAAGAAAACAGAAGCCACAACACTCTAACTCCTACGGGTCCTCTTCGCTGCTCGAAGTTCTTCCCGCAGTTCATCAACCTCATCCTTCAGCACATCAGTTAGGTTCTTTTTCTTCTCAAGTTCCCATATCCGATGGCTAAGAACAGAATAGTCAGCCTTCCGCTTCTCCAGCTGCGCCTCCAATAATCCAACTCTCTCCTTCAGGGTTTCCACTTGCCTCTGAAGAGAAGCCACAAGACCACTTGGAACTGGTACTTCCTCTTCGTCGGAAGAAGAATCATCAGATGAATCCGGAGGTGGGGTGATCTCTCGGGATTCAGGGTACTCCTCGTCATCAGAATCAGCTTGTCCAGGGTAGTACTCGTCCTCGGAATCTGCCTGTCCAGGATGGTACTCTTCCTCAATGATGTGCCAGTCGTCGCCTCCAGCAGGGTCGAAGTGATCAGCCATCTTAGAAATAGAGAGGAGAAGGCATAAATCTCAGAGCAACACAAATGTAAGTCACTTACATTTAAATCTCTAGATTCAAACACACACTCTAATGTCCACTTCTAGGGTGTCGTTCCCTATAAATTTGTACAAGTGTGAAAGTGTAGAAAGCGTGGCTCTGATACCACTCTGTAACGCCCCGAATCCCAAATACACTGAATTCGAGATGTTCTACAGGATCTTTTCACTTTCTTAGTACACTTTTACAGGGAAATTAAAACTTTTCATCATACATCAGAGATTACATCATAATTACATCTTTCTTTTGCACAGCGGAAGTAAAATACAACAATTAAATACAAGTACAACAGCTTGATATAATCTTTAAGCATCCAAATCCTCTTTAATCTTTAGCATAACATTTACCTGCATGTTAGACTGTGGGTACGTCAGTTTATTCAACCGACGATCATTATACACGGCCGTCCTCGCTTGCCGGAAATAGTATAACTTAACATTTCATATTTAGCAAACACAAACTTGTCACATTTCAAACTAAAGGGACTACCCTATTGATGTCGTGTTGTGATTGTGCACTTAGTCCTTAATGCAGTTAATTATATGACACTAATGCACACTTGTTCGGATTCTATGCATCCCATACTACATAGGTCCGAGGGCAAGCCCTTATTCGTTCTTCATCTTGATAGGGTTCAATCCCCCGATATGCCTTAACTACTACTGTAACTACGGTAGTGTCTTAGATGCCCTATGATCTATGAGCCCATGTCCAGGCAGCCTGGAGGGGAATCCCACGCACTGTCACGACGCATCGAGCAGGCAACCTATGGACAATTCAGCCTCCGCCATGGAACAATGGCACCACCCATAGTCACTCGAACATCCCACGAGCGTCGCCACCGGGACGATAATTCCGGAGTAGCGCCCACGCACTGTCTTGACGCATCAAGCAGGCAACCTGTGAATCGCTCTCACACCGCTATCCGTTGGCCCTCATACTCATGTTTTTCTTCTACTTTCATCACATCTCCACTATGTACTAGTCCTTAATTTTATATAAAAATCATGAACAAAATAATCACTAGAGTTAGCCTCTCCATCATCCGGACTTATTCATTTGTTTCAACATGACCAACCTTGGTCTAATTTCAATTCAATTCATCTTTCTCAATGCCGGGGAGACTTAGCTACTCTATTTCAAATTTCATTTCACAATCTTTAAGTCATAACCACTTTCATGTTACAATTTCATATTCTTTCTTATTCATGATTACTCTTTGTTCACAAGTCCATAGTGAATACTTATAACTCATAAAATTTCATATTCATGACCAACAATTTCATCAACATGATCTCTAAATTTCCAATATCATACAATGCACTCATGCAACTATAATTAAACACCCATACTTTACATTTTACACAATATTCTCAAGTGAGAATTAATAACATCAAGTCACACCACAAAATTCTTTGTGTCAATTACTTCTTAATAAACCCATTTCATTATATATCTTTATGAATTGGAAATTCCCATAAGTGTCTTAGAACCATAGCTTTAATTATACCATTTGTTCACAAACTACTTCATATTTTCTTCAAATAATACCCAAACCAATCCCATAAAATTCCTTGTATTTTTATGAAAATTACCATATTTATCTCACATTTTTTGGACATCACAAACTCCCAAAAAAAAATGTTTTTATAAAGTGCTAGGGGAAGGATTCGAACCCAGCACGGTAGAGAAAGAGGCCAGAGCACCCGCCAATAGGCCAATCTGTGCTAGCGATTAGAAGAGGGTGGATTAAGTATATGTGCTTCAGTTCGCTGTCCATATATATATATATACAGTACTAAAAAAAATTTGGTGAGACCCGGATTCGAACCACACCGCTCAGGGAAACCGAACAGCGCCACCGACCGCCTGAGCCACTGGCTCAGGTTGTCACAGTGTGGACTTAAAACCCATTTAACTCCTATTCTCACTGTTTGTAGAAATCAACTCGATGTTCAAAACAATTAGATTCATGTTGCTTTCAAATAAACTACTGAAAAATTCCAGATTTAATCTTCTTTATTCCATCTTCAAAACAGTAATTGTAAAATAAATTTTTGTACTAAAAACACATTTTTCTCCACCCAAATTAATTGATTTAATTAAAACTAGCAAATCTTTTATTTTTCGACATTGAAAATAATCGATTGATCTTCTAATCTCTCTTTTATCCCAAAATTTCCATGATAATTTACTGGTCATTAATCTACAT